>OZ024804.1:778069-1378069 GCA_964017045.1 Omphiscola glabra | reverse complement strand
TAGATATGTTAGTTATGTTAGATATGTTAGATATGTTATTTATGTTAGATATGTTAGATATGTTAAATATGTTAGATATGTTAGTTTTTTTTAAATATGTTAGATATGTTAGTTATGTTACACATGTTAGATATGTTAGTTATGTTAGATATGATAAATATGTTAGATATGTTAGTTATTTTAAATATGTTAGATATGTTAGTTATTTTAAATATGTTAGATATGTTAGTTATGTTAGATATGTTAGTTGTGTTAGTTATGTTAGATATTTTATATATGTTAGATATTTTATATATGTTAGTTATGTTAGATATGTTAGATATGTTAGATATGTTAAATATGTTAAATATGTTAGATATGTTAGTTATGTTAAGATATGTTATATATGTTAGATATGTTAGATATGTCAGTTATGTTAGATATGTTAGATATGTTAGTTATGTTAAATATGTTAATTATGTTAAATATGTTAATTATGTTAGAAATGTTAGTTATGTTAGAAATGGTAGTTATGTTAGTTATGTTAGTTATGTTAAATATGTTAGTTATGTTAAATATGTTAGTTATATTAGATATGTTAGTTATGTTAAATATGCTAGATATGTTAGTTATGTTAGTTATGTTAAATATGTTAGATATGTTAGTTATGTTAGTTATGTTAAATATGTTAGTTATGTTAAATATGTTAGCTATGTTAGATATGTTAGTTATGTTAAATATGTTAGATATGTTAGTTGTGTTAGTTATGTTAGATATGTTAGTTATGTTAGATATGTTAAATATGTTAAATATGTTAGTTATGTTAGTTATGTTAAATATGTTAGATATGTTAGTTATGTTAGTTATGTTAAATATGTTAGTTATGTTAAATATGTTAGATATGTTAGTTATGTTAAATATGTTAGATATGTTAGTTATGTTAGCAATGGTAGTTATGTTAGAAATGGTAGTTATGTTAGATATGTAAGTTATGTTAGTTATGTTAGATATGTTAGATATGTTAGTTATGTTAGATATGTTAGATATGTTAGATATGTTAGTTATATTAGATATGTTAGTTTTGTTAGTTATGTTAAATATGTTAGATATGTTAGTTATGTTAGATATGTTAGAAATGTGAGATATGTTAGATATGTTAGTTATAATAGTTATGTTAGATATGTTAGTTATGTTAGATATGTTAGTTATGTTAGATATGTTAGAAATGGTAATTATGTTAGATATGTTAATTATGTTAGATATGTTAGAAATGGTAGTTTTGTTAGATATGTTAGTTATGTTAGATATGTTAGAAATGTTAGTTATGTTAGATATGTCAGTTATGTTAGATATGTTAGATATGTTAGTTATGTTAGTTATGTTAAATATGTTAGATATGTTATTTATGTTAAATATGTTAGTTATGTTAAATATGTTAGTTATGTTAGATATGTTAGTTATGTTAAATATGTTAGATATGTTAAATATGTTAGATATGTTAGTTATTTTAAATATGTTAGATATGTTAGAAATGTTAGATATGTTAGTTATGTTAGTTATGTTAGATATGTTAGTTATGTTAGATATGTTAGTTATGTTAGTTATGTTAAATATGTTAGATATGTTATTTATGTTAAATATGTTAGTTATGTTAAATATGTTAGATATGTTATTTATGTTAAATATGTTAGATATGTTAGATATGTTAGTTATGTTAGATATGTTAGTTATGTTAAATATGTTTGATATGTTAAATATGTTAGATATGTTAGTTATTTTAAATATGTTAGATATGTTAGAAATGTTAGATATGTTAGTTATGTTAGTTATGTTAGATATGTTAGTTATGTTAGATATGTTAGAAATGGTAGTTATGTTAGATATGTCAGTTATGTTAAATATGTTAGTTATGTTAGTTATGTTAGATATGTTAGATATGTTAGATATGTTAGATATGTTAGTTATGTTAGTTATGTTAAATATGTCAGTTATGTTAGTTATGTTAGATATGTTAGTTATGTTAGTTATGTTAGATATGTTAGTTATGTTAAATATGTTAGTTATTCTAGATATGTTAGAAATGTTAGTTATGTTAGATATGTCAGTTATGTTAGATATGTTAGATATGTTAGTTATGTTAAATATGTTAATTATGTTAGATATGTTAGAAATGGTAGATATGTTAGTTATGTTAGTTATGTTAACTATGTTAGATATGTTAGTTATGTTAAATATGTTAGATATGTTAGAAATGTTAGATATGTTAGTTATGTTAGTTATGTTAGATATGTTAGTTATATTAGATATGTTAGTTATGTTAGATATGTTAGATATGTTAGATATGTTAGTTTTGTTAGATATGTTAGATATGTTAGATATGTTAAATATGTTAATTATGTTAGATATGTTAGTTATGTTAAATATGTTAGATATGTTAGATATGTTAGATATGTTAGTTATGTTAAATATGTTAATTATTCTAGATATGTTAGAAATGTCAGTTATGTTAGTTATGTTAGTTATGTTAGATATGTTAGATATGTTAGATATGTTAGTTATGTCAGATATGTTAGTTATGTTAGAGCTGTTTTTTTGCACCCCCCCCCCCCAACCAACCCATCCCTGCTCCCTTTTTAATATTCTATATTTTATTTTATTTTTAACATTATTAACAACGCGGTCGTTGTTACAGTGAATTGAGACTGTCAAAATTAAAAAAATGTGAATGTGTATAGAATTGGGATATTTTGGGATCCATTTAGCTCAAGTGAAGATCTCTAGTAATCCCGGAGAGAAAGAGATCTCCTAGTAATTCCGGAGAGACAGAGATCTCCTAGCAATCCCGGAAAGAGAGAGAGAGATCTCCTAGTAGTCCCGGAAAGAGAGAAAGAGATCTCTTAGTAATCCCAGAGAGAGCCAGAGATCTTCTAGTAATCCCGGAGAGAGAGATCTCATAGAAAACCCGGAGTGAGAGAGATATCCTAGTAATTCCGGAAAGAGAGAGATCTCCCAGTAATCCCAGAGAGAGCGATCTGCTAGTAATCCCGAAGAGAGAGAGATATCTCCTAGTAATCCCGGAGAGAGAGAGATCTCCTAGTAATCCCGGAGAGAGAGATCTCCTAGTAATCCCGGAAAGAGAGAGATCTCCTAGTAATCCCAGAGTGAGAGCGATCTCCTAGTAATCCCAAAGAGAGTGAGATATCTCCTAGTAATCCCGGACAGAGAGATCTCCTAGTAATCCCAGAGAGAGAGACAGATCTCCTTGTAATCCCGGAGAAAGACATCTCCTAGTAGTCCCGGGCAGAGAGAGAGATCTCCTAGTAATCCTGGACAGAGAGAGACATCTCCTAGTAATCCCGGAGAGAGATATCCTAGTAATCCTGGAGAGAGCTCCCCTTGTTATCCCAGAGAGAGACAGAGAGAGAGAGAGAACCTAGTAATCCTGAAGAAAACGATCTCTTAGTAATACTGGAGAGAGAGATAGAGAGAGATGTATCTCTTATTAATCCTGGAGAGAGATAGAGAGATCTCCTATTAATCCTGGAGAGGGAGATGGAAAGAGAGAGAGAGATCTGATATTAATCCTGGAGAGAGAGATAGATACAAAGAGAGAGAGATAGAGAGAGATCTCCTATTAATCCTGGAGAGAGATAGATAGATATAGAGAGAGAGAGATCTCCTTATAATCCTGGAGAGAGAGATAGATAGAAAGAAATAGATAGAGAGAGAGGTGTCCTATTAATCCTGGAGAGAGAGATAGAGAGAGATAGATAGTGAGAGATAGATAGAGAGATAGATAGAGAGAGATAGATAGAGATAGATCTCCTATTAATCCTGGAGAGAGAGATAGATAGAGAGAGATAGATAGAGATAAAAAAGAGAGAGATCTCATATTAATCCTGGAGAGAGAGATAGATAGAGAGATAGATAGAGAGAGAGATAGAGAGAGAGATATAGATAGAGAGAGAGATATAGAGAGAGAGATAGAGAGATATCTCCTATTAATCCTGGAGAGAGAGAGATAATTAGATAGAGATAGATAGAGAGAGATAGATAGAGAGAGATAGATAGAGAGAGAGAGAGATCTCCTATTAATCCTGGAGAGAGAGATAGATAGAGAGAGATAGATAGAGAGATAGATAGAGAGAGATAGATAGAGAGAAACAGATAGAGAGATCTCATATTAATCCTGGAGAGAGAGATAGAGAGGGAGATCTCCTATTAATCCTGGAGAGAGATAGATAGAGAGAGATAGATAGAGAGATATAGAGAGAGATCTCCTGTTAATCCTGGAGAGAGAGATAGATAGAGAGAGATAGATAGGGAGAGATAGATAGAGAGAAACAGATAGAGAGATCTCATATTAATCCTGGAGAGAGAGATAGAGAGAGAGAGATCTCCTATTAATCCTGGAGAGAGATAGATAGAGAGAGATAGATAGAGAGAGATAGAGAGAGATCTCCTGTTAATCCTGGAGAGAGATATAGATAGAGAGAGATAGATAGATAGGGAGAGATAGATAGAGAGATCTCATATTAATCCGGAGAGAGAGAGAGAGAACTCCTAGTTATCCTGAACAGAGAGAGAGAGTTCTCCTAGTATTCCTGGACAAAGAGAGAGAGACCTCCTAGTAATCCCAGAGAGAGAGAGAGAGAGAGAGATCTCCAATTAATCCCGGAGAGAGAGATCTCCTAGTTTTCCCCGGACAGAGAGAGAAATCTCCTAGTAATCCCGGAGAGAGATATCTGCTAGTAATCCCAAAAAGAGAGAGAGATCTCCTAGTAATCACGGAGAAATAGATCTAGTAATCCCGGAGAGAGAGAGATCTTCTAGTTATCCCGGAGAGAGAGATCTAGCAATCCTGGAGAGAGCTCCCCTTGTTATTCCAGAGAGAAAGAGAGAGAGAACCTAGTAATCCTGAAGAAAAATATCTCTTAGTAATCCTGGAGAGAGAGATAGAGAGAGAGAAATCTCCTATTAATCCCGGAGAGAGAGAGATCTCTTATTAATCCTGGAGATAGAGAGAGAAATCTCCTATTAATCATGGAGAGAGAGAAATCTCCTTTTAATCCTGGAGAGAGACATCTCCTATTAATCCTGGAGAGAGAGAGAAAACTCTTATTAATCCTGAAGAGGGAGAGAGATCTCATATTAATCCTGGAGAGAGAGAGAGAGATCTCCTATTAATCCTGGAGAGAGAGAGAAAAAAAATCTCCTATTATTCCTGGAGAGAGAGAGAGAGAAATCTCCTATTAATCCTTCAGAGAGAGAGATATATCCTATTAATCCTGGAGAGAGAGAGAGAGAGATCTCCCATTAATCCTGGAGAGAGAGATAGAGAGAGATAGGGAGATCTCCTATTAATCCTGGAGAGAGAGAGAGAGATCTCCTATTAATCCTGGAGAGAGAGATAGAGAGAGATCCTATTAATCCTGGAGAGAGAGAGATAGAGAGAGAGAGAGATCTCCTATTAATCCTGGAGAGAGAGATAGAGAGAGATATCATATTAATCCTGGAGAGAGATAGATAGAGAGAGATAGAGAGAGATCTCATATTAATCCTGGAGAGAGAGAGAGAAATCTCCTATTAATCCTTCAGAGAGAGAGAAATCTCCTATTAATCCTTCAGAGAGAGATCTCCCATTAATCCTGGAGAGAGAGATAGAGAGAGAGAGAGGGAGATCTCCTATTAATCCTGGAGAGAGAGAGATAGAGAGAGAGAGATCTCCTATTAATCCTGGAGAGAGAGAGAGAGATATCCTATTAATCCTGGAGAGAGAGATAGAGAGAGATCTCCTATTAATCCTGGAGAGAGAGAGATAGAGAGAGAGATCTCCTATTAATCCTGGAGAGAGAGAGAGAGATCTCCTATTAATCATGGAGAGAGAGATAGAGATCTATTAATCTTGGAGAGAGAGAGAGAGAATAAGGGAGAAAGATGTACGATAATCGATTGAGCTAAGTATTTATGATAAACGATGGTGCAAAGTATTTATGATAAATGATTAAACAAAGTATAATTATTTGTTTTTAGTAGTTTACTAATTACTAACCCAATGGATGAAGTCAAATTCAATTTAAGTTTATATTTTTAAAAAACTTGATTTGAATTTGATAACATAAACTCGGATTAGAAAAAGTCTTATCTGATTTTGGATTTCAAGGACAAGTAAACGTACTTGAAGACAGTAGCGTAGCTGACCGCGCCGGGTGACACCATCTCAGCGGGAGACATCAAGTTGAAAAAGTGCGCATATTTACAGAGCACACACAACTTGGTGTAAACGAATTACATCAAATAAAAGCATTCAACGCAACCAAATTTATCGAAACCCAGAAACAGTGGCGTAGCGAACTTAACTCGCGCCCGGGGAAAAATACCTTTTTAGCGCCCCCCCAATACCATTTTAGCGCCCCCCCCCCTATTCGAAAACCATACAATATTATAGTAAAATATAGAATGTGACCCCCCCTTTTTGTGAGTAGCGCCCGGGGCATGATGCCCCCCTTGCCCCCCCTCACTACGCCACTGCCCAGAAATACCCAAAAATTAACCTTTTAGCTGATTCGTCACTAGCCCGCCCCATAACATTTGAGCACAGGTTTGCAGCTTTCCGTCGTGTAAGTCGGGGAGGGGGGGGGGTACCACCATAAGTTTACCGCAACAGGTGACACCAACCCCGGCCACGCCACTGCTTGAAGATTTTAGAACTTGTTCTTTTAAGATAAGGAGGACAGATATCAGTAGTTTACAACTTATTGATCTTAAAATGAACTTCAAACTTACGTCCAATTCCCTCATCGGATGAGCCGGTATCAGCCTCTACTGTATGAGCCTCTACTGTATGAGCCTCTACTGTATGAGCCTCTACTGTATGAGCCTCTACTGTAACAGCCTCTACGGCTTAAAATAGAGAAACATTATAACTTTTAACAATCTATAAGAGGTATTTCGCTCTCTCACTCTCTCTCTCGCGCTCATTCTCTCTCTCTATCTCTCTCTCTCTCTCTCTTTATTTCAAGCTATATTTCCATGTTTAGTTCAAGTTACATTGAAATGTTTAGTTCAAGCTATATTTAAATGTTTCGTTCAAGCTATATTTAAATGTTTAGTTCAAGCTTTATTTAATTGTTAAGATCGAGCTATATCTAAATGTTTAGTTTAAGCTATATTTAAATGTGTAGATCAAGCTATATTTAAATGTTTAGTTTAAGCTATATTTAAATGTTTAGTTCAAGCTATATTTAAATGTTTAGTTTAAACTATATTTAAATGTTATGATCAAATTAATGTTGGAAGCGAAAAAAAAGGGAGTTAAATGTTCGATGTCTAAAGATGGGCAGTCTTTAGATATGGGCACATTCGAGCGATTTCTGTCTCTAGATGTGAGCACATTCGAGGGACTGCTGTCTCTAGATGTGTGCATATTTGAGGGACTGCTGTCTCTAGATGTGGGCACATTCGAGGGACTGATGTCTCTAGATGTGGGCACATTCGAGGGACTGCTGTCTCTAGATGTGGGCACATTCGAGGGCCTGCTGTCTCTAGATGTGGGCACATTCGAGGGACTGATGTCTCTAGATGTGAGCACATTCGAGGGACTGATGTCTCTAGATGTGGGTACATTTGAGGGACTGATGTCTCTAGATGTGGGCACATTCGAGGGACTGCTGTCTCTAGATGTGGGCATATTCGAGGGACTGCTGTCTCTAGATGTGGGCACATTCGAGGGACTGATGCCTCTAGATGACGCCATGTATAAAACGATTCATGAACATTACAAAAGACGACAAAGATTAATATTAACCCAGGATTGCCCAACCACTTCGATTGTCCATACTTCACACCAACTCCTGAGAACGTCTCCGCTACATATATGTGTAATGTATTGTGAGATTGTCTCCATAAAATATATAAATATATCTAAGGTATTGGGAAAAGATCTACACGAATTATGTCCACAGTATTGAGAAAAGGTCTTCACTAAATATTTATATCTACTTTATTTGGAGAAGGTCTCCGCTGTAATGGGAGAGAATCTCCAATAATTATGTCTACTGTATTGAGAGAAAATCTCCACTAAGTATGTCTACTGTATTTGAAGAAGGTCTCCCCTATTTGGAGAAGGTCTCAAATATTTGAAGAAGGTCTCCCCTATTTGAAGAAGGTCTCCCCTATTTGGAGAAGGTCTCCCCTATTTGAAGAAGGTCTCCCCTATTTGGAGAAGGTCTCCCCTATTTGGAGAAGGTCTCCCATATTTGAAGAAGGTCTCCCCTATTTGAAGAAGGTCTCCCCTATTTGAAGAAGGTCTCCCCTATTTGAAGAAAGTCTCCCCTATTTGAAGAAGGTCTCCCCTATTTGAAGAAGGTCTCCCCTATTTGAAGAAGGTCTCCCCTATTTGGAGAAGGTATCCCATATTTGAAGAAGGTCTCCCCTATTTGGAGAAGGTCTCCCCTATTTGGAGAAGGTCTCCCCTATTTGAAGAAGGTCTCCCCTATTTGGAGAAGGTCTCTTCTATTTGAAGAAGGTCTCCCCTATTTGGAGAAGGTCTCCCCTATTTGGAGAAAGTCTCCCCTATTTGAAGAAGGTCTCCCATATTTGAAGAAGGTCTCCCCTATTTGAAGAAGGTCTCCCCTATTTGGAGAAGGTCTCCCCTATTTGAAGAAGGTCTCCCCTATTTGAAGAAGGTCTCCCCTATTTGGAGAAGGTCTCCCCTATTTGGAGAAGGTCTCCCCTATTTGAAGAAGGTCTCCCCTATTTGAAGAAGGTCTCCACTATTTGAAGAACGTCTCCCCTATTTGGAGAAGGTCTCCCCTATTTGGAGAAGGTCTCCACTATTAGAAGAAAGTCTCCACTATTTTTATAAGGTCTCCGCTATTTGGGGTAGGTCTGCACTCTTTGAAGAAGGTCTGCACTCGAGTAGTAGTCGCCAACTTAAAGACTACCTTGGGCGGCATAATATCTAGATTCATCATTACACCGAGAGCTCTTCTTTAAAGCAAATTAAATCCATTAAGAAATCTCAATATTCATTAACAATATGTAATTTATGCTGCCCATAGAAACGTGAGGTCCTTGGTAGTTGGCTGCCCTGGACAACTGCCCAGTGTGTCCAACAGAAACGTGGGATCCCTGGTTCCGTGATGCCCTGGACAACTGCCTAGTGTGCCCATGCCTTAATACGGCATTGCTGATTATACTAAATGTTTTATGGTTTTGTTTTTAAGAGGCGGCAAAGTGAAGGATCCCGAGCACATCAGTTAACTGCTCCACTAATTACTAAAATCCTGTTTATGTCGAACAATTTTATTAAATAAAAAGATGTCATTTGAAGTCATTTGGTGTCATTTGGTATCATTTTAAGTTATTTGGTGTCATTTGGTGTCATTTGAAGTCATGTGGTGTCATTTGAAGTCATTTGGTATCATTTAAAGTCATTAGGTGTCATTTAGTGTCATGTGGTGTCATTTGAAGTCATTTGGTGTCTTTTGGTGTCATTTGAAGTCATTTGGTGTCATTTAGTGTCATTTGGTGTCATTTGATTATTCTATCGGAAAAGTTGTAAGCGTTTTTTTTTAAAATCGCCCCCCCCCCCAAAAAAAAATGTGATAACATAACTAAATCCTGACTACTTCGCTAGCTTACTTCCTTTGCTTACTGTTGAGACCCGTGAGAATCACTGGAACATTCTTAAACCAGGACTTTCCCAACATAACCCAATTAGGGTTTGGCCGTAGGGGTACGTGACCTAAGGGTCGTATCAGACACAATGAAAACTTTCCAGGTTCTGTGACCATGGAATAGCTTAGTCTTATTCGCAATGGAAAGTTACCACAACTTAGGACAATGAAACAGTTCAGTTAAACTCGCACGTCGCCAGAGTATTGACCCGGCTTTGTAAGCAAAGGGGTAGTAGATCATTGAACTGCCTTTGTTTCCAATGCCAAGGGGCCTTTATAAGTGGAAGCATGCGGGTGCTCAGTCTCTCACATTGATTGACGAAGAAGAGCCTGGTATATTTTCCCTTTGCCGCTATGGTTTGCGTAGCCCAAGCGTTGTCTGGTTAGTATAGTAGCATTGTTAGTTGTTAGTAGCATAATAATATATCTTATAATGTTAGTAAGAAATGTTAGGATTGTAATTAGTTACTCAAGTACTGTTAGATTATGATTAATCATTACTAATGTATTAGGAATGTACTTCTTTCTTGTAGCTTATGTGTTGTATTTATTCTTATTCTTATTTACAGCCAGTTAGGTTGAGTAAAGTAGGTTTAGGTTAATATACGATTATATAATATAATATAATCTAGAGTGAATGTAATAAAGTTGAGCATAGTGTTAGACATAGCTCAGTCTAACTCATAACTCAGTAAGGTTGAGAGTACGAGCAGAAGGTCGGCTCAGACAAACGCTGACGTCACCTGAGAAAGCTACAACGCAGGGCGAGGCCCACATAGTAGTAGTAGAAATTAGCATAAGCAAGACCGGGTCAACAGTGACGAGAATTCGACCCTATTCAACCCATTCGCCCGTGACTAGGGCCAGCGTGTGAGAAACGGAGTCCATTCATAAGCGGAGGACGCTGACTGCCTGGAGTCTTTGTTGTGTGTTATTGGACGTGGCGTGTGGGTAGAGGCCAGCCCAGAAGAAGGACCGTTCAACACACCATCCAGTCGCATGTAATACCCGTAATGGAAATGTATCACCATTTGATTTCTTTATGTTTGTATGCGTAAAGTATTTCGTCAGTCTGTGTAATTAAATATTTTATTCGTGGCTGAACCGCCTGTGTTATTAAGTTTACATAGAAGTCGAAGTGTCGGCGAGTGAGAGAGATTCAGTCGCGTTGTGTGGGAGTGTGTAATATCACTAGTTTAAGAATAATCATAACCTTAGACATAATAATACTAATCGACGTAGCGGTAGGGACCAAACAATATATATAGCAATCATAATACTCGACACTTACTTCCCTTGCTTACTTCCCTTGCTTACTTCCCTTGCTTACTTCCCTTGCTTACTTCCCTTTGCCTACTTCCCTTTGCCTACTCCCCTTGCTTACTTCCCTTGCTTACTTCCCTTGCTTACTTCCCTTGCTTACTTCCCTTGCTTACTTCCCTCGCTTACTTCCCTCGCTTACTTCCCTTGCTTACTCCTCTTGCTTACTCTCCTCGCTTACTTCCTTTGCTTACTTGTAGACACATAAGCATTGGTTTTGTTGACTTCAACATGTGTAACGTCACCTGAAAAATAAATTTCGCACATTTAGAATCGTATTGACTGAAATGTAAATTCTGATGCCTGCATTTGGTAGTCACGTGATAACTTTTTTTCTTGACTTAGGAAACTATACATATTGGCAAAGAATCTAATCATGTTTGTTTTTTTGCATGTTTTTTTAAAAATTAGAATCCAAATCTTTAAAAAATCATCAACGAAGTCAATCATGGCAAAGTCACCAACAGCAACTTGTAATGTAACTGACCTGGCTACTATAACTTCTCCTATTCCCATCTTGACCCACAAGTCTAGCCTGATGCTACCACAGATAGCCTGATGCTACCCACACGTCTAGTCTGATCCTACAGACACGGCTAGCCTAATGGTACACACACGTTAAGCCAGTCTAACGTGATGCTACCCACACGTCTAGTCTGATCCTACAGACACGGCTAGCCTAATGGTACAAACACGTCAAGCCGGTCTAACGTGATGCTACCCACACGTCTAGTCTGATCCTACAGACACGGCTAGCCTAATGGTACACACACGTCAAGCCAGTCTAACGTGATGCTACCCACACGTCTAGTCTGATCCTACAGACACGGCTAGCCTAATGGTACACACACGTCAAGCCAGTCTAACGTGATGCTACCCTCACGTCTAGTCTGATCCTACAGACACGGCTAGCCTAATGGTACACACACGTCAAGCCAGTCTAACGTGATGTTACCCACACGTCTAGTCTGATCCTATAGACACGGCTAGCCTAATGGTACACACACGTCAAGCCAGTCTAACGTGATGCTACCCACACGTCTAGTCTGATCCTACAGACACGGCTAGCCTAATGGTACACACACGTCAAGCCAGTCTAACGTGATGCTACCCACACGTCTAGTCTGATCCTACAGACACGGCTAGCCTAATGGTACACACACGTCAAGCCGGTCTAACGTGATGCTACCCATACGTCTAGTCTGATCCTACAGACACGGCTAGCCTAATGGTACACACACGTCAAGCCGGTCTAACGTGATGCTACCCACACGTCTAGTCTGATCCTACAGACACGGCTAGCCTAATGGTACACACACGTCAAGCCAGTCTAACGTGATGCTACCCACACGTCTAGTCTGATCCTACAGACACGGCTAGCCTAATGGTACACACACGTCAAGCCAGTCTAACGTGATGCTATCCACACGTCTAGTCTGATCCTACAGACACGGCTAGCCTAATGGTACACACACGTCAAGCCAGTCTAACGTGATGCTACCCACACGTCTAGTCTGATCCTACAGACACGGCTAGCGTAATGGTACACACACGTCAAGCCAGTCTAATGTGATGCTACCCACACGTCTAGTCTGATCCTACAGACACGGCTAGCGTAATGGTACACACACGTCAAGCCAGTCTAACGTGATGCTACCCACACGTCTAGTCTGATCCTATAGACACGGCTAGCCTAATGGTACACACACGTCAAGCCAGTCTAACGTGATGCTATCCACACGTCTAGTCTGATCCTACAGACACGGCTAGCCTAATGGTACACACACGTCAAGCCAGTCTAACGTGATGCTACCCACACGTCTAGTCTGATCCTACAGACACGGCTAGCGTAATGGTACACACACGTCAAGCCAGTCTAACGTGATGCTACCCACACGTCTAGTCTGATCCTACAGACACGGCTAGCGTAATGGTACACACACGTCAAGCCAGTCTAACGTGATGCTACCCACACGTCTAGTCTGATCCTACAGACACGGCTAGCCTAATGGTACACACACGTCAAGCCAGTCTAACGTGATGCTACCCACACGTCTAGTCTGATCCTACAGACACGGCTAGCCTAATGGTACACACACGTCAAGCCGGTCTAACGTGATGCTACCCACACGTCTAGTCTGATCCTACAGACACAGCTAGCCTAATGGTACACACACGTCAAGCCAGTCTAACGTGATGCTACCCACACGTCTAGTCTGATCCTACAGACACGGCTAGCCTAATGGTACACACACGTCAAGCCGGTCTAACGTGATGCTACCCACACGTCTAGTCTGATCCTACAGACACGGCTAGCCTAATGGTACACACACGTCAAGCCGGTCTAACGTGATGCTACCCATACGTCTAGTCTGATCCTACAGACACGGCTAGCCTAATGGTACACACACGTCAAGCCGGTCTAACGTGATGCTACCCACACGTCTAGTCTGATCCTACAGACACGGCTAGCCTAATGGTACACACACGTCAAGCCAGTCTAACGTGATGCTACCCACACGTCTAGTCTGATCCTACAGACACGGCTAGCCTAATGGTACACACACGTCAAGCCAGTCTAACGTGATGCTACCCACACGTCTAGTCTGATCCTACAGACACGGCTAGCCTAATGGTACACACACGTCAAGCCAGTCTAACGTGATGCTACCCACACGTCTAATCTGATCCTACAGACACGGCTAGCCTAATGGTACACACACGTCAAGCCAGTCTAACGTGATGCTACCCACACGTCTAGTCTGATCCTACAGACACGGCTAGCATAATGGTACACACACGTCAAGCCGGTCTAACGTGATGCTACCCTCACGTCTAGTCTGATCCTACAGACACGGCTAGCCTAATGGTACACACACGTCAAGCCGGTCTAACGTGATGCTACCCTCACGTCTAGTCTGATCCTACAGACACGGCTAGCCTAATGGTACACACACGTCAAGCCGGTCTAACTTGATGCTACCCACACGTCTAGTCTGATCCTACAGACACGGCTAGCCTAATGGTACACACACGTCAAGACGGTCTAACGTGATGCTACCCACACGTCTAGTCTGATCCTACAGACACGGCTAGCCTAATGGTACACACACGTCAAGCCAGTCTAACGTGATGCTACCCACACGTCTAGTCTGATCCTACAGACACGGCTAGCCTAATGGTACACACACGTCAAGCCGGTCTAACGTGATGCTACCCACACGTCTAGTCTGATCCTACAGACACAGCTAGCCTAATGGTACACACACGTCAAGCCAGTCTAACGTGATGCTACCCACACGTCTAGTCTGATCCTACAGACACGGCTAGCCTAATGGTACACACACGTCAAGCCGGTCTAACGTGATGCTACCCACACGTCTAGTCTGATCCTACAGACACGGCTAGCCTAATGGTACACACACGTCAAGCCGGTCTAACGTGATGCTACCCATACGTCTAGTCTGATCCTACAGACACGGCTAGCCTAATGGTACACACACGTCAAGCCGGTCTAACGTGATGCTACCCACACGTCTAGTCTGATCCTACAGACACGGCTAGCCTAATGGTACACACACGTCAAGCCAGTCTAACGTGATGCTACCCACACGTCTAGTCTGATCCTACAGACACGGCTAGCCTAATGGTACACACACGTCAAGCCAGTCTAACGTGATGCTACCCACACGTCTAGTCTGATCCTACAGACACGGCTAGCCTAATGGTACACACACGTCAAGCCAGTCTAACGTGATGCTACCCACACGTCTAATCTGATCCTACAGACACGGCTAGCCTAATGGTACACACACGTCAAGCCAGTCTAACGTGATGCTACCCACACGTCTAGTCTGATCCTACAGACACGGCTAGCATAATGGTACACACACGTCAAGCCAGTCTAACGTGATGCTACCCTCACGTCTAGTCTGATCCTACAGACACGGCTAGCCTAATGGTACACACACGTCAAGCCGGTCTAACGTGATGCTACCCTCACGTCTAGTCTGATCCTACAGACACGGCTAGCCTAATGGTACACACACGTCAAGCCGGTCTAACTTGATGCTACCCACACGTCTAGTCTGATCCTACAGACACGGCTAGCCTAATGGTACACACACGTCAAGACGGTCTAACGTGATGCTACCCACACGTCTAGTCTGATCCTACAGACACGGCTAGCCTAATGGTACAAACACGTCAAGCCAGTCTAACGTGATGCTATCCACACGTCTAGTCTGATCCTACAGACACGGCTAGCGTAATGGTACACACACGTCAAGCCAGTCTAACGTGATGCTACCCACACGTCTAGTCTGATCCTACAGACACGGCTAGCGTAATGGTACACACACGTCAAGCCAGTCTAACGTGATGCTACCCACACGTCTAGTCTGATCCTACAGACACGGCTAGCCTAATGGTACACACACGCCAAGCCAGTCTAACGTGATGCTACCCACACGTCTAATCTGATCCTACAGACACGGCTAGCCTAATGGTACACACACGTCAAGCCAGTCTAACGTGATGCTACCCACACGTCTAGTCTGATCCTACAGACACGGCTAGCCTAATGGTACACACACGTCAAGCCAGTCTAACGTGATGCTACCCTCACGTCTAGTCTGATCCTACAGACACGGCTAGCCTAATGGTACACACACGTCAAGCCAGTCTAACTTGATGCTACCCACACGTCTAGTCTGATCCTACAGACACGGCTAGCCTAATGGTACACACACGTCAAGACGGTCTAACGTGATGCTACCCACACGTCTAGTCTGATCCTACAGACACGGCTAGCCTAATGGTACAAACACGTCAAGCCAGTCTAACGTGATGCTACCCACACGTCTAGTCTGATCCTACAGACACGGCTAGCCTAATGGTACACACACGTCAAGCCAGTCTAACGTGATGCTACCCACACGTCTAATCTGATCCTACAGACACGGCTAGCCTAATGGTACACACACGTCAAGCCAGTCTAACGTGATGCTACCCACACGTCTAGTCTGATCCTACAGACACGGCTAGCCTAATGGTACACACACGTCAAGCCAGTCTAACGTGATGCTACCCTCACGTCTAGTCTGATCCTACAGACACGGCTAGCCTAATGGTACACACACGTCAAGCCGGTCTAACTTGATGCTACCCACACGTCTAGTCTGATCCTACAGACACGGCTAGCCTAATGGTACACACACGTCAAGACGGTCTAACGTGATGCTACCCACACGTCTAGTCTGATCCTACAGACACGGCTAGCCTAATGGTACAAACACGTCAAGCCAGTCTAACGTGATGCTACCCACACGTCTAGTCTGATCCTACAGACACGGCTAGCGTAATGGTACACACACGTCAAGCCAGTCTAACGTGATGCTACCCACACGTCTAGTCTGATCCTACAGACACGGCTAGCGTAATGGTACACACACGTCAAGCCAGTCTAACGTGATGCTACCCACACGTCTAGTCTGATCCTACAGACACGGCTAGCCTAATGGTACACACACGTCAAGCCAGTCTAACGTGATGCTACCCACACGTCTAGTCTGATCCTACAGACACGGCTAGCCTAATGGTACACACACGTCAAGCCGGTCTAACGTGATGCTACCCACACGTCTAGTCTGATCCTACAGACACGGCTAGCCTAATGGTACACACACGTCAAGCCAGTCTAACGTGATGCTACCCACACGTCTAGTCTGATCCTACAGACACGGCTAGCCTAATGGTACACACACGTCAAGCCGGTCTAACGTGATGCTACCCACACGTCTAGTCTGATCCTACAGACACGGCTAGCCTAATGGTACACACACGTCAAGCCAGTCTAACGTGATGCTACCCACACGTCTAGTCTGATCCTACAGACACGGCTAGCCTAATGGTACACACATGTCAAGCCGGTCTAACGTGATGCTACCCACACGTCTAGTCTGATCCTACAGACACGGCTAGCCTAATGGTACACACACGTCAAGCCGGTCTAACGTGATGCTACCCACACGTCTAGTCTGATCCTACAGACACGGCTAGCCTAATGGTACACACATGTCAAGCCAGTCTAACGTGATGCTACCCTCACGTCTAGTCTGATCCTACAGACACGGCTAGCCTAATGGTACACACACGTCAAGCCGGTCTAACTTGATGCTACCCACACGTCTAGTCTGATCCTACAGACACAGCTAGCCTAATGGTACACACACGTCGAGCCGGTCTAACGTGATGCTACCCACACGTCTAGTCTGATCCTACAGACACGGCTAGCCTAATGGTACACACACGTCAAGCCAGTCTAACGTGATGCTACCCACACGTCTAGTCTGATTTTACAGACACGGCTAGCCTAATGGTACACACACGTCAAGCCGGTCTAACGTGATGCTACCCACACGTCTAGTCTGATCCTACAGACACGGCTAGCCTAATGGTACACACACGTCAAGCCGGTCTAACTTGATGCTACCCACACGTCTAGTCTGATGCTACCGACACAGCTAGCCTAATGGTACACACACGTCGAGCCGGTCTAACGTGATGCTACCCACACGTCTAGTCTGATCCTACAGACACGGCTAGCCTAATGGTACACACACGTCAAGCCAGTCTAACGTGATGCTACCCACACGTCTAGTCTGATTTTACAGACACGGCTAGCCTAATGGTACACACACGTCAAGCCGGTCTAACGTGATGCTACCCACACG
This sequence comes from Omphiscola glabra, assembly GCA_964017045.1. NCBI lineage: Eukaryota > Metazoa > Mollusca > Gastropoda > Lymnaeidae > Omphiscola > Omphiscola glabra. Next base: position 1,360,356 of record OZ024804.1, on the reverse strand, counting down.
TCTAGTCTGATCCTACAGACACGGCTAGCCTAATGGTACACACACGTCAAGACGGTCTAACGTGATGCTACCCACACGTCTAGTCTGATCCTACAGACACGGCTAGCCTAATGGTACAAACACGTCAAGCCAGTCTAACGTGATGCTACCCACACGTCTAGTCTGATCCTACAGACACGGCTAGCCTAATGGTACACACACGTCAAGCCAGTCTAACGTGATGCTACCCACACGTCTAGTCTGATCCTACAGACACGGCTAGCCTAATGGTACACACACGTCAAGCCAGTCTAACGTGATGCTACCCACACGTCTAGTCTGATCCTACAGACACGGCTAGCCTAATGGTACACACACGTCAAGCCGGTCTAACTTGATGCTACCCACACGTCTAGTCTGATCCTACAGACACGGCTAGCCTAATGGTACACACACGTCAAGCCGGTCTAACGTGATGCTACCCACACGTCTAGTCTGATCCTACAGACACGGCTAGCCTAATGGTACACACACGTCAAGCCAGTCTAACGTGATGCTACCCACACGTCTAGTCTGATCCTACAGACACGGCTAGCCTAATGGTACACACACGTCAAGCCGGTCTAACGTGATGCTACCCACACGTCTAGTCTGATCCTACAGACACGGCTAGCCTAATGGTACACACACGTCAAGCCAGTCTAACGTGATGCTACCCACACGTCTAGTCTGATCCTACAGACACGGCTAGCGTAATGGTACACACACGTCAAGCCAGTCTAACGTGATGCTACCCACACGTCTAGTCTGATCCTACAGACACGGCTAGCCTAATGGTACACACACGTCAAGCCGGTCTAACTTGATGCTACCCTCACGTCTAGTCTGATCCTACAGACACGGCTAGCCTAATGGTACACACACGTCAAGCCAGTCTAACGTGATGCTACCCACACGTCTAGTCTGATCCTACAGACACGGCTAGCCTAATGGTACACACACGTCAAGCCAGTCTAACGTGATGCTACCCACACGTCTAGTCTGATCCTACAGACACGGCTAGCCTAATGGTACACACACGTCAAGCCAGTCTAACGTGATGCTACCCACACGTCTAGTCTGATCCTACAGACACGGCTAGCCTAATGGTACACACACGTCAAGCCGGTCTAACGTGATGCTACCCACACGTCTAGTCTGATCCTACAGACACGGCTAGCCTAATGGTACACACACGTCAAGCCGGTCTAACGTGATGCTACCCACACGTCTAGTCTGATCCTACAGACACGGCTAGCTAATGGTACACACACGTCAAGCCAGTCTAACGTGATGCTACCCACACGTCTAGTCTGATCCTACAGACACGGCTAGCCTAATGGTACACACACGTCAAGCCGGTCTAACGTGATGCTACCCACACGTCTAGTCTGATCCTACAGACACAGCTAGCCTAATGGTACACACACGTCAAGCCAGTCTAACGTGATGCTACCCTCACGTCTAGTCTGATCCTACAGACACGGCTAGCCTAATGGTACACACACGTCAAGCCAGTCTAACGTGATGCTACCCACACGTCTAGTCTGATCCTACAGACACGGCTAGCCTAATGGTACACACACGTTAAGCCAGTCTAACGTGATGCTACCCACACGTCTAGTCTGATCCTACAGACACGGCTAGCCTAATGGTACACACACGTCAAGCCAGTCTAACGTGATGCTACCCACACGTCTAGTCTGATCCTACAGACACGGCTAGCCTAATGGTACACACACGTCAAGCCGGTCTAACGTGATGCTACCCACACGTCTAGTCTGATCCTACAGACACGGCTAGCCTAATGGTACACACACGTCAAGCCAGTCTAACGTGATGCTACTCACACGTCTAGACTATGCTATTCGCACATCTAACACGTTGCTACCCACATTGTTAGCCTGCTGCTACACACATGGCTAGCCTGATGCTACACACATGGCTAGCATGATGCTAAACACATGGCTAGCCTGAAGCTACACACACGTCTAACTTGATGCTACTCACTCGGCTAGCCTGCTGCTACCCACACGTCTAGCCTGAAGGTACTCACATGTCTATCCGGATGCTTCCACACAACTAGCCTGCTGCAACCCACACGTCTAGCCTGAAGGTACTCACATGTCTAGCCGGATGCTTCCACACAACTAGCCTGCTGCTACCCACACTACTAGCCTGCTGCTACCCACACGTCTTACATGATGCTAAAGAGTCTGTTCAAAGTTTTAGAAATCTGACTCTAAAAGTTTTGCTCAAACTCATGTGGCAAATCCAGTGACGTAGCGAGCTTAACTCGCGCCCGGGGCACAATACCTTTTTAGCACGCCCTCTATTCGAAAACCATACAATATTTTATGTAAAATATACCATTTGTCACCCCTTTGTGAGCAGCGCCCGGGGCATGATGCCCCCCTTTGCCCCCCCTCGCTACGCCACTGGGCAAATGTCTCTAATGATAAGCCCTATGTTGTGTAGTTTGTATATTATATGTAGTAAATATAATATACCAACACTTTTTCAAACATGTCTTTATCACACCTTGTCCAGGTTCAGAGATTAGCCCTTTCCATAGGGAAACTAGCAGCAGCCCTAAGAATAAGGTCTCCTTTCGTTGCCATGGTAACCACAGCTTCATTTGGTGATCGGTTCTCGTCATGCTAGCCGCTTGGAGCAATGTGGAAAAAAAGAAATGTGTGGTTGGATCTATTTAAACTGAAACTATGGGTGTCCACTCACCACTGTCCACTGAGCACTGACCACTGTCCACTCACCACCCTTTTTGATAGGACGGGTAAGGTCAGAGATGCTGTAGGCTACTTAGACAGGTTTCGATAAACGTTCATTGTATGAGTCAGGACAATTAGGTAAGAGGTGATGTCCTCAGACAGGACAGTTAGGTAAGAGGCACTGTACTCAGACAGGACAAATAAGGTAAGAGACATTGTACTCAGACAAGACTATTAGTTAAGAGATGCTGTACTCAGACAGGACAATTAGGTAAAAGATGCTGTACTCAGACAAGACTATTAGGTAAGAGATGCTGTACTCAGACAGGACAATTAGGTAAGAGATGCTGTACTCAGACAGGACAATTAGGTAAGAGATGATGTACTCAGACAGGACAATTAGGTAAGAGATGCTGTACTCAGACAGGACAGTTAGGTAAGAGATGCTGTACTCAGACAAGACTATTAGGTAAGAGAGTCTGTACTCAGACAAGACTATTAGGTAAGAGAGTCTGTACTCAGACAAGACTATTAGGTAAGAGAGTCTGTACTCAGACAAGACTATTAGGTAAGAGAGTCTGTACTCACACAGGTTTCGATTAGTTTGTTTTCTGTTCATGAACCCACGTTTCAGCCCCAGTGGCGTAGCGAGCTTAACTCGCGCACGGGGCACAATACCCTTTTAGCGCCCCCCTCCCCCAATTCGGAAACCATACAATATTATATGTAAAATATACCATTTAAAGCACCTTTTAGGTTAGCGCCTGGGGCATGATGCCCCCCTTGATCCCCCCTCGCTACGCCACTGTTCAGCCCCCCCCCATCCCCTCTTTTTTTTCAGGCACCAAAGACACTAAGTCACTCTGAAAATTTTAGTGCTGTCAAAAGTTTGTCGCTGACGGCCATGACCTTGCCAAAAACTACCACCGAAAAAATTAAATTATAAAGGAAATAAAACTTCATCGTGGATATAACTAATCTGAACCTAGGACGTGACAAATACCTCATTGAAAATTCACTCTGACGAGTGTACAAATTTGTAAATAAATGTTTTATTTCAGCTGAAATGGTTTTAAAGATTAAATATTATCTTTTCACCCATCTTTCTTAGTTTAAAATGTATATATGACGTCACTTACGTATAGCGGTGCGTTCAGAATATTTTACAGAGAGAAGCCAAACTCAATTTTGCACCACAAAACAAAAAACAAAAAAAAATAATTAAAAAATAAGAAGAAAATGGCCCACATTAAGCGACTGTTTCGTGAGTTGTTTCGCCATCAAAATTTTTAATATTCATTTTAAGTAAACTCTGGTCTGTTTTTCAAATAAATTAAATTCATTGTATTGAATGCACGTTTTGTTGAAGTTATGCCCTAACTTTTCTATACACGCAGCGCCTGCAATTTGTTTGACTAACTGTTTATTTCTTAGTTAGTTATTGCATTGCGAAGAGAACTGTAGAGTATAGAAAATACATCTTATTGCTGTTTGCGTGAAGGAAAATATTTTTGAAGACATTTTTCTTTTTTTAATGTATATTAACATTTAAAAAAACTTAAAAGCTCTGTTCATATGCGCGAGGTCCTGTGAGGCAATCTTCATTCTGTGAGGCAAGCTTCATTCTGTGAGGCAATCTTCATTCTGTGAGGCAAGCTTCATTCTGTGAGGCAAGCTTCATTCTGTGAGGCAAGCTTCATTCTGTGAGGCAAGCTTCATTCTGTGAGGCAAGCTTCATTCTGTGAGGCAAGCTTCATTCTGTGAGGCAAGCTTCATCCTGTGAGGCAAGCTTCATTCTGTGAGGCAAGCTTCATTCTGTGAGGCAAGCTTCATTCTGTGAGGCAAGCTTCATTCTGTGAGGCAAGCTTCATTCTGTGAGGCAAGCTTCATCCTGTGAGGCAAGCTTCATTCAGTGAGGCAAGCTTCATTCTGTGAGGCAAGCTTCATTCTGTGAGGCAAGCTTCATTCTGTGAGGCAAGCTTCATCCTGTGAGGCAGGCTTCATCATTTGATGCAAACTTCATCCTGCGAGGAATCTTCGTCCTGTGAGGCAAGCTTCATTCTGTGAGACAAGCTTCGTCCTGTGAGGCTAGCTTCATCCTGCGAGGCAGGCTTCATCCTGCTTCATCCTGTAAGGCAGGGTTCATCCTGTGCGGCATCTTGGCAGGCCACCTGTGTACTCACCATGTACTATAGCCTTTGGCAGGCGAAGCACCAACAACAAAGACTTGATGATGGCCATCTGGAGTGTTACTATACAGAACAGGTTAAAGAATTATGGCTGAAAATGTCCAGGAAACAACATGAGACTATAATCATCAAAGGGAAGATAAGCTGCCGTCTCTTGGTGACAACAGGGATGAATAGAATAAATAGTACAATGTCACGTGACTGTGTCAGTGAATAAGTGGTCTAAAAATGTGAAACGAAAATGTGTTTCAATTTTTAGACCTGATATTTAACAATACGTTGACCTGTATTTAACAGAAGGTTGATTGTATTTAACCAAAGTTTGGCCTGAACTCAGAGGGAAAGATATGCAGGTTTGCGGAGGGCAGGTGGTGAGACTGCAGGATGTGCTTCTATCACACATCAATTTATATAGTGTTACGCCTCCTAAGCTGTTTTTGTTACATTAATGTATTTTATGTTATAGTAATGATGATGTCTCTTTTGTTAATATTTTATGTTATAGTAATGATGATGTCTCTTTTGTTAATATTTTATGTACAGCGCGGTGAGCCCTGCCCTAAGTTGGGGTAGCTTGTATGTACAGCGCGGTGAGCCCTGCCCTAAGTTGGGGTACCTTGTATGTACAGCGCGGTGAGCCCTGCCCTAAGTTGGGGTACCTTGTATGTACCGCGCGGTGAGCCCTGCCCTAAGTTGGGGTACCTTGTATGTACAGCGTGGTGAGCCCTGCCCTAGGTTGGGGTACCTTGTATGTACAGCGTGGTGAGCCCTGCCCTAGGTTGGGGTACCTTGTATGTACAGCGTGGTGAGCCCTGCCCTAAGTTGGGGTACCTTGTATGTACAGCGCGGTGAGCCCTGCCCTAAGTTGGGGTACCTTGTATGTACAGCGCGGTGAGCCCTGCCCTAGGTTGGGGTACCTTGTATGTACAGCGTGGTGAGCCCTGCCCTAGGTTGGGGTACCTTGTATGTACAGCGCGGTGAGCCCTGCCCTAGGTTGGGGTACCTTGTATGTACAGCGTGGTGAGCCCTGCCTTAGGTTGGGGTACCTTGTATGTACAGCGCGGTGAGCCCTGCCCTAAGTTGGGGTACCTTGTATGTACAGCGTGGTGAGCCCTGCCCTAGGTTGGGGTACCTTGTATGTACAGCGTGGTGAGCCCTGCCCTAGGTTGGGGTACCTTGTATGTACAGCGCGGTGAGCCCTGCCCTAGGTTGGGGTACCTTGTATGTACAGCGTGGTGAGCCCTGCCCTAAGTTGGGGTACCTTGTATGTACAGCGCGGTGAGCCCTGCCCTAGGTTGGAGTACCTTGTATGTACAGCCTGGTGAGCCCTGCCCTAAGTTGGGGTACCTTGTATGTACAGCGCGGTGAGCCCTGCCCTAGGTTGGGGTACCTTGTATGTACAGCGTGGTGAGCCCTGCCCTAAGTTGGGGTACCTTGTATGTACAGCGTGGTGAGCCCTGCTCTAGGTTGGGGTACCTTGTATGTACAGAGTGGTGAGCCCTGCAGTAGGTTGGGGTACCTTGTATGTACAGCGCGGTGAGCCCTGCCCTAGGTTGGGGTACCTTGTATGTACAGCGTGGTGAGCCCTGCCCTAAGTTGGGGTACCTTGTATGTACAGCGCGGTGAGCCCTGCCCTAAATTGGGGTACCTTGTATGTACAGCGCGGTGAGCCCTGCCCTAAGTTGGGGTACCTTGTATGTACAGCGTGGTGAGCCCTGCCCTAAGTTGGGGTACCTTGTATGTACAGCGCGGTGAGCCCTGCCCTAAGTTGGGGTACCTTGTATGTACAGCGTGGTGAGCCCTGCCCTAAGTTGGGGTACCTTGTATGTACAGCGCGGTGAGCCCTGCCCTAAGTTGGGGTACCTTGTATGTACAGCGCGGTGAGCCCTGCCCTAAGTTGGGGTACCTTGTATGTACAGCGTGGTGAGCCCTGCCCTAGGTTGGGGTACCTTGTATGTACAGCGTGGTGAGCCCTGCCCTAGGTTGGGGTACCTTGTATGTACAGCGCGGTGAGCCCTGCCCTAGGTTGGGGTACCTTGTATGTACAGCGTGGTGAGCCCTGCCCTAAGTTGGGGTACCTTGTATGTACAGCGCGGTGAGCCCTGCCCTAGGTTGGAGTACCTTGTATGTACAGCGTGGTGAGCCCTGCCCTAAGTTGGGGTACCTTGTATGTACAGCGCGGTGAGCCCTGCCCTAGGTTGGGGTACCTTGTATGTACAGCGTGGTGAGCCCTGCCCTAAGTTGGGGTACCTTGTATGTACAGCGCGGTGAGCCCTGCCCTAGGTTGGGGTACCTTGTATGTACAGCGTGGTGAGCCCTGCCCTAAGTTGGGGTACCTTGTATGTACAGCGTGGTGAGCCCTGCCCTAGGTTGGGGTACCTTGTATGTACAGCGCGGTGAGCCCTGCCCTAGGTTGGGGTACCTTGTATGTACAGCGTGGTGAGCCCTGCCCTAAGTTGGGGTACCTTGTATGTACAGCGCGGTGAGCCCTGCCCTAAGTTGGGGTACCTTGTATGTACAGCGCGGTGAGCCCTGCCCTAAGTTGGGGTACCTTGTATGTACAGCGTGGTGAGCCCTGCCCTAAGTTGGGGTTCCTTGTATGTACAGCGTGGTGAGCCCTGCCCTAAGTTGGGGTACCTTGTATGTACAGCGTGGTGAGCCCTGCCCTAAGTTGGGGTACCTTGTATGTACAGCGAGGTGAGCCCTGCCCTAAGTTGGGGTACCTTGTATGTACAGCGTGGTGAGCCCTGCCCTAAGTTGGGGTACCTTGTATGTACAGCGTGGTGAGCCCTGCCCTAAGTTGGGGTACCTTGTATGTACAGCTCGGTGAGCCCTGCCCTAAGTTGGGGTACCTTGTATGTACAGCGTGGTGAGCCCTGCCCTAAGTTGGGGTACCTTGTATGTACAGCGTGGTGAGCCCTGCCCTAAGTTGGGGTACCTTGTATGTACAGCGTGGTGAGCCCTGCCCTAAGTTGGGGTACCTTGTATGTACAGCGTGGTGAGCCCTGCCCTAGGTTGGGGTACCTTGTATGTACAGCGTGGTGAGCCCTGCCCTAAGTTGGGGTACCTTGTATGTACAGCGCGGTGAGCCCTGCCCTAAGTTGGGGTACCTTGTATGTACAGCGCGGTGAGCCCTGCCCTAGGTTGGGGTACCTTGTATGTACAGCGTGGTGAGCCCTGCCCTAGGTTGGGGTACCTTGTATGTACAGCGCGGTGAGCCCTGCCCTAGGTTGGGGTACCTTGTATGTACAGCGTGGTGAGCCCTGCCTTAGGTTGGGGTACCTTGTATGTACAGCGCGGTGAGCCCTGCCCTAAGTTGGGGTACCTTGTATGTACAGCGTGGTGAGCCCTGCCCTAGGTTGGGGTACCTTGTATGTACAGCGTGGTGAGCCCTGCCCTAGGTTGGGGTACCTTGTATGTACAGCGCGGTGAGCCCTGCCCTAGGTTGGGGTACCTTGTATGTACAGCGTGGTGAGCCCTGCCCTAAGTTGGGGTACCTTGTATGTACAGCGCGGTGAGCCCTGCCCTAAGTTGGGGTACCTTGTATGTACAGCGTGGTGAGCCCTGCCCTAAGTTGGGGTTCCTTGTATGTACAGCGTGGTGAGCCCTGCCCTAAGTTGGGGTACCTTGTATGTACAGCGTGGTGAGCCCTGCCCTAAGTTGGGGTACCTTGTATGTACAGCGTGGTGAGCCCTGCCCTAAGTTGGGGTTCCTTGTATGTACAGCGTGGTGAGCCCTGCCCTAGGTTGGGGTACCTTGTATGTACAGCGTGGTGAGCCCTGCCCTAGGTTGGGGTTCCTTGTATGTACAGCGTGGTGAGCCCTGCCCTAAGTTGGGGTACCTTGTATGTACAGCGTGGTGAGCCCTGCCCTAGGTTGGGGTACCTTGTATGTACAGCGTGGTGAGCCCTGCCCTAAGTTGGGGTACCTTGCATGTACAGCGCGGTGAGCCCTGCCCTAGGTTGGGGTACCTTGTATGTACAGCGTGGTGAGCCCTGCCCTAAGTTGGGGTACCTTGTATGTACAGCGTGCTGAGCCCTGCCCTAGGTTGGGGTACCTTGTATGTACAGCGTGGTGAGCCCTGCCCTAGGTTGGGGTACCTTGCATGTACAGCGCGGTGAGCCCTGCCCTAAGTTGGGGTACCTTGTATGTACAGCGTGGTGAGCCCTGCCCTAAGTTGGGGTACCGCGCTATTTAAAACATCTAATAATAATAATAAGACCCAAATGGTGAATAGTTTAATTCAAAACCGAAATAATTTAAAAACAGATAATCAACGTATTTGATGAACTCACGTGATTACCGAACTAAACCAGAACTTACGTGATAGCCAAACTAAACCAGAACCTAAGTGGCTGCCGAACTAAACCAGAACCTAAGAGATTTCTGAACAAAACCCGAACTTAAGTGATCGCCAAAACTATAGTTTAATATTAAAAATAAAGAAAATATTTCTAATAGGAATTTTCTTAATTTGACTGTGCCATTAGGGGCGATGTAGATGTGCCATTAGGGGCTATGTAGATGTGCCATTAGGGGCTATGTAGATGTGCCATTAGGGGCGATATAGATGTGCCATTAGGGGCTATGTAGATGTGCCATTAGGGGCTATGTAGATGTGCCATTAGGGGCTGTGTAGATGGGCCATTAGGGGCTGTGTAGATGTGCCATTAGGGGCTATGTAGATGTGCCATTAGGGGATATGTAGATGTGCCATTAGGGGCTGTGTAGATGTGCCATTAGGGGCTGTGTAGATGTGCCATTAGGGGCTATGTAGATGTGCCATTAGGGGCTATGTAGATGTGCCATTAGGGGCGATGCAGATGTGCCATTAGGGGCGATGCAGATGTGCCATTAGGGGCGATGCAGATGTGCCATTAGGGGCGATGCAGATGTGCCATTAGGGGCGATGCAGATGTGCCATTAGGGGCTATGTAGATGTGCCATTAGGGGCTATGTAGATATGCCATTAGGGGCTATGTAGATGTGCCATTAGGGGATATGTAGATGTGCCATTAGGGGCTATGTAGATGTGCCATTAGGGGCTATGTAGATGTGCCATTAGGGGCTATGCAGATGTGCCATTAGGGGCTATGGAGATGTGCCATTAGGGGCTATGTAGATGTGCCATTAGGGGCTATGTAGATGTGCCATTAGGGGATATGTAGATGTGCCATTAGGGGCTGTGTAGATGTGCCATTAGGGGCTGTGTAGATGTGCCATTAGGGGCTATGTAGATGTGCCATTAGGGGCTATGTAGATGTGCCATTAAGGGCTATGTAGATGTGACATTAGGGGCTATGTAGATGTGCCATTAGGGGCTATGTAGATGTGCCATTAGGGGCTGTGTAGATGTGCCATTAGGGGCTGTGTAGATGTGCCATTAGGGGCTATGTAGATGTGCCATTAGGGGATATGTAGATGTGCCATTAGGGGCTGTGTAGATGTGCCATTAGGGGCTGTGTAGATGTGCCATTAGGGGCTATGTAGATGTGCCATTAGGGGCTGTGTAGATGTGCCATTAGGGGCTATGTAGATGTGCCATTAGGGGCTGTGTAGATGTGCCATTAGGGGCTATGTAGATGTGCCATTAGGGGCTATGGAGATGTGCCATTAGGGGCTATGTAGATGTGCCATTAGGGGATATGTAGATGTGCCATTAGGGGCTGTGTAGATGTGCCATTAGGGGCTGTGTAGATGTGCCATTAGGGGCTATGTAGATGTGCCATTAGGGGCTATGTAGATGTGCCATTAGGGGCTATGTAGATGTGCCATTAGGGGCGATGCAGATGTGCCATTAGGGGCGATGCAGATGTGCCATTAGGGGCGATGCAGATGTGCCATTAGGGGCGATGCAGATGTGCCATTAGGGGCTATGTAGATTTGCCATTAGGGGCGATGCAGATGTAATATAGAACACGCGTCTGTTTCATCGGGTATTTGGTCTTCCAATTTCGACAACTCTAGCTGTTACCCAATCCCAATGCAAACTTCGAAAAGTTTCCCATCTCAACCTAACGATATTGTTATCCCCACTGTCATGATCCTCATTATCCACTCCCTTTTCTCACCCCCACTCTCATGATCTCGACTCCGCCCCCTGTCCCATGATTTCGAGACCCCATTTCCTCCCATGATCATGTAGAGAGCCTTAGACTTGGAGAACATAAAGAATAATTTTACCTCAAAAGTTGTATTCCATTAAGACCAAACACAACCCCCCCCCCCCCCAACCAAATTTTCGGTTTTTTTGTAAAAATAAATAAATCATAATACTAGAATTAAAAATAATCCCCCCCCCCCCCCCCCCACCTTACAAAAACTTTCTCAGTGCCATCTTTGTAGAACTTGTGTAATCTACTTGTAGTTATCTGGGACAAGAAACAAGGGGGAACCACTGACTAGAGTCACGTGGTCTGCGATTATTTATCACAGGCATGGATCACTCAAAATGTAAGGTGGACCGTAATACTTAAAATTGCGAGGGCGAAAACAAAATAGGACAAGGGGAAAACTATTTAGAAAATAATAATAAAGAATATTTGCTGGCGGCCCGTATGTTGTGTAGGCCTGGCGGGCCGTATGTTGTGCAGGCCTGATTTATCCTACTGAATAAAACTCAAAACACAGATAATCCAACACAGATAATCCAACATATGTAAAAAAACATTTAAATATGAGGAGATTACGATGTTGTTTTCAAATAGTGAAAGATTTAATAAAAAACAAAAAAGTTATTTTTGTATTTGGTTATTGAACCGAACATGAAAGTACAGAGTTAATGATCGGATGCCTGGCGAGATCAGCTGCTTGTGTGTGCACTTAATGATCATGATGTACACAAATGCCTGGCGAGATCAGCAGCTTGGCTGTACACTTAATGATCATGATGTACACAAATGTCGGGCGAGATCAGCAGCTTGGCTGTACACTTAATTATCATGATGTACACAAATGCCTGGCGAGATCAGCAGCTTGGCTGTACACTTAGTAATCATGATGCACACAAAACATTTATTCGTCTATAGCATAAAGGAAAATAGTGTTGTTATAGTTTTATTATAATATCAGCAAATAAACTATCATAAATATACCTATCATCAAATGCAGACAATTGTTTTATTTCATTATCAAATGCAGACAAGTGTTATATTTCATCATCAAATACAGACAATTGTTTTCTTTCATCATCAAATGCAGACAATTGTTTTCTTTCATCATCAAATGCAGACAATTGTTTTCTTTCATCATCAAATGCAGACAATATAATGGAGGTATTATTTAAATGCGTTCACTTACAACACTGACGTCATTATTTTATTCCGACCAACACACGCCACACATGTGAACCGTCATTCAGTACGTTCAACATATACGAATATACACAACCGTCCAAACACAATTTCACACGATAGTGTCTTTTAGATAATACTCATTAAAATTTATATTGGTAAATATTTCATTTATAATATAACTGTTTTCCGTCATCTCGTACACTCGATAATATAAAAGTGGGGGAGGGGGGCTGAAAGTTAATAGTTATAAAATACCTCTAAACTGAAGACGAAATATTTCAAAATAATGAGATTATTGTGGTGACAATTTAAAAAATGTGTGACTATATATAAAAGATACATTGTCTTTAGTTCCAAATCATGTTTCTAATGTTGGTCATATTTGACACTTGTTTTAGTAAACCAATCACATTGCAGATTCATTCTCAATTGATTTTTTTCTGGCACTTGTTAGTTCAAGAAGAAAGAGTAGATGAACTCCCTTAGTTCAATGAAATAATACATACAAGAGTTCTCTCAGCCTCCATAAAGTCTCTGGTGTGTCAAGATTCCATTAGTGGCGAACTACATTAAAAAAAAATATATGTCATAAAGAAACGTGAATTTGCATAGTAAACATTTGTCAACTATTAAGTTCAATACATTTGTCAACTATTAAGTTCAATACATTTGTCAACTATTAAGTTCAATACATTTGTCAACTATTAAGTTCAATACATTTGTCAACTATTAAGTTCAATACATTTGTCAACTATTAAGTTCAATACATTTGTCAACTATTAAGTTCAATACATTTGTCAACTATTAAGTTCAATACATTTGTCAACTATTAAGTTCAATACATTTGTCAACTATTAAGTTCAATACATTTGTCAACTATTAACTTCAATACATTTGTCAACTATTAAGTTCAATACATTTGTCAACTATTAAGTTCAATACATTTGTCAACTATTAAGTTCAATACATTTGTCAACTATTAAGTTCAATACATTTGTCAACTATTAAGTTCAATACATTTGTCAACTATTAAGTTCAATACATTTGTCAACTATTAAGTTCAATACATTTGTCAACTATTAAGTTCAATACATTTGTCAACTATTAAGTTCAATACATTTGTCAACAAGTTCAATTAGGAAATAAACAAGTTTCAATAACTATTATTTTAACTGTTGCAAATTTCTGCATTCGTTTGTTGTTGTTTTTTTATCGATATAGTGCTTGGATCCTAAGCCTAATCCTAAGCCTAACGCTAAGCCTAAGGCTAACCTAAGCCTAATCCTAACCCTTAGTCTAACCCTAATCCTAAGCCTAACCCTAAGCCTAACCTTGGGCCAAAGCCTCAGCCTAACCCTATGACTAATCCTAAGCCTAACTCTAAGCCTAACCCTAAGCCTAACCCTAAGCCTAACCCTAAGCCTAACCTTGGGCCAAAGCCTCAGCCTAACCCTATGACTAATCCTAAGCCTAACTCTAAGCCTAACCCTAAGCCTAACCCTAAGCCTAACCTTGGGCCTAAGCCTCAGCCTAACCCTATGACTAATCCTAAGCCTAACTCTTACCCTAAGCCTAACCCTAAGCCTAACCTTAACCCTAAGCTTATGTTACTTAAGGTCATTGATAGTAGCTCCGTCTCTGTTGTGAACAAGGGAAATCATAACGAATTTGGGTGAAGTGATTAAAGTATGTTATTTTCCTGCATATAATACCAACTTATGGTGATGTGAGTTGATGAAATTTTGTGTGTAAGAACAGTTTTGAGATCATATTTTTAGGATGAGATCAGGTGTGTGTGTGTGTGGGAGGGGTGGGGGTCAATTCCATGCTCTTTCTCTTACCTCCGGGACTTAAAATGCTTCTTCTTGTACCAGCATCCCAACAAGCAGACCAGCCCAACAGCACATAGGACTCCCATGGTCACCGAGACAATGGCCACGATGTCCGAGGAAGAAACTGCTTCTGCTAGATAAATCAAAACAAAAGTCATGCAGAAAGTTCACAATACGCCTTTCTATTTATAAATCTATCATTCGAACTTTGACCTTTGAAGGGTACAAAAGTGTTATTCTAGAAGTGAAAGCGAATTCATCACAACAGCAAAGTATCCACCAGTAAATTTAGATCAGAATGTTTTCCTTTCTAGTAACACTCAGTATAAGAAGGGATGATTTTCCTTGTGACTACACAACCTCGGCTCTCTACGTAAACAGTCTGTGAACACTGTGACTGATACTCGATTTACAAGTTGGAAAAAATTGGAAATTAGAAGTTAATACTTGCAACTAGAACTTGTCAAGAAAGAAGCAGTTCAAGGGATATATTTAGAATAATTATATATTTTTTGTTGCGTCCTTAATTTCATTTAATTATCCATTAGTTTATGGATAAAGTTTCCATCAGATTGTGGATAAAGTGTTCATCAGAATTGTGGATAAAGTGTTCATAAGATTTTGGATTAAGTGTTCATCAGATTGTGGATAAAGTGTCCGTGAGATTGTGGATAAAGTGTCCCTGAGATTCTGGATAAAGTGTCCCTCAGATTGTGGATAAAGTGTCCCTGAGATTGTGGATAAAGTGTCCCTCATATTGTGGATAAAATGCCCCTCAGATTGTGGATAACGTGTCCTGCAGATTGTGGATAAAGTGTCCATCATATTTTGGATAAAGTATCCTGAGATTGTGGATAAAGTGTCCCTCATATTGTGGATAAAGTGTCCCTCATATTGTGGATAAAGTGTCCCTGAGATTGTGGATAAAGTGTCCCTGAGATTCTGGATAAAGTGTCCCTCAGATTGTGGATAAAGTGTCCCTGAGATTGTGGATAAAGTGTCCCTCATATTGTGGATAAAATGTCCCTCAGATTGTGGATAACGTGTCCTGCAGATTGTGGATAAAGTGTCCATCATATTTTGGATAAAGTATCCTGAGATTGTGGATAAAGTGTCCCTCATATTGTGGATAAAGTGTCCCTCATGTTGTGGATAAAGTGTCCCTGAGATTGTGGATAAAGTGTCCCTAATATTGTGGACAAAGTGTCCCTCAGATTGTGGAAAAATTGCCCATAAGATTATTATTATTGCATTAAAAACGTTCGGTATTCTGTGATTTTCCTGATAAGATTGACAATTCATTTTGGGGGATTGAAAAATGTTGGGGGATGGGTGGGGAGGTATCAATCGTGAAAGTAGAAATCTAAGCTATGTAAAAAAAACACTTGGAATGAATGCAATTTTTTTATGAAGGGAATGAAGTGAATGAAGTGAATGAAGGGAATGAAGGGAATGAAGGGAATGAAGGGAATGAAGGGAATGAAAGGAATGAAGGGAATGAAGTGAATGAAGGGAAAATTGGTATACAAACAAAACATACAAATGGCTCAAGTTGTAATGAAAGCAATTTGTTTATGAAGTGAATGAAGGGAAACTTGTTATACAAACCAATCTGATATCATCGGGATCATAAATTAAGATGAATCAAATCGGAAACAAATTTCAGGGAAGAAGAGTTAGACATGATGATGACAAACATCCTTACATAATGAAATGGTCCTTTGGCAAACATCCTTACATAATGAAATGGTCCTTTGGCAAACATTCTTACATAATGAAATGGCTCTACAACAAAGATCCTTACTTAATGAAATGGCCCTATTATGTTTGGATGACATAATCATAATGAAATGGTTCTATTATGTTTGGGGGACATAATGAAATGGTCCTTTAATGTTTTGATGACATTATGAAATGGTCCTATTGTGTTTGGATGACATAATGAAATGGTCCTATTATATTTAGATGACATAATCATAATGAAATGGTCCTATTATGTTTGGATGACATAATTAAATGGGCCTATTATGTTTGGATGACAGAATGAAACGGTCCTATTATATTTAGATGACATAATCATAATGAAATGGTCCTATTATGTTTGGATGACATAATGAAATGGTTCTATTATGTTTGGATGACATAATTAAATGGGCCTATTATGTTTGGATGACAGAATGAAATGGTCCTATTATATTTAGATGACATAATCATAATGAAATGGTCCTATTATGTTTGGATGACATAATCATAATGAAATTATTATATTATGTTTGGATGACATAATGAAATGGTCCTATTATGTTTGGATGACATAATGAAATGGTCCTGTTATGCTTGGATGACATAATGACATGGTCCTGTTATGTTTGGATGACATAATGAAACTGTCCTATTATGTTTGGATGACATAATGACATGGTCATGTTATGTTTGGATGACATAATGAAATGGTCCTGTTATGTTTGGGTGACATAATGAAATGGCCCTGTTATGTTTGGATGACATAATGAAATGGTCCTGTTATGCTTGGATGACATAATGACATGGTCCTGTTATGTTTGGATGACATAATGAAATGGCCCTGTTATGTTTGGATGACATAATGAAATGGTCCTGTTATGCTTGGATGACATAATGGCATGGTCCTATTATGATGACATTACTTACGTTTCGTGTCCCGTGTCTTATTGTTAGTGTCAAGTCCTGGAGAGTTTTATAGATAAAAAAAAATTACATTTAAACTGTAACCCTGTCTCTCTCTCAAGTCTTTTTTCTCTCTCCCCTCTCTTTCACTCTTTGTCTCCCTTTATCTCTCCCTTTATCTCTCCCTTTATCTCTCCCTTTCCCTCTCTTTCTTTCTCTCATTCTCTTTCTTTCTTTCACTCATTCTCTTTCTTTCTCTCTCTCTTTAACTCTTCCGTTCCCCACTATTTCGCCCCTGTTCATAGTGATTCCATGATCTGCTGGTCGCAATGGCAACGTTACTGGACACGTGACATGAATCATTGGACTAATATAAAGGCTTGACTTTAGAGACCCATTCATAGATTATAGCTAGGATAACATTTTGTGCCACATCACAACTCTAGGCACCATAAGTTAAATATCCGAAGCTCACTACAGCCGCAGGTATTGCATGGCCCACGTGGCGGCCCACCTGACGACTCACGTGGCGGCCCACCTGACGACTCACGTGGCGGCCCTCCTGACGATCCACGTGGCGGCTCTGGTCGTATTAAATATGCATGTCACGTTTGAACAATCTTTCTCTTAAATCCTTTCTTATAGCTTCACTGCTAGTGCGTTTCTTTGTTTCGAGCAAAATCTATGAACGGTTAATTGACCATCTTCTCGACCTACTATCGAATTGAAGCTTGGCACATAGACTTGTTGCCGATGACAACACATTCTGTCTAATTTTCATACCAACCCGTTCCCCAAAAATCAGATTTGTACTGTTTTGTAAGGGATGAAATGTGATTTGTTCAATGGTTGCATGTTTTGCTGTGGAGATTAATTGTGTAGCTGTTGCTGTGTGCTTTGTATTTGTGACGCATTCAGACGTGCAGTAAAAATAAAATAAATCTTTTAAAGGTGGGAAATGAAGGAAATATGGAACGTGTTTTCGCAAGAAGTTGACCCATTCAAATAACCGCTTCTTAATCAATGATAAATCAAGTACAACTACATACATGAAAACAAATATTCATATAAAGGATTTGTACAAAAACTTTGTTTCTAGGGGCTGATACATTTTTGAGTTTGTTTTTCCCCTTACACTCTTGATTTATTTTGTGTATGATCCATTAACAGTATCCTGGCCATCACTCCACTTAACTCCTGGCCATCACTCCACTTAACTCCTGGCCATCACTCCACTTAACTCCTGGCCATCACTTCACTAAACTCCTGGCCATCACTCCACTTAACTCCTGGCCATCACTCCACTTAACTCCTGGCCATCACTCCACTTAACTCCTGGCCATCACTTCACTAAACTCCTGGCCATCACTCCACTTAACTCCTGGCCATCACTCCACTTAACTCCTGGCCATCACTCCACTTAACTCCTGGCCATCACTCCACTTAACTCCTGGCCATCACTCCACTTAACTCCTGGCCATCACTCCACTTAACTCCTGGCCATCACTCCACTTAACTCCTGGCCATCACTCCACTTAACTCCTGGCCATCACTCCACTTAACTCCTGGCCATCACTCCACTTAACTCCTGGCCATCACTCCACTTAACTCCTGGCCATCACTCCACTTAACTCCTGGCCATCACTCCACTTAACTCCTGGCCATCACTCCACTTAACTCCTGGCCATCACTCCACTTAACTCCTGGCCATCACTCCACTTAACTCCTGGCCATCACTTCACTAAACTCCTGGCCATCACTCCACTTAACTCCTGGCCATCACTCCACGTAACTCCTGGCCATCACTCCACTTAACTCCTGGCCATCACTCCACTTAACTCCTGGCCATCACTCCACTTAACTCCTGGCCATCACTCCACTTAAATAATTGAAACCAAACAAAAAGAGATGCTAATCAAGTTAATGTCTAAAATAAAACAATGTATTATTATTATTATTATGGCAGCAGAAGAAAAATGCGTAAGAGAAATTCCTCCATTTGAGAGGAAATCTGGCACAATAAATGGCATTATTTACCCTTGACGTCAGCAACATCTTCCGGTTTCGTTTTGTTTCCTGTTTGGCCCACTGTTAAAAAAAAAAAAAAAAAAAAAAAAAAAAAAAAGAAAAGAAAACATGAATATTTTTTTTAATTTTAGCAGATTTTACTAACAGATCTATTTGTTGCCCTGCTGCACAATTGTGTTTTGTATTTTAGGGCTTTATTATTGAGCATTATATTTACCATACAAAGATGACTCAAACTACAAAACGTATATGTTAGCGTCCACGCATCATTTCATATGTTAGCGTCCACGCATCATGTCATATGTTAGCGTCCACGCATCATTTCATATGTTAGCGTCCACGCATCATGTCATATGTTAGCGTCCACGCACGCATCATTTCATATGTTAGCGTCCACGCATCATGGCATATGTTAGCGTCCACGCATCATTTCATATGTTTGCGTCCACGCATCATTTCATATGTTAGCGTCCACGCATCATTTCATATGTTAGCGTCCACGCATCATTGCATATGTTAGCGACACGCCTCATTGCATAGTTCCTCTAAATATGTATGCATCGGTCTGTTACTACTCTGCTCAAGCTGACTTGGATTGGTTCATTTTTCTTATAGCAGTGGTTCCCAAAGTGGGCGCAATGGCGCTCAAGAAGCTCCGATCTCCACACTGGACGCTGTAAAATCTTGTTTTTAATTCAATTTTCAATTGACTGTGTAAGAAGGTGACATCGAACGTACCCGCTCCATCCAGAGACATACAGAGAATTCCTACAAATGATTACAATAGATAACGCCTTATGTTTTATCTAACATTTAAATTAATTTTTATTTTTTAAATCTGTTTAGCAGTGTAGGCTGACTGTTAAAATTCGATATAGGGCAGACTTGGTAAAACTTTCATTCGAAACTGTTTGTGAACCACTGGCTTAAATGGTTCATTAAAGACAGAAGGTTATACGCAACTGTCTAAGAGAAGTGTTCCGTTATAATCAATGTAGATATCTACAACGCTAGAGACCGCACAAGAAATATTGTTAATTCTAGAATGAATCGTTTATTTTTTTATTTTTTTATTTTTTTAAAAGAACATTCAAGCTTTGAAGAATAAGATTCTGGCTTGTGTTTTAAACACGTACATAAGAAAATATCCCCTTAGATCCTAATGTTCTATGTGACAAAAGACCAGAGACATAAGATTCTGGCTTGTGTTTTAAACACGTACATAAGAAAATATCCCTTTAGATCCTAATGTTCTATGTGACAAAAGACCAGAGACATAAGATTCTGGCTTGTGTTTTAAACACGTACATAAGAAAATATCCCTTTAGATCCTAATGTTCTATGTAACAAAAGACCAGAGACATAAGATTCTGGCTTGTGTTTTAAACACGTACATAAGAAAATATCCCTTTAGATCCTAATGTTCTATGTAACAAAAGACCAGAGACATAAGATTCTGGCTTGTGTTTTAAACACGTACATAAGAAAATATCCCTTTAGATCCTAATGTTCTATGTAACAAAAGACCAGAGACATAAGATTCTGGCTTGTGTTTTAAACACGTACATAAGAAAATATCCCTTTAGATCCTAATGTTCTATGTAACAAAAGACCAGAGACATAAGATTCTGGCTTGTGTTTTAAACACGTACATAAGAAAATATCCCTTTAGATCCTAATGTTCTATGTAACAAAAGACCAGAGACATAAGATTCTGGCTTGTGTTTTAAACACGTACATAAGAAAATATCCCTTTAGATCCTAATGTTCTATGTAACAAAAGACCAGAGACATAAGATTCTGGCTTGTGTTTTAAACACGTACATAAGAAAATATCCCTTTAGATCCTAATGTTCTATGTAACAAAAGACCAGAGACATAAGATTCTGGCTTGTGTTTTAAACACGTACATAAGAAAATATCCCTTTAGATCCTAATGTTCTATGTAACAAAAGACCAGAGACATAAGATTCTGGCTTGTGTTTTAAACACGTACATAAGAAAATATCCCTTTAGATCCTAATGTTCTATGTAACAAAAGACCAGAGACATAAGATTCTGGCTTGTGTTTTAAACACGTACATAAGAAAATATCCCTTTAGATCCTAATGTTCTATGTAACAAAAGACCAGAGACATAAGATTCTGGCTTGTGTTTTAAACACGTACATAAGAAAATATCCCTTTAGATCCTAATGTTCTATGTAACAAAAGACCAGAGACATAAGATTCTGGCTTGTGTTTTAAACACGTACATAAGAAAATATCCCTTTAGATCCTAATGTTCTATGTAACAAAAGACCAGAGACATAAGATTCTGGCTTGTGTTTTAAACACGTACATAAGAAAATATCCCTTTAGATCCTAATGTTCTATGTAACAAAAGAACAGGGACATAAAATTTCGGCACAAAATGAACAAGAAAAAATTCTTTCAGCAGAAAATCAAAAAAGGTAATAATGGGGGAGACTGCAATCAGGTTAGCACAGAAGGAAATTAGTAAAACACAGTAAGGTTAAACCTGATCAAAGGAACGCAACAAAACAACGAACGTGTCGGCAGGAAGCCTTCATCAGCGAACAAACAGAAACACGAATAAAATTAAAAAATGTATCAAAAAATATATAATATAGCACTTAGCTCAGAAATAGTTTCCAAGAGGGCAGCAAAAGATAAGTGACCAACAAACTTACGCTCCTCTCTGCTTTGGACAGAGTCTGCTACTTGATCAGTGAGGATATCTATAAATAGTTTTAAAAAGAATTTAAAGAATTCAAAAAGGAATAAATAGGGAAAAGTATCTAATAGTCTAATCCAGTGGTTCTCAACCTTCCTAATACCGCGACCCTTTAATACAGTTCCTCATGTTACGGCGACCCCAAACCATAAAATTATTTTCATTGCTACTTCATAACTGTAGAGTATATGTGTTTTCCGATGGTCTTAGGCGACCCCTGTGAATGGGTCGTGCGACCCCCAAATGGGTCGCGACCCACAGGTTGAGAGCCGCTGGTCTAGGCCTTAGGTTCCTAAACCTCGGCACGCGTGCCACTTGTGACCCGTCAGCCCTCAGAAAGTGGCACGCGGGCCACTTTTGCCCCGTTAGCTCTTAGAAAGTGGCACGCGTGCCTCTATATTTACCATACTGTATTGATAAATATTTATATTTTTATAACGTTGTGGCCCGCTTTATTACCCAAAAAGTAGATATGGCCTTCTATTTAAAACGCTTGGGAACCACTGGTCTAGGCCTATGTCGCTACATGGCCCATGAAAACATGGAGTCACGTGTTCCTCAACATCATGACGTCATGACATCTTATCATTCAGAGGATTCATATTTAGGCGATCATGGTTGTCTCCCATGGTTCTGTCTTTTGGTACATGACACTGGTTGAGAGGAGGTGTCTCCCATGGTTGTGTCTTTTGGTACATTACACTGGTTGAGAGGGAGTGTCTCCCATGGTTGTGTCTTTTGGTACATTACACTGGTTGAGAGGGGGTGTCTCCCATGGTTCTGTCTTTTGGTACATTACAGTGGTTGAGAGGGAGTGTCTCCCATGGTTCTGTCTTTTGGTACATTACAGTGGTTGAGAGGGAGTGTCTCCCATGGCATTGTCTTTTGGTACATTACACTGGCTGGGAGGTGCCTCCCCACTTATATTTGATCATTTTTTTTTAATGTGGGGGGACGGTGTCACCCTCCCATCACTGGTTGGAGGGCTCACTCCCTTCTATCTTTGATCAATGGTTGGGGGTATCTATCTTCCCATACTTGATTATTATTTGGGGCATTGTTTTCTCTCCCATCTTTGATCACTGGTTGGGGTGAGAGCGGCTAAGCAGGTGGGTACACACAAATTGCGCCCTGCTGCTGTATCACGATGACGAGAAAAATAACTCAGAATGCCCCCCCCCCCCGCCCAGCCACCATTTCTCTGAGTGCCCCCCAGCCACCATTCCTCTGAATCCCCCCCCCTCGCCACCATTTCTCTGAATGCCCCCCAGCCACCATTTCTCTGAATGCCCCCCAGCCACCATTTCTCTGAATGTCCCCCGCCCCCCCCCCCCCCGCCACCATTTCTCTGATTGTAAACTGACTGACCCACAAGAAGACGTTTTAATCAAACATTTTTCTAAGACTTCCTACTCGATGCACTGGTAACAGGGCCGGATTAAGCCATTTTAGTGCCCAAGGCACAAACCCACATGGGTGCCCCCTTCTGCCCGGGGCCCCTGATCTTTCACTGACCGTTACCGCTGGTATGTTCAATATTATTCAAAGAAAACAGTTGTTAACAAATATGTTTGTAGTTTGTACTACTATCACTTATATAAAACCTACAATAAAGTATTTCTGTATTAAAATTAATAGTTAATAAATTTTGAAATAATATTAGACAAAAATACTTTATTTTTTATTAGATGAAAAAATCAAAAAGATATTGTCATTTACATTTTAAAGTTTTTTTTTCTAGATTTACATCTAGCAAAGTTTTTGAGTATATCGTCAAAGTTACTTTTGCGCAACACATCTGCCGTCTGCCTCGATCATAAGCAGAGATAAGGAATCGAGCCTTTCTTGTTTCATTGTTGATCTATTTGGATTTTTTGTAAGTTTCAACTGAGAAAAAGAGCGCTCAGTTGAACAGTTAGTAACCATTAATTTTAAAAATATGCGCAAGGCGATTTCAACATTTGGAAAGGCACACTCGATGTTGTCTCTAACTATTAATTTGTATAATTCTCCACGATTGAACGTGTTGTCGTCCGATTTTGATGCAGGAAACTTGTGGCAAATATATGAATGAAACTGTTGTAGTTCAGTACATAAATTATTGTTCAGATCTTTAGGATAAGCATTTATTAGTTCTTCACAACACTGAGATGTTTGTGATAGTGATACATCGACCAAACAAGAAAATCGAACTGCTACATCATTATATACTTGTCCTCGTCTACTCATTTCTGTCTCAAGTTTGTCAACAATGGCGTAGAATGCAGATATACGAAATTTGTCTATGGCATTCAGATATATATCAGGGGCATCTCCATCAATGACCACTGTCGTTCGTTTACGATTAAGGGTCAAAGTTGACTTATAATCTACACCTGGTGTTATTATTTTTGCAGCTTCTTCAAATCTTTCAAATTCATTCCTAGATTTATGCAAGTGATCTGCTAGTGAAGAATACAAATCAGCACACGTTTTAAGTTCACATTCTCATTTTGTGTCTATTACTAAGGGGTTCCCGGTCGAATTAATTAATTAATGTTATTATTTTAATATTATTTATTGAAAATATAAAAATTGTTTAAATTTTTTTATAAAACGTCCCAAAAATCTTTAAAATTCGAATACAACCGCATTATTATTATTATTTATTTACAAGCCGAGTGAGTCCGCATGGTCCGAATTTTTCTCATTACCATTTACCGGGAGTTTTTTTAAATTTTATGCGCTTAATTTTTAAGCATTCAAGATTGTACCAAACTTGAATGTGCATTTTTATTATAATGTATTTCTTCATTTTCATAGCTCTTGTTAAATTTTCAGTTGTTTCTGGGCTTAAATTTCTTCAAAAAAATAATTCTTGAGGACTTGTGGTGCCCCCAAACGCTTGGTGCCCAAGGCATGTGCCTTGTTTGCCTAGAGGTTAATCCAGCCCTGACTGGTAACTTGATATCTGTTGACAATAACAAGACTTCCTGCTCCGATGCACTGGTAACTTGATATCTGTTACTGAATCCACAAACTATGTACAGAACCATCATTAAGATTACGTCTGTTCCTGTTCATAACATTTTAATTAACGCTGTAATGTTATAACGACAATGACTTAACCATTCTGTAGAAGAAGTATAAGTGCCAGTAAGAACGAAGCCCCTCTGGGTTGACGTGCCAGTAAGAACGAAGCCCCTCTAGGTTGGCGTGATATCACCAGTTTCAAATGGTCAGCTTATCTTGTCATTCTCATCGCTGTGACCTCTGTTAATACCAGAGCAAATTGTTAAACTAGAGCAATTTGTTAAACGAGAGCAGTTTGTTAAACTACAATAAAATTAATCACAAAAAGAGCCCTACGTAAGGCCAAAGAAAGCCAGCAGTCAATGTTATCCTGTTATAAACGCAACCCAGACTGCCACATTAGTGAATTCCAGACTGCCACCCGAGACTGCCACATTAGTGAAGCACAGACTGCCACATTAGTGAAGCCCAGACTGCCACATAAGTGAAGCACAGACTGCCACATTAGTGAAGTCCAGACTTCCACTCCAATACAGTCCAGACTGCCACTTAACCACAGCCCAGACTGCCACTCCACTAAAGCCCTGACTGCCACTCCAATACAATCCAGACTGCCACTCTTATACATCCCTGACTGCCACACCTATACAGTCAGGACTGCCACTCATATACAGCCCCGACTGCCACTCCTTTACAGCCCAGACTGCCACTCCTATACAGCCCACACTGCCACTCCTATACAGCCTAGACTGCCACTCTTATACAGCCCAGACTGCCACTCCACTAAAGCCCTGACTGCCTGACACTCCTATACAGCCCCGACTGCCACTCCTATACAGCCCAGACTGCCACTCCACTAAAGCCCTGACTGCCTGACACTCCTATACAGCCCCGACTGCCACTCCTATACAGCCCAGACTGCCACTCCACTAAAGCCCTGACTGCCTGACACTCCTATACAGCCCTGACTGCCTGACACTCCTATACAGCCCTGACTGCCTAACACTCCTATACAGTCAGGACTGCCACTCCTATACAGTCAGGATTGCCACTCTTGTGCAGTCATTGCTGCCGCTCCAATTCCGTCAGGACTGCCATTCCAGGATGCGACTCATTAGTGATTCGGAGGTGTACAAATTGTACTGAAGCTACAGCATTGTAATAATGTCAGCTTCCTGTGCTTTCAATAATAAAATGTAACAGACCCACACACCCAAATGATTGATACACACCCAAATGATTGATACACACCCAAATGATTGATACACACCCAAATGATTGATACACACACCCAAATGATTGACACACACCCAAATGATTGATACACACCCAAATGATTGATACACACACCCAGATGATTGATACACACACCCAAATGATTGATACACACCCAAATGATTGATACACAAACCCAAATGATTGATACACACACCCAAATGATTGATACACAAACCCAAATGATTGATATATTATAATTTTTGGGGCATGTATTTTAATAAGATTTCCGAAAACCCAAAAAGGTAGGAGCCATATGGTACTCGTGGTAGACGTGACAGAATGGCACTTACATTTGTTTGGAGCCATATGGTACTCGTGGTAGACGTGACAGAAGGGCACTTACATTTGTTTGGAGCCATATGGTACTCGTGGTAGACGTGACAGAAGGGCACTTACATTTGTTTGGAGCCATATGGTACTCGTGGTAGACGTGACAGAAGGGCACTTACATTTGTTTGGAGCCATATGGTACTCGTGGTAGACGTGACAGAAGGGCACTTACATTTGTTTGGTGCCATATGGTACTCGTGGTAGACGTGACAGAAGGGCACTTACATTTGTTTGGTGCCATATGGTACTCGTGGTAGACGTGACAGAAGGGCACTTACATTTGTTTGGTGCCATATGGTACTCGTGGTAGACGTGACAGAAGGGCACTTACATTTGTTTGGCGTCGAAATGTATAAGTTAAATATCATTTTGGTACAATCGAAAAGATCGTACCGCGTTTTTTTACCATTGCTTGATTTCCGTGACTCGTAAAATTAAGAATAAAACGTTAAAAAATCATGAAACAATTTCCTAAAGCTATCCCTAAACCTAACCTGAACCCTAAAGCTATCCCTAAACCTAACCTGAACCTTAAAGTTATCCCTAAACCTAACCTGAACCCTAAAGCTATCCCTAAACCTAACCTGAACCCTAAAGCTATCCCTAAACCTAACCTGAACCTTAAAGCTATCCCTAAACCTAACCTGAACCTTAAAGCTATCCCTAAACCTAACCTGAACCCTAAATCTATCCCTAAACCTAACCTGAACCTTAAATATATCCCTAAACCTAACCTGAACCTTAAAGCTATCCCTAAACCTAACCTGAACCTTAAAGCTATCCCTAAACCTAACCTGAACCCTAAATCTATCCCTAAACCTAACCTGAACCTTAAAGCTATCCCTAAACCTAACCTGAACCTTAAAGCTATTCCTAAACCTAACCTGAACCCTAAATCTATCCCTAAACCTAACCTGAACCTTAAATATATCCCTAAACCTAACCTGAACCCTAAATCTATCCCTAAACCTAACCTGAACCTTAAAGCTATCCCTAAACCTAACCTGAACCTTAAAGCTATCCCTAAACCTAACCTGAACCTTAAAGCTATCCCTAAACCTAACCTGAACCCTAAATCTATCCCTAAACCTAACCTGATGAAATGAGGTACGATTTATCTTAATTAGCCATTATGTTTTTTTTAAACTATACAAACACAAATTTTAATTATAGCTACACAAAATGAATGGCGTTTAAAAACAAAACCCTTTTAATGATTATATAGGACACTATTAAAATCTCGTATAATGATTATATAGGACACTATTAAAATCTCATATAATGATTATATAGGACACTATTGAAATCTCGTATAATGATTATATAGGACACTATTGAAATGTCGTATAATGATTATATAGGACACTGTTAGAATCTCATATAATGATTATATAGGACACTATTAAAATCTCATATAATGATTATATAGGACACTATTAAAATCTAATAAAATGATTATATAGGACACTATTAAAATCTCGTATAATGGTGCCTAGCACGGACTGTATAATGGTGCCTAGCACGGACCGTATAATGGTGCCTAGCACCGACCGTATAATGGTGCCTAGCACCGACCGTATAATGGTGCCTAGCACCGACCGTATAATGGTGCCTAGCACGGACCGTATAATGGTACCTAGCACCGACCGTATAATGGTGCCTAGCACGGACCGTATAATGGTGCCTAGCACCGACCGTATAATGGTGCCTAGCACGGATCGTATAATGGTGCCTAGCAAGGACCGTATAATGGTGCCTAGCACGGACCGTATAATTGTGCCTAGCACCGACCGTTTAATGGTGCCTAGCACGGACCGTATAATGGTGCCTAGCACGGACCGTATAATGGTGCCTAGCACGGACCGTATAATGGTGCCTAGCACGGACCGTATGATGGTGCCTAGCACGGACCGTATAATGGTGCCTAGCACGGACCGTATAATGGTGCCTAGCACCGACCGTATAATGGTGCCTAGCACCGACCGTATAATGGTGCCTAGCACCGACCATTTACATACAACAGGAGTACCAACCATAACAAAAGTATTCCTTCCGCCTGTTATTTATCTGTTATCTCCTTACAAAGGTGAAGTAATGACGTCACAGCAGAAGCGGAAGTGACACATTCGTTTTGCAGAAAGCAGCCAAAAGAAATAAAGTTAATAAAGTTACTTCTTCAAAGTTCAAATCTTTATAAAGTTTTAGTAAAATAATGAGGCAACTCCTTTTGTTACGGAAAAAAATAGTATTTAACTTTTTAATGAGGAACTTGACAGTGTCCGAGAGACACCATAGATGAGCTATGATTGACTTTGATACTAATAATGTTTCATTCTCATGGGCTGAGATTCAATCTCTTAGAGCCCTGACTATTACTTTGGCGGCTTGCCCCATCTGGTGGGCATCACCGTAAATCAAATCTTCAAGGCAGGCCTCGGGGCCACGACCCTCGGCCCCCCCACCTCCATTGGGGCAAGCGATCACCAAGTGGACCACTGTCTCGTCTCCCTGGCCGCAGTGCCTGCAGCTGAGCTCCCTTCTGTTGTCTAATCTATGGAGGTAGCTGCGCGTCGCGCAATGGTCTGTCCACATCTGGGTTATGTGTCGCTTTTGCTCGGCCTCGGCATTTTCCGGTACAGCTGTCGTCCTGTTTCTCCTGAGGCCCATTCGCTAAGCCAATTTTTCTCGGAAGTGGTCTTTGAGCCAAGCGTTGACCCCCAGCTGGGTCATTGGCTTGTTGGGTAGCGGCTTGGCAGGATAAATTGCAGGATTACTTTGCCGCCCTTTGCACTGATGCTAGCTACTGTTTCCAGAATGGTATCTACCATTGTGGTCTCCTTAGAGCCCCTCTCCACGTACTCTAGAGCTGAGCGTGAGTCGGTGAAGACTACTACGTCGGGGAAGTTTTTCCTCTTTGCAAGTCGTTGGTGGACCCTCTTCAGAGCAACCAGTATTGCCTCGATCTCCGCATCGAGACTAGTTCTTAGTTTCCCTCTGGGGCCAGATAGCTCCTCGGGTGTAGCTATCTCCTTCGGATACTGGATGAGGGCCATATAGCCACTTCGTTTTTCTGTTGGAAAACATGAGCCGTCTGTGAAGACTTTGACCAGACTGTCCGGGTAGGCGTCAATCGATCTCTCTGCAGCCTCGGATAGTTCTAGTTGAGAGCTGGCGTTCTTAACTTTGGTGGTCGTCATGTTGAGTCGAATTTCAGGTCGGGTTAGGCTTTCGTGAGGTCAACGAGCGGGGATCACCTTCACGTTTTCACTGTTTCCGGGTAAGGCCATGTCTCCCTCAAGACGGTGGACCGTATCCATAAATGATGGTCTCTTCAGTCTGGTCTTTTTTACCCATTTATCTTGTCATTGGAAACAAAGTTCCTGCCTGTCCATCCGACGGTATCGCTCCACCGTCGTCAGGACTGCCTTGTCCCTTCTGATTTCTAGCGGTTCGACATCAGCCATAATTTCCACCGCCGCTGTGGGTGTCGTGTGAATCGCTCCGCGTACAAGCCTGAGAGCTCGGTTTTGGATGCGATCCAGCCCCTCTAGAGCAGTGCGGTTCGCGAAGGTCTGGACTGGTAAGCTATAGTCCATTGCCCCTCTCACGCTACTAAGATACAGCGATCTCAGTAGTCTTGCGTCCGCGCCCCAGTTTTTGCTTGCCAGCTTTTTCACCAGGCCTAACTTTTGTGACGTTTTCGCGCATAGTTCGTTTACGTGGTTGTGAAGCTGGAGCTTCTGGTCCAGTTTCACTCCCAGATAAACTGGAGTCCGATCCCATTCCAGCTTTTTCCCAGTGATGTTCAATTCTACTCAAACCTGTAGCGCCTTTCTACCGTTAGTGAATAGTGAGTAAACCGTCTTGTCTGTATTCACGACCATTTTCCACTTACCCGCGTAAGCTTCAATTCTATCTAGGTCGTGCTGCAGCCGGATCTGCAGTGCTTTAACGTCCTTACCCGAGCTCCAGATCGCCAAATCGTCCGCGAACATCGCGTTCTCGGACTCTAATTCCTCTTGCAAGTCGTACACATAGGCGAGGAAAAGTGTGCAGCTGAGGGATGACCCCTGCGGGAGTCCGTCCTCTAGGACAAGCTGATCAGAAACACTATTGCCAACCCGCGTGGCAATCGTTCTGTTCCTCAGGAATTCCTCTACCCAATTAGACATGTTACCACAGATATTCCCAGCTTCTGGAACTTATACATAAGGCCCGTGCGCCATAGTCGGTCGTACGCTTGTTCGAGGTCAAAGAACACGGCAACCGTCTGATTCTTCATCTGGAGCTGGTTAGTCATAGACTGGACAAGACGGATCACTTGATCCATAGGTTGGCGGCCTTTACGGAACCCACCTTGCGTCGGTGGGAGGTACTTGTTCTTTTCTAGAAACCAGTAGAGTCTTCCATTTACCATTCGTTCTGCTACTTTCCCAACACACGATGTGAGGGATATTGGCCGATAGCTGCTAGGTAAATGGCCTGGTTTCCCATCTTTGGGAATTGGGATAACTATGGCTTTTTTCAACAATTTCGGCATCCTGCCTGTAGTCCAGGTCCTGTTAATGAGGGCCAGCAGAATTTCTTTCCCTCTTTTGCCCAGATGGGTCAACATTTCGTTATGGACCTTGTCAGGGCCTGGTGATTTTGCCGGTCGGTACTTTCCTAACGCTGTCCGCAATTCTTCCATCGTGAAGAGGGACGTGAAAATCTCTTGGTGGGGCCCAGTACGCTGGGCTCGAGCTCCCTTTCTCCTAAGCTTCCGGATCGTGTGGTGTTTTTCCGTCTCTCTGGTTTTCCTGTTCACTTCTGCGAAGTGTTTATTGAGCGTCCTTGCTCTCTTGGCGTCGCTCGCCTCGACACCTTCCTCGGTCTGTAGCGGCTGGGGGTTCCTCTTTGTCCCCATACCAGAGAGATTTCCCAACAGGTTCCACACTTTCTTACCGTCTTGGAGGTCGAGTTTTTCACATGCACTAACCCATTTCGATTTCTTGGCCTTCTGGACGGCCACCCGGACCTCGGCCGTTAGACTGTTGTAGCGTGCACGAGCAGCAGGCGTCTTCCGTTTTGCGGCTTGTTTGTGTTTGTGTATGTTCATGTGTGTGTTTTGGGGGGGGGGGGGTCAATCAGTAAATGAAACTTTGACCAAAAAAAGCGTTGGATCTTTTTATCATTAGATCTTTTTATCATTAGATCTTTTTATCATTAGATCTTTTTATCATTAGATCTTTTTATCATTAGATCTTTTTATCATTAGATCTTTTTATCATTAGATCTTTTTATCATTAGATCTTTTTATCATTAGATCTTTTTATCATTAGATCTTTTTATCATTAGATCTTTTTATCATAGATCTTTTTATCATTAGATCTTTTTATCATTAGATCTTTTTATCATTAGATCTTTTTATCATAGATCTTTTTATCATTAGATCTTTTTATCATAGATCTTTTTATCATTAGATCTTTTATCAGCTACTGGGGAAACTCCTCGTTTTGTTTTCAGTCTTGGTGTTAATGGGGTGAGTCCTCCACCGCCCTTTCCTACGCCCATGGATGGGCTTGCTGGTGTGAGTCCTCAACCACCCCCTTCCTACGCACCTGGATGGGTTTGCTGGGGTGAGTCCTCCACCACCCCCTTCCTACGCCCCTGGATGGGTTTGTTGGGGTGAGTCCTCCACCGCCCCCTTCCTACGCCCCTGGATGGGTTTCTTGGGGTGAGTCCTCCACCGCCCCCTTCCTACGCCTCTGGATGAGTTTGTTGGGGTGAGTCCTCCACCGTCCCCTTCCTATGCCCCTGGATGGGTTTGTTGGGGTGAGTCCTCCACCACCCCCTTCCTACGCCCCTGGATGGGTTTGCTGGGGTGAGTCCTCCACCGCCCCTTCCTACGCCCCTGTGCTTTAGACATCCCTGGTATTAGATCAAAGTCCCTGGTATTAGATCAGAGTCCCTGGTATCAGATCAGAGTCCCTGGTATCATATGAGAGTCCCTGGTATTAGATCAGAGTCCTTGGTATTAGATCAGAGTCCCTGGTATTAGATCGGAGTCCCTGGTATTAGATCAGAGTCCCTGGTATCAGATCAGAGTCCCTGTTATCATATGAGAGTCCCTGGTATTAGATCAGAGTCCTTGGTATTAGATCAGAGTCCCTGGTATTAGATCGAAGTCCCTGGTATTAGATCAAAGTCCCTGGTATTAGATCAGAGTCCCTGGTATCAGATCAGAGTCCCTGGTATCATATGAGAGTCCCTGGTATTAGATCAGAGTCCTTGGTATTAGATCAGAGTCCCTGGTATTAGATCGGAGTCCCTGGTATTAGATCAAAGTCCCTGGTATTAGATCAGAGTCCCTGGTATTAGATCAGAGTCCCTAGTATCAGATCAGAGTCCCTGGTATCAGATCAGAGTTTCTGGTATCAGATCAGAGTCCCTGGTATTAGATCAGAGTCCTTGGTATTAGATCAGAGTTTCTGGTATTAGATCAGAGTCCCTGGTATTAGATCCGAGTTTCTGGTATCAGATCAGAGTCCCTGGTATCAGATCAGAGTTTCTGGTATCAGATCAGAGTCCCTGGTATTAGATCAGAGTCCTTGGTATTAGATCAGAGTTTCTGGTATTAGATCAGAGTCCCTGGTATTAGATCCGAGTTTCTGGTATCAGATATGAGTCCCTGGTATTAGATCAGAGTTTCTGGTATTAGATCAGAGTTTCTGGTATTAGATCAGAGTTTCTGGTATTAGATCAGAGTTTCTTGTATTAGATCAGAGTTTCTTGTATTAGATCAGAGTCCCTGGTATTAGATCAGAGTTTCTGGTATTAGATCAGAGTTTCTGGTATTAGATCAGAGTCCCTGGTATTAGATCAGAGTCTATGGTATTAGATCAGTTTCTGATATCAGAACAGAGTCACTGGTATTAGATCAGAGTCCCTGGTATTAGATCAGATTGGTTTCTGAGACAATTGGCTTCTGAAACGATTTGGTTTCTGAGACGATTGGTTTTTGGGATCATTGATCTCAGGACTCTTTACGAATTCTTATGTTTAAACACTATGATCAAATTACTCCACACTATGATCAAATTATGCCACTCTATGACCCATTACTCCACACGGTGACCCATTACGCCACACTGTTACCCACTTTTAATAATGTGGCTCAAAATGAGACCAGTGTTTGCATGTATTTCTTGAACATCTTAATGAGAAAACCTGTGGACTTTATAGCCACTTAATACAACTAGGTTACATCCACACATTCACTCTTTGGCCAGATCTAGTCCCGTGTCACTAGGTATCAATTAATGTAAATAGGAATCTGACTAATGTAAATAGGAATCTGACTAATGTAAATAGGAATCTAATTAATTTAAGTCCCCAATAACTTGGAATCTGATTATAATCTACTAGGAATCTGATTATGGTCTACTAGGAATCTGATTATGGTCTACTAGGAATCTGATTATGGTCTACTAGGAATCTGATTATGGTCTACTAGGAATCTGATTATGGTCTACTAGGAATCTGATTATAATCTACTAGGAATCTGATTAATGTTAAAGATCAAGAGAGCGAGAGCTACCAAGGGAATGACGGAGAGAGAGGCAGAGTGAATGGCGGAGAGAAAGGCAGAGAAAGGCAGAGGAAGTGTGGAGAGAGAGGCAGAGGGATAGACGGAGAGAGAGGCAGAGGGAATGACGGAGAGAGAGGCAGAGTGAATGACGGAGAGAGAGGCAGAGGGAATGACGGAGAGAGAGGCAGAGGGAATGACGGAGAGAGAGGCAGAGTGAATGACGGAGAGAGAGGCAGAGGGAATGACGGAGAGAGAGGCAGAGGGAATGACGGAGAGAGAGGCAGAGTGAATGACGGAGAGAGAGGCAGAGGGAATGACGGAGAGAGAGGCAGAGGGAATGACGGAGAGAGAGGCAGAGGAAATGACGGAGAGAGAGGCAGAGGAGAGGGTAACTTTGACACTAATCTATTTATGGAAACAATAACTGTTGACCTATATCTACGCCTCTGCCATAAGTTAAATGTGTTCCATGGTCGAAGTCAGTTTACTTAAGCAATGTTTAAAATTATAATCTTGTTTGGTATTTGGCCTATAAAATAATGTGTCATGTGTGCTGAGAGTGTCAGCGTGGTCAGACAAGCCGCTACAGCGCTCTGCTGATTAGGTGAGTTCATCAAATAGCTGTATGAATTGTGTTCGTCTTATCGCTGGCTCCTATTCAGTAACGGTATTAAATTGGGATGCTACAATTAACCAATACCTCGCCGTGTATATACAAAAATGACAGTGTTAACAGCCAAATGGGCACTGGCAGTCATAATAGATAAATGGGCACTGGCAGTCATAATAGATAAATGGGCACTGGCAGTCATAATATCCAAATGGACTGGTCGTCTTAATGACATAGATGGCACTGACATATTTGGCCATTTGGTGGTGAAATAAATACATAAAGACAAAAAATACCTATATTGCTACAGCTCTATCACCTTGAATACGTCACAGCATATCACCATCATCACCACATAAATTTTCCATTCACCAATAGTTATCACAACACACAAAATCGTTACGACCACTCTTCACCAATAGTTATCACAACACACAAAATCGTTACGACCACTCTTCACCAATAGTTATCACAACACACAAAATCGTTACGACCACTCTTCAAAGCTTGTGTTGGCATCGTTATTTCCATTCCACTTTTAATTCACATAACCATTACGATTATTTTTTCCTTTAATAATTTGCAATTACAGTATTACTTTACCTTAATTGTTTAAGTTCATGATTATGTTTGTTAAATTGTGTGTACAGCGTGGTGAGCTCAGCCCTAGGTTGTGGTACTGCGCTATAGAAAACTTCTTATAATAATAATAATAATAATATTTAGTCACATTTACTTTATAACATGACTGCACATTTAGGAGCATTTTTTCTTCCTAAGGTCACTTGACATCAGTGATCGGTGGGTTAATGTCCCCTAAGGTCACTTATCATCAGTGACCATTCGGTTAATGACCCATAAGGTCACTTGCCATCTGTGGTCAATGAGTTAATGTCCGCCTAAAGTCACTTGCCATCAGTGACCATTGAGGTAATGCCCCCCTAAGGTTACTTGTCATCAGTGACCATTGGGGTAATGCCCCCTAAAGTCACTTGCCATCAGTGACCATTGGGGTATTGCCCCCCTAAGGTCACTTGTCATCAGTGACCATTGGGGTAATGCCCCCTAAAGTCACTTGCCATCAGTGACCAATGGGTTAATGTCCCCCTAAAGTCACTTATCATCAGTGACCATTCGGTTAATGACCCATAAGGTCACTTGTCATCAGTGACCATTGGGTTAATGTCCCCCTAAAATCACTTGCCATCTGTGACCAATGTGGTAATGTCCCACACTTTGTTTTCTAAACCACCACCACTATTCTCATTTAAATAATTATTGTTAGTTACCAAGCCATCCCCTTCCCCCCACACACACATAACCCCAAACGATTATTAGTTATCGTGACCCCACACACACACACTCACATGATTCTTAATTAACCGGATGTTATATGCACTAGAGAAATTAAATGTAAGTCTCTTTACAACTATTTCTTATCTCCACAGCTGAGTTCGTGTTCAAGTGTCTAGAACATATTTTGACTCATTCTAAAATGTGGCCTTCCAAACGTTCCTTGATGTTTATCCTGCTTGTGCTATCGGGAATGTGTGTCCCATCTACTGCACTGCTAAGACGAAATGTCGGTGACCTCTTGCAGTTCTGGAGCGATGCTCAAACTAAGGCCACCTCAAGTGGACTCGAGATCCTTTTTAAAAACAACGTCACCTCTACGCCCTCATTGCTCACGGGTTTGCTGGCGCGCGGCAAGGTTACGACCGACATGGTGGCCTGTGAGCTGCCAGGAGAACTGAAGGACCAGGGTCAGTGTTTGGAGTGGTCAAATGGCTGGCGTGTTGAGAGCTTCTGGAAAAATATCAGTCGTCTGAACACTGTGACTGGTTTACAGTGCAGTACTGTTCACTGGAGGCCACCTCAAGATGGCGCCGAGCAAGAGACGCCTGAAGATTGTTACAACATGACTGGTTTTTACTGGTTCGGCGGCTTTGAGTCGTCTTCCCAGGTCTGGCCGATAAACACTTTCCAGGCGAACTCATCTGCTTTTATCACGGGTGACACCTACCAGTCCTTCATCTACGGGGGCGTACTCGAGGGTATGTTCCTTTCATCTTCGGGGGTGGGGATCTACGTGGATGAGACCACGCCCCTTTACCTCAGCCTGAACCAAGCGGGTTCACACATGCTGTGTCTCAAAGGAAAAGTGGGAGCCAACACGCCATTTTTCAACGTGCCTCAACCGTTCCTCAAGTATGACATCTGCAAGGCGACCAATCTCCTCGAACTGTGGCGGGGCGTCTCGGAAGTTTACCTCCCGAAGCCAGCGGGTGTCCCGTCGTCGGACGTCTTGAGACACCCGGTGTGGACGACCTGGGCCAGCTACAAGCAAAACATCAACGAATCCACGGTCTTGGAATTCGCGGAGGACGTGTTGAAAAACAATTTCAGCATTTCTCAGCTGGAGATCGACGACATGTGGACGCCTCACTATGGCGATTTCGTCTTTGACAATCAAACGTTTTCCGGAGCAGCTGAATTGATCAAGAACCTCACGCAGAAGGGAATTGCCACAACCGTGTGGATACACCCGTTTTTAAACACAGACTCGAATGCCTTCAGGGAACTCTCGGCGAAGGGTTACCTCATACAGGAAGTGAATACAAGCAAACCGCATGTAGTGACCTGGTGGAGGGGGAGCGCTGGAGTCATTGACGTCACCAATCCCGACGCCGTGAAGTGGTACCTTGAAAAGGTCAAGGCCCTGCGGGACGCTTACAACGTCACTTCCTTTAAGTTCGATGCCGGGGAAATCAGCTGGATCGGGGGCCCTTACAAGCTCAGCAACCAACTAGCCAATCCGAACTACTTCACGAGAACCTACATCGAGATGACCTTCCTGGCCGACACCGACCAGCGCCGCCAGGAAGTTAGGGTTGGATACAGAAGCCAGGCGTCCACACTGATGGTCCGCATGCTGGACAGACAGAGTGACTGGAGCAACACTTTCGGCCTCAAAACCCTCATCCCTTGTGCCCTCGTGTTCGGTTTCATGGGCTACCCTTACGTCCTCCCGGACATGATTGGTGGAAACGCCTACGGGCCCAATCCGGATTCCGAGCTGTTTGTCCGGTGGCTCCAGGCCACCGTGTTTATGCCAGTCCTTCAGTTTTCTATAACGCCTTGGTCTTATAACACAACTGTCTTGGAACTGACCAGGAAATACATAAGTCTTCATGAGCAATACGCTGATAAGATTGTCGACTTGGCTAACCACGCCCAGAAAACTGGAGAACCAATCAACAGGCCTTTATGGTGGATAGACCCCGAAGACACGACCGCCCTGCAGCTGGACTCAGAGTTCCTGCTCGGGGATGACCTCCTCGTGGCGCCGGTCCTGGAGCAGGGCGCGAGGTCACGTGACATTTATTTACCCAAAGGTCAATGGAGAGACGAGTTGAGAGGCGGGGTTGTGCAGGGTGGTGCGTGGATTCGTAATTATCCTGCTTCCTTGGACGAGTTACCTTATTTCACTAAAATTGGCTAGCTGGAAATGTCACTAAAAATAATAAACCAACTGTCATTGGTGTCACTCAGATAATAAACCAACTGGCATAAATGTCACTCAGATAATAAACCAACTGTCATACAAGACAATGAGAGAGTTGTGTTGTTTGTTTAAGCACTTGCTATTGTTTCAGTCACCTTCCCAGCGCGTTAAATGATGATTAAATCAATCTCAAGATTAATCATGTGTTCTTTTAATGACAGATACACTTTTTATTGTATGTGCAAGGAACAATGAAAAACATCAGTCACAAATATGTCGTAGCACTTAGTACTATGCAACGTCGAAAGGACGTAAGTCCGATTCAGACAAGTCTGTGGGAGGATGCTGACCCCCCCTCCCCTCCGATCCAGACAAGTCTATGGGAGGATGCTGCCACCCTTCTCCTACGACACTCACACTCTTAGACTGACCAGAACACTAGTAATGACACTCACACTCTTAGAATGACCATACCACTAATAATGACACACACACTCTTAGACTGACCATACCACTAGTAATGACACACACACTCTTAGACTGACCTGACCAATAGTGTTGACACACACACTCTTAGACTGGCCAGACCACTAGTGATGACACACACACTTTTAGACTGACCATACCACTAGTGATGACACACACTCTTAGACTGACCTGACCACTAGTAATGACACACACACTTTTAGACTGGCCAGACCACTAGTGATGACACACACACTCTTAGACTGACCTGACCACTAGTAGTGACACACACACTCTTAGACTGACCACACCACTAGCAATGACACTCACACTCTTAGACTGACCAGACCACTAGTAATGACACACACACTCTTAGACTGACCTGACCACTAGTGTTGACACACACACTCTTAGACTGGCCAGACCACTAGTGATGACACACACACTTTTAGACTGACCATACCACTAGTGATGACACACACACTCTTAGACTGACCTGACCACTAGTAGTGACACACACACTCTTAGACTGACCACACCACTAGCAATGACACTCACACTCTTAGACTGACCAGACCACTAGTAATGACACACACACTCTTAGACTGACCTGACCACTAGTGTTGACACACACACTTTTAGACTGACCATACCACTAGTGATGACACACACACTCTTAGACTGACCTGACCACTAGTAATGACACACACACTATTAGACTGGCCAGACCACTAGTGATGACACATACACTCTTAGACTGACCTGACCACTAGTAGTGACACACACACTCTTAGACTGACCACACCACTAGCAATGACACTCACACTCTTAGACTGACCAGACCACTAGTAATGACACACACACTCTTAGACTGACCTGACCACTAGTGTTGACACACACACTCTTAGACTGACCTGACCACTAGTGATGACACACACACTCTTAGACTGACCTGACCACTAGTGATGACACACACTCTTAGACTGACCAGACAATTTGTGATGATTTCTCAAGTTGACCAGCAGTCTACTAATGACTTGACCAGCAGTCTACTAATGAATTGACCAGCTAAGAGTTTCGAACAGCTGAACTAACGACGAATCACATACATCAAACATAACATATAAAATATATCATATCGTTTTCTTACACCAACATATATCATTTTAAAAAATCGTTTGACATAGTTGGTCCAGAAATAACGGAATTATGTGAATATTTATTTATTTAAAGTGTGATTTAGAATTGCATTTATCCATAATGAACAGTACAACGTTTTATTACCCCTGTACATGTACATACAAGACCAGCGTTTCCCAAACTTTTAAGTTTGGGGGATCAGTTGGACAAATCTTGAATTTGCACCAGGGATCTTTTCCAGATTTATGAATGATATTTTCTCTTTATTTGAACATAAATATGCATATGGTTTGGACAAGTAACGTAAGGCTGGTGGACAGGTAACGTAAGGCTGGTGGACAGGTAACGTAAGGCTGCTGGTGGACAGGCGACGAAAGGCTGGTGGACCAGTGCAGGTTCGCAGACCACCATTTGGCGAACAATGCTGTATACTGTAGAAGATTCACATAATAATTTTAAGGGACATGTTATTATAGTACACAACGCCAGTCACTGAAATAGAAACCATTACACAACGCCAGTCACTGAAATAGAAACCATTACACAACGCCAGTCACTGAAATAGAAACCATTACACAACGCCAGTCACTGAAATAGAAACCATTACACAACACCAGTCACTGAAATAGAAACCATTACACAACACCAGTCACTGAAATAGAAACCATTACACAACACCAGTCACTGAAATAGAAACCATTACACAACACCAGTCACTGAAATAGAAACCAGAGTTAACAACGTGGAGTAGCTTGAGATTTGCTTTAAACACCTCCTTACCGATTACCGAAAAGACTAGAACCGCTGGTTTACGCCCTAACCTGTCAAATCTCTAGCTCACGTGAATAGCCCTAAGGGCTTTCTTTACTCCTAATCTTCCTGGACGTCTTTCTCAATAATGAAGTCGCACTTAAGCTACAATCACAATCTGATGCAACTTCAAGCCATTATTTCAGACAACATTTCATCCAGCAATAATCCAGGGTTTCTTTCAATGTTCTTTCATGGACCCCTTGAATGGGGTGGGGGGAGCGCTATTGTAAGAGCTTGAATTAAAATTAATACTGAGTGGTTCCCCGTTGTTTGTTTTATTTCATCTGGTTTAAACTAGGGTTACCTGACGTCCGTATTTAGTACGGACAGTTTGTATTTTCGACCCCTAGTCCGCATTCATTTTTGCGTCCGTATTTGTCCGTACTTTCCTCTCGTCGTCCGGCTTGTCCGTATCTTGGCAGCGATGACTTGCTTGTCTTATTTTCATTTGTCTTATCCTATTTCTCCGCAAAAGCCAGCGCAGTGAATGGTTTCAGCCCCCATCTGACAGTCCAAAAATAGCATATGTATCTCTCCAATGATGTAAAAAAAAATATCACACAATGGTGTGTAGGAATTATTGTCGTAATGTTGCCATTTCATTTAACAAATGAACTCGCCAGATATCGCTTCAATAGTACTCAGTAGTAGCAGTATTACAGTAATATATCGTCCACCGTATCCTCAATGTGCTAGTTCAGTGGTTCCTATAATGTTTTGATTCCCGGTTCTTATGCCAAATTTAGGTTTTCCCCATTCTTTTGCTGGCACCTCGGATATTACTTTTGATTTAATTGCTCTTTTTATATAATTCTGTTTTTATTGTTGTTTGTTCGCTGTGGAGGAAATGCTGCACCTGGGGCGATTCCGGAAAATGGTGCCAGTTAATGTATAGAAATAGTGCCCCGGGGCGGATCAGTAAAAAAGACGATTTTTGCCCCCCACCCCCTCGTCTTTCTGAAGTATATGGGATTTGATATTTTAAATCACTATTAAAATCCCATCTAAAGAAGATTTTGGCACCCGCTGTGACTGCCCTCTTTGCCCCACTCTCATGGCTCTGCCCAAGAGCAGCATGGCACCCAGATCGATGCATATCATGGGGACCACTGGGCTGGCCAAACTGTCGGCGGTATAAACCCGTGACACATTTTTTTAGTCCTGTGACGTCACAATTATCTATTAAAAAAAAAGTATTTGATTTCTTTGGTGTTTTATGGGATGGTGGCTAAAAAGCTTCTTGCGCGGACAAGGGGGGGGGGGTGTCCCAAAAAGTCAAGCACAACAACCCCACCCCCACCCCCAAAGCATAGGCATCACTCCATGTTATTACATGAATAT
The DNA here is from genome assembly GCA_964017045.1 of Omphiscola glabra. Classification (NCBI taxonomy): domain Eukaryota; kingdom Metazoa; phylum Mollusca; class Gastropoda; family Lymnaeidae; genus Omphiscola; species Omphiscola glabra. The sequence goes on along the minus strand of OZ024804.1, from coordinate 1,318,820 downwards.
GCACCGCTTTTATGTGGTCCATCCCTCACTAAGATTGTAAATATTTCAATAATAACTGTACGTAAGTCTTAAGATGGAGGTTGCTTGTTTAATTTTAAATATTCCTACTATTTAGTTCATAGCCAAAAGAGTGAAGAGCGAGATGGATGACCTTGAACGATTGTTTACTTGTTCTCTAAGCGCCATTTTCCTGTTTGTAAAAGTCTCGTCCTCGTTAAAGCTTATACATGACCCGCAGTAGTATTATTATTATTTTAGTAGCTTGGTAGCAGTAGGAGGAGGAGTAGGAGTAGTAGTAGTAGTAGTAGTTAGTAGTAGTAGAATAGTAGTAGTAGTAGTAGTTAGTAGTAGTAGAATAGTAGTAGTAGTAGTTAGTAGTGATAGTAGTTAGTAGTATTAGTAGAATAGTAGTAGCAGTAGTAGTAGCAGTAGTAGTAGTAGTAGTTACTAGTAGTAGTAGTTACTAGTAGTAGTAGTAGAGTAGTAGTAGTAGTTGTTGTAGTAGTTGTTGTTGTAGTAGATTACTAGTAGTAGAATTTCAGTAGTAGTAGTAGTAGTGGCAAGTATTAGTAGTAGCAGTAATAGTAGAAGTAGTAGAAGTAGCAGCAGTAGCAGCAGCAGAAGAGTAGTAGTAGTAGTTGTAGTAGGTTTCATTATTATAGTCAATATCAGCTATTTTTAGACCAGCGGATCTTATGATTTACTAGGTGGAACAGTCGGTACTAAAATGTCTACATCATGTCACATTTTTTCCTTGCTGATATATCCACTGGTTATTGTTGAAATATCCACAGGTTTTTGTTGAAATATCCACTGGTTTTTGTTGAAATATCCCTTGGTTGTATGTTGATGTATTCCATTGTTTCTTTTGATATATCTCCTTGTTTATGATGTGATACTTACTATTCTAACATTTATTTATTCGACAAGAAGTACCTCAGTGTTACTATTCAAAGAGAGTTCCGCTGTGATGAGTATATTAACAATGTGTGCACCCAGGCAAACAAGACCCTAGGGTACTTAAGGCGAAATCTAAAGATTGGCAACTCCAGCGTGAAATAAAAACCATATAAAGCCTCTGTCCGGTCGCTTTTAGATTATACATCTTCAGTCGGGGTCCTATTCACCCAGAGAAGCATCGACAGGTTGGTGGCGGTCCAGCGACGCACAGCACCGCTACAAAAACAACTCAAGAGTTAGCAGCATGCTGGAAACACTGGGCTATTATCCAGGCTCTCCGTGGAGTACAATATTTTAAAAAATGGGCTGGTCCACTGCTCCAGCATTGAACAGAAACTCGTACCCCCACCCACTTCTGTCTAGGCATCGACGAGGCCATGACATGCAGTTTCGGCTCATCACAGCAAGAACATAGTACAGGAACTGCTCTTTCCTGTCAAAGACAATCAGGGACTGGAACAAGCTTCCAAAAGGAACAGTTGAGGCGACTACACATGACATATTTGCGTCTATTCCCTCAGGCCTCCAACCCCTAAGTTCTTGTTACCCTCGCAGAGTAGCCTTTGAAACCAGTGAAATATCCTCTTCAATATTAGGCACAGCAACATTGGGAATGCCCTCTATATCAGTGGTTCCCAACCTTTTTTGTGCCACGCCCCACCTAAGCCTTTCTAAAATGTGTATGCCCCTCATGTATCTTATACATAATTTTATAATATTATACAAATAGGGTTGTTCACTGAAGCAACTTAATTTATAGGTTTTATGAAGAAATCACCAGGAAATCGGTGAGGAAACATAGGAAGAAAATTTTCAAAACATTTAATGGAGAACTCAAATTCAATTACGAAATAATTTTAATGAAAGATCTTTCTACATAATTTTAATTATTAGTAATAATTTATTGTTTACATTTGTGAGATTTTTGTGCTTGATGCTTGCTGCAAAGAGAGATTTTGTTATGTTATAATTAGTTTTTCAAAGGTATCTGCTAAATACTCACAAATGCTTTACCATCGACCGTTAACAGATACTTCATATCAGGTTTGTCACTTTAAAAAATCGCAAGAGTATCAAATAGTTCCATAAATCTTTTCAGGCAATTCCCTTTCTAAAGCCATCTTACTTCAGTGTAAGATAAAGGGTCTGCATTTTGTTCTTCACAAAATAGCTTGAATAGACGCTCACATTTGACATTAGCTTTAATAGAATTGATTCACTTTATAACAGAATTTAGTACTTCATTTAGAACAGTCGAAATGTTTTTAGCTACCGTTTTCCTTATTAATAACACATTGTCCAAGAAGCATTACTGGATTCTCATCCCTCATCAATTGTAAGCACCCACTTTTCTTGCCCATCATATTAGGAGTTCCATCTGCAGCACAAGATATTACATTTTTCAAGGGTATATCATTCAAATTATTGATATCTAAGTAATTTTTTAGCTTATTATATATATCTTTGGTGGTAGTGGTGCTTTCTAATGATTTACCCAACACCATTTCTTCAGCAAAAAACCCTTTATCAATATATCTTACGTAAGTCATCAATACATCCTCACTGTCTCTCAAAGTTGATTCATACGTCTGCACTGAGAATTTTTTGTTTTCAGCTTTTCACATAGTTGAGTTTCAATATCTTCACTCATTTCGTCTATTCTCTGCTAACAGTATTGTTACTGAGTGGCTTAGCTTTCGCGTCTTTGTCATATTTCTCCAGAACCGTTTTAAAAAATGCTGATATTGATGGTTTGATTCAATTCTCTCCTCACAGTATGATTTTTCCCAGATTTAGCGATGAGTAAGGAAAATTCATAACTAGCCCCAAGAGTACGATTGACAGTTGCAGTATGAGCAGTAACTAGAGACGTTTATGTTGCCCTTTTTCAAAATACCACGGTTGGTTTTCAGATTTCTAGACAACTCATTTTCCAATTGCCCCCCTAAACAATCACATTGCCTCCCTGTGGGGCGTGGGCCCCACCTTGGGGAACGCCGCTCTAAATAAATAAGAGCCAGGATGACCAATACATTGATCGTGGGCTCTTAAGATATAGGAGAAGAAGAAGATTTAAATTAAACTTGGTTATAAATCTAGTAATAAATATATATTAAAGATATTTTAGTCTCGAGGCATTCTATTTTCGATAGCGTGATTCAGGGCGTTGGCTGTAATTACTTTTAAAATGAAAATTTAGCGATACATATTTTAAAGCTTCAAAAATATTTTTCGTACAAACATAATTATTTATAGGCACATTATAAAAGCTACGTAAAGATCGCACCGAAGGATGGTCGCATCAATGGATAGGTCGCATCCTTAATTTGGTGTCATTAATGTGGATATTTGCGATTTACTCGCAGTCCGCATAGGTCGCACCCATAGAGATATATCTCTAAGTCGACTAAGTCTATGGTCGCACCAGTGGATAGATCGCACCCTTAGTTTCAGGAGTTACATAGACCTTTTCTAAATTGAATATGTAAATGTTTCAGATAGACATAACACATTTTTTTCCATAACAATTTCAAAACTAAAAAGCAATCGACATAAATTACCGGTATTGGATTTTTATTAAGTATTGAAAAATAAAAATAATGTTTTTAAATTTTATTTCACGGATTGTCCTCTGCTACAGTGTAAGCTAGAGCAAATGAAAAACTATTATCCCACTTTTCTTATAAGAACTACTCATTCCACACGGAATAACAGCGAGCAAAACTGATGTTGAGTGGATAGATGCGGCACCTGGTGCCACCCCTTATTTTTATCGAAATTTTGGGTTAAAAATGTGTGACTTAAATACGTTGAGTGCTATAGCATCAATGTAGGCCAGGCCCTATGTGTGTTTTTTGTTTTCTTTTTTCGGGTATTCTGTAATTCTCACGGACAAGCCTTTTATCAACAAATTTTACACAAAGTTTAAAGTCATTAAAATCCTAATATTTATACGTGTGTAACAACGCCCTGGATTTTTAAATAATACAGAATCCCTGGCCCTGGACTCAACTATTAAAAATAGTATAGCCCTTAATATATAGAAGAGGAAGAAGAAAAACTGCCAATAACAATTGCAATAAAAAAAATAACCGGAAATACTATAAATAGCATTTTCGTGCTCTAAAGAGTTATTACTAAGACCTAATAAACACGGACTCAGACGGCACAACGACAGACTAATTTATTAGTTTTACCTAAGGAAAATGGATGTACGATCTGTGAATGTAAGGCGCATTTCTCCCTGCTCGTTGAGGGCTAGGTTAATTTTCAGCATAATTGGAGTTTTTGTTGGTGTCTCTGTTAGTATTGTTTTCTGTACCCACTATAAAAACTACAACACTGGTTTATGGGGCCTACTATCAGGTAAGTCAAGTCAAGTCCTGATAATTTCATTTAAATCATTGACATTGCTGCATTGCTATTTCATTTAACTTTAACATGTTTTTCAAATTTATTATTGAACTTTTTTAAACCGATCGATTTAATTTTAAAAATTAGTGATGTGGGAGGGATATACTAACTAATTCATTCATATTATGAGTAACTTATGACAAGTTATGAGTATGAAATAAAATGCCGCACTATAAAGTCGTCTAAAGTTTAAATTTAAAGCCAACGCTGCTAAATCAAGTCAAATTCAACTACATTTTTTTTAAATTTTCAAATTTTGGAGCCTAATTTAATTTGATAACTTAACTTAGGCTAATAATTATATTATTATATTTATAATCAATCATTTAATCAATCATTTATTAAATATATTTATATATATTTGTTAGTTATTTATGGTAATCCTATTACACAGTGGCTATTGGGACCCGGTATCAGAAGTGAGAGGTTGGATTTTTTAAAATATTTAAAATACTATTGTTGGGTTTGTAAGACAAAATTTGGTAATTAAATGAAAGATAATTGAATGGACTATGACTTACTTCTTCAGAGTTTAACTAAAATAAACGGTACTTCAATTTTAATTATTATTCACACTTCCAATAAAACAAATGTTCTTTTGAATAAAAACTTTTAATTCAACGCAAAAATTATTAAACATATACTATACATTATCATTATAATTATTTCACATTTCCATTAAAACCAGTTAGTCTGGTGGTATTTCCAACGATCCTGTCGGTTATTCAAGGATAAAATCATGTTAAGATTGTTAGCACATCATCTGACAGCATGTATAATACTGTCTTGTTGTAGAAACAAGATACTACTGGCTTTATCGTGAACTAATACAGAAATTGTAAAAAAAATTCATGACGTCTACAGAAGCAGTTGTATTTATTAATCCGGATATAGCTGCACAGATTAGAATAGCTGTAATGATAATTTTTGCAGTGAATTAAAATTGAAGTACCAAATAAACTACTACAAATGACATTCGAATAGCATTTAGTCTAACAGAACCAGGGCACGCATGGCCCCTATTCGGACCCGGGTCCCTTTAGACTAAATGCTATTCGGATGTCATTTGTGGTAGTTAATTTTAGTTAAACTGAAGAAGTAAGTTTACAAACGTATACTCCCTTCAATTATCTTTCATTTGATACCAAATTTTGTCTTACAAACCCAATAATAATATTTTTTAATAAAGCCAACCTCTCACTCCTGATACTGGTCCGACTAGCCGCAGCCTATTTATTAATTACCGGTATAATACTCTTTTTATAATTTAATTAATTAATTAGTAATATATGGGCCTAACCCAATGTTATTTTGTTTCCTATAATAATAAAAAGATTAAGATATATTAAAAAATCTCAGTCTCTGACAATTTTACAAAACTTTGTTGAGGGAGCAGGGTAGCTCATAATCCGACCGCTAGACGGAGGTAACAATTGAACTGAATTAAAAGTAGGCTCATACAAATACAATTTTTAAAATTTACATATACCCAAATATCGCATGATTCAAGCAAACCCTTTAATTATATTGGTATGTACTGAAGTGCTACTGAGATATTTTTAGTTAAAATTTCAAGCAAGCATGAAAAAAATCACAAATGCAAAAATAACCTCTTTTTGCACTTAAAAATGTGATGTTAATATAAGCCTATGGGGCCATCCATAAATGATGTCATGCTATCCCTCCCCCTCCAAATCTCCATTGTCACAAAATTGACACAAAAACAAAACTCGACACTTTGATCACACATTATCATAAATTCATCACAATCTGGTAATGACATTGTTTATGGATTACCCAAATGTTCATCTACTTCTACTGAAGCCTGATTTTTGGGCCATTTATAAATGATATCGTGTATATATGATGGTGTGGGGGGTCCAAAACTTTCCATTATTATAGCAGGATAGCATTTATGGATGGTCCCTTTGCCTTTATAGAATTTTACTGACTATTCTATTTAAGTCAAATGTCCCTAATTTTAATTTATAAAGTAAATATAAAAATCATTCAGGCAAAGCATTCTTTACATCATTGCATTCTTACACCAGCATTAAGAATAGATTTATTAATTTAATATAAATTATTACAATATACATTCTGTTTTTCTAATTTTATGCTCTCTTTATGAATGCATATTATATTTGGAACTATCAATTTTTAATAAAAAATAAATAAAAATTGAACTAATTATCCTCAGGAATTGCTGCAGCAATAGCTTTGGGTGTCACAATAGCCTACTATAAACAAGTTTGGGACTCAAACCCCCTACGTTTAAAGCCATTTATGCTGACTGGATGTTTTATACAACTTACAGGGGTCTGTGGATTTGTTGCCTATTTGGTCCTGGCAATAACTAAAAATCAAGGCAAGTAAATGATTAACATTGACGGAAACTTTTAAGCATTAAGAAAACTCATCCCTAGAATTTAGCATCATGGTGCTAATTTCTTGTTTGAAGTCAATAAATCAGCTTCAGTCAGACTGGTTCCGAATCCTAAGTTTAAAGATGAAATTCTGTAAAAAAAAATAAATAATAAGTTTTAAAATCCATTTTTGGATGTATATTCAGAAAAGAGATGAATAGGTGGGACCATCCCTATGTGACAAGGCACAAGGTCCTGCATATTTATTTTCATAATACCATTTATGTGATCTATTACATGTTTTTGTTTATTTTAAAGCACAGAGAATATTCTTTATTCCAAGGCAATTCACTCGCTTTATAAATCAATATGATAAATAGCTGGAACAAATATCAAATTATGGCATAAAACTTTCTAGTCTAGCTTGTTTATATAATTATATTTTATTGGTTGCGTTGTTACAGTAGTAACAACCTGTTAAGATTCTATGAATTGTGAATATCTAAATTCTTGCAATTTATGCAATTTTCCAGACGCCCTCCCCTTTCTTTTCCATTCCTGCTCCATCTTTTGTACTATTATGTATTATGTCTGAAAAAAATCTAAATGAAATGAAAAAAAACCTGTGGCCAATGTTATGCTAATAATAATATATCATCATCACCATCAAGCCCTTAAGTCCTTGGACCACTGGGTCGCCACAGATGACATGAAAACTATCCTTCTCCTTTCCTCTCGGTCTTCTGCACTATGAATAGCATCGCCTAGTTTTAATCCCATCCACTCTTTGATGTTATCTTCCCATATTTTTCTCTGTCTTCCTCTTCTTCTCCCTCCTCTAGTTGTGCCCTGCATGATTTCTTTGGCGAGCCCTTGTTTTCTGGTTCTTTGGCGGGCGCTTGTTTTCTGGTCACGTGGTCTTACCACTCAAGTTTGGGCTTTTTTACAGACACCAGAAGGTCATCGTACTGCCCAAATGCTTGATGAATCCTTTCTTTCACTTTCACTTGCTCATAAGGTCTCTATAGCAGATGCCAAAAATGCCTCTGAAACATCTCATCTCCATCGCCTTTATTTTCCTTTCAAGTTCTGCTGTTAATGTCCAGGACTCACAGGCAAATAAGAAAATGAAGAGGATTAATGAGCACATCAGCCTGATTTTGGTGCTGGGGACTATATTTTTGTCGTTCCGTATTTTCTTGAGCCTCTTTAGTGCTGTTGTGGTCTGCGCATTCCTGGCCATCAATTCGGGCTTGGGGCCTTCACTGGTGGCCTTAGCATAGAGGCTGAAAATCATTCTGGTTAGGTTTGTGCTGATGTCTGTAGTGCCTCATGGTGGCCCATAAAGCAGCATGCCAAACCCTGTCGAATGCCTTCTTGAAATACACAAAGACGTGGTATAGGTTTTGTTGGTGTTGAGCATATTCCTCACATAGTATCTGGAGGTTTAGGATCTGCTCATCAAGCCACGTCCTTGCCTGAAGCCCGCCTGTTCTTAGTCGGTTCAGTATGACCTTGAGCATGACCTTGCTTGGGTGGCTTATTAGGCTAATGGTGCGATAGTTTTGGCATAGCTGTAGGTTATCTTGCTTGGGTGACTTATTAGGCTAATGGTGCGATAGTTTTGGCATAGCTGTAGGTTACCTTGCTTGGGTGAATTATTAGGCTAATGGTGCGATAGTTTTGGCATAGCTGTAGGTTACCTTGCTTGGGTGACTTATTAGGCTAATGGTGCGATAGTTTTGGCATAGCTGTAGGTTACCTTGCTTGGGTGACTTATTAGGCTAATGGTGCGATAGTTTTGGCATAGCTGTAGGTTACCTTGCTTGGGTGACTTATTAGGCTAATGGTGCGATAGTTTGGCATAGCTGTAGGTTACCTTGCTTGGGTGACTTATTAGGCTAATGGTGCGATAGTTTTGGCATAGCTGTAGGTTACCTTTCTTGGGTGGCTTATTAGGCTAATGGTGCGATAGTTTTGGCATAGCTGTAGGTTACCTTGCTTGGGTGGCTTATTAGGCTTATGGTGCGATAGTTTTGGCATAGCTGTAGGTTACCTTTCTTGGGTGGCTTATTAGGCTAATGGTGCGATAGTTTTGGCATAGCTGTAGGTTACCTTGCTTGGGTGGCTTATTAGGCTAATGGTACGATAGTTTTGGCATAGCTGTAGGTTACCTTGCTTGGGTGGCTTATTAGGCTAATGGTGCGATAGTTTTGGCATAGCTGTAGGTTGCCTTTCTTGGGGAGGGTAATGATGAGAGATTGGGTCCATGATTTGGGCCATTCCCCTGTCAGCCATATTTTGTTACAAATATTGGTTAGGGCATTTATCATTGCTTCTCCTCCCTGTTTCACCAACTCGGCCAGGATGTTATCCACTCCTGTGGCCTTTCCTATTTGGAGTGCTTGGACTGCTGCTTCTACTTCTGCGCTGAGAATAGGGAAATTTTCATTGTCTGTTGGTGGGGGACATTAAGGATCTCTGGGTCTATCTTTATATTTTCATTATACAGCTCTGAGCAGTATTCAGTCCATCTTTTCTGGATATCATTTTCCTCTGTCAAACATTTACCATTTTTATCTTGTATGGTAGTACTGCGCCCTTGCTTTGCAGTGGTTAGTTCTTTCACCAACTGGTTTGCCTTTTTGCTATTGTTTCTCTTCAAGCAATTTTCATTGTTGTAGTTGTAGCATTGCTCTTCAATCCAGTTCTTCTTTGCTCTTCTCATACCCTTTTTGATGGTTTGGTTAATTTTCCTATATTTATTGGCCCACTCTGTATCTACCATCTATATTTTCTTTAACTGCCTCCGTTGATCACACAAATTGAGGATGTCAGCTGTCACCCATGGTTTTTGGGTTGGTCGATGTTTAGCAAGGATTTCATGAGCTGTGTCCGTCACTGCTGTGTTGAAGTTAGCAATCAGTGTCTCCATGTCTGAACAGTTGGCATCTGTAATGTTAAGCGCTGCAAATTTTCCTCCTATCATTGCTTGAAAGGCTTCTGCTACTTTAGGATCTTTCAGCTTTTCAAGGTCATCATGACTAGATCGTGGTCACTTCCAATGTCAGCTCCTGGGAAGCCTCGAGTCTTGGCAATGTTTATACTACACCGGAAACATGATGTAGTCAATCTGATTGTGGTGTTTCCCATTGGGGCTATGCCATGTGGTTTTCCTGGATATTTATGTTCACCCAGTGTGTTGGCCAGTATGAGTTTGTTGAAGCTGGAGAATTCCAAGAGCCTCAGACCTCTCTCGTTTTAAATTGCGTCACAGTGGCGTCCACATGTCCCTTTCCAGTTTGCATAGGCATCTTCTCCTACTTTGGCATTCCAATCACCTTGAACAACAAGAATTTCTTTCTGACTGTGGGGTTTGTTCAGCACATCTTGGAGTTGATGGTAGAAGTCACCCACCTCTTCGTCATCATAATCTGAAGTTGGTGCATACGCTAAGGTGTTTCCCAATAGACTAAGCGTGATGAGCCGGCTCGAAATAGGTCGACAGCTCATAATACTGTTATTAATGTTTTTATGGACGAGGAAGCCAACTCCTTTTTTGTGTGTGTCCTCCCATCCACTAAAATATATTCTGTGGCCTTCTTGGGTCGATGTTTCTCCAAAGTTTTTCCATCTCATTTTGCACAGACCTTGGTTGTCCCATCTGTATCTGTTCATTTCATGCACTAATTCCTCCACCTTGCTCGTATCTCTCAACAATCTCACATTCCAGGTACCTAGTGTAATGTTATTCCTGGCACTGCCAGACTGGCACTGATATTGTTTTTTGGCTGACCAGTAGCCAGTAGCATACTGGTTACTGGTCAGCCAAAAAACGTCCTGGTCAAAGATGGTAGGCACGACCCTTGGTAACCCGGGCGACGGCCGAGCCGGTATGGATTCCGATTGTGAATCTCATGTACATGTAGCGTAACTAGGGCAGTTGTCGCATGGCAGTGCTCATCGCTCTCCATGCCTTATTTATGTAGATTATATTATATGATATATAGCTGTCCTCTCTGAAATTTGTAATTTTTAAAGTTTCTGCTTGGTGAAACTTTTAAATAAGGCATTTTGATGGTCAAATTATATACTGGTATGTACTATGTGTTATATAATCTCTCTTAATTGACTAATATTACTATGGCTAATTTTTCTGTTACAGGCTTAGTCGTTTATGGTGAAGGCTATTACTTAACCTGTGTATGGTGCTTCATGACTTGGAAGTGGGGTTTTGCCTTGTTGTTGTACTCGAGAAGTTTTCTTCGCTCGTATGCTGAACAAGAGCAAATCCTTGATGCTGAAAGTTCAATCAGTAAGAAGCCAATGTACAATGCAGTTAAAAACAGTTGATCTAGTAAAATCTAGTTGTTGTTTTTTTAAAAACATTTTAAAAGATTATTAATACTGGTATTCAGTAAATCTTGTGAAAATAAAATAACGTGGTCAATAGACTGTGATATATAAAATGTGTATCTATATTGTGTGGATGGGACTCGCTAGCCCTGGACGGTAACTCATCTAAGAGAAGGCAAACTTTGAATTCAAACCAGGAGCCATAATGATCAATAAATTGATCGTAGGCCCTCAAACATAAGAAGAAGAAGAAGAAGAACTTAAATTTTTTTTTAAGTTGACAAATCTAATTATGGAAAAGCAATATTTGATACAATTGTTCATTTATTTTTTGTAAAAAGTATTTGCCACCATAAGTCTTAAAAATCCTCTACCCAGTAATTAACAGAAGTTTGATTGTTCATAGAATATTTAAAGAAAAAAAAACAAGATATAAGCCAGTAAACACTGAAACAGGATCTATAAACTCTCCGGGTATTAAAAAAATGTCCAATTTATAAGATTAAGAGTTGAGTACCGTATTCCAATTATAGTTAAATGTGTCAGTAACTTGTGGCTCCCAAGTTGAAATTACCATTACCAAGGTAAAAATTTAAAAGTAGAATGTTCTGGGCTATCTCTGTGTAAGAAATGGTACTGATACCTGTTTAGTACCAGTACCTAAATGTTGTAATACTAATAAATACATTGGGTAGGGATTTAAACAAAATTTGTATGTTCAGATTTAATATTTACAGAGTCTGGTTAAGGTATTTTTTTATGATAAATATTATGACTTTACAATTATTTATATCTAAGGTGGGAACTCTGTTAGTGTTACCGGTATAAGTTATTCACAATAACTTTGACTTTCAATCTTTCCAGTTAATATTACTATCCTATTTATTATTTCAATGTTCAATTATTTTATTCAAGTTCAATGCCTGAAGAAATGTATTCATACTTGTATATTAAATATTGGCATTTTTTTAAAGCTGTCACCTGCAATGAAATTGAGTTAACCAGAATCCAAAAGTTTATTAATCAAACATTTTATGGATGATCATTTTTTTATTATTGTTACTAATGTTACCTGTATTCAAAATTGAATGCTACAAAAACTTCCTGGAAGTTGGAAGCATTTTTCAGTCCTAACTTTAGAATGGTGTGGGTTGTTTTTATTGACATTGTTCCAGCCAATGCAACTTTGAACAACACAGTTAATGATTCTAGTGATTTATATTTTTTATTTTGGTACGGTACCCGGAGTACCCAGTATGTATATCATTATTTTACTACTTTTGAAACATGATCACATTTCTGGCATTAAACCATTGCACCAACTTAGATCAAATTTAGAATCTTTTTAATGATCCATAATTCAGCAAAATTCTGTTTGAAAACTATTATTGATTGAATGAAATATTTTTTAAAATCTACGTAAATAAGGCATTCAGTTTAAAAATTGCATTTATGCTTTTGGCAAGCAATTATCCTGGATGCATGATAAAGTGAGAACTTATGTACAGTAAGTGAGCCCAGCCCTAGGCTGAGGTACCGCGCTATATATAAGACAACTAATAATAATAATAATATTTAATAATAATAACTGTTGAGTGAGTTTGGTTAGTCCTTCATTATATTGTTTATGTAAATAAACCATGTGTCCTGGTACTGATACCATTACAGTTATTTCTTTAAATTGTAAATGTTTATTTACTTCTGATTTTATATGTATTATAATTATAATTATAGTATACAGAATGAGATTGTTCCACACTACCACATGGACTATTGAAATTTATTGAAATTGTATAATAATTACTTACCTAACCCTTACTGTTTTTAAATGATTTAAAAACAATTTAGTATTAATAGTATAGTCTGTCTCTTATATTTTTAAGTCTGAAAGTTTGCGCATTTCACTTGTAATTTTATAAACTTCAGCCTCCACGCATCAATGAACATTTACTTTTCACACCAACAGCTAGGAATTAACTAATTTTATATAATATAATATAAGTAATTAAGCAAGTGGTGTTGGTACGGTAGATATATATTTTTTTTGCACATTGAAATTCTAGTAAATTCTACAAATATCGATCACCATTATCACATGCTGAGAAAAATAATTGCAATTGCGATGGATTTAAAAACAACTCCCATTTGGCCCTAGTGGTACAGTACCCCTTCTCAATGGTTTCATACCATTTCAATTTTTATTTTACCAGTAGTTATATTATAACCAAAGTTTTATTATTATTACCGGTATAGTTAGTTATTTTTATATGCATATTTAACCATTGTAAATGGCTCCTTTACTTTACCCAGTGTCATATATGAATATGTAGCCTACCTTCATTGGTGTTAAGTGTCAGAAACTCTGGCCAATCATCAACCTAATAATATAATATTAATAATTAATATTATCAATATCTGGCTTTCATTAAATTAAATTGATTTTTAAGTACCTGGTACTAGTACTGGTACGTTTTTTTTAAATTCCACTTATTAAATTTTCTTGGCACAAAAAAAGTATCATTATGGACTCGTTGCCTTTATAACTTTATGCATAAATTATTGCTGTTGAATATACCGTATTCAGTTATTGGATCAGGTACACATAGCATTTTGTTCCTATGTGGTACCGTAATTAACAAATATATTGTTAATCCAATGTTTGCCATGTAATAATCAGTGTATGAAATTGTGATTAATATTTATTCTACGTTAATAAAAATAAATACAGGTATACAATTTAATAATACAATTAAAGTATTTGTTGAACTTGATTATATTCTTTGGTGTACCAGCCAGTACCGTCATCATTATGTAGACACTAGACAGTAGAGCCCTGGCCTGCTCCATCACATCCTTCCCGCCATACCGATAGCGATCCATGGCCTCCATGTAGGCCTACTGGTTACTGGTTTAAATATTAGTATATTAGGCCCTTCTCTACATCATCGATCAATCTCGGTCAATCGGTGAGCTGTCTGCCCTCATCAAGATGGTCTAAATATACCGGTACGGTACATTACAATTAATTACACATTTCACTATGGTGTTTGGGTACCGGTATGACATTAGAAAAAGATTGGACTAAGATTACTAAGAAGACTAAGATTACTAACTAAAAATCCCCCCCCCCCTAAGCACCCGGTATAAAAATCAGTCCGGTAGGGGACAGCGAATTAATAAGTACGTCAGCTCCGGACAGGGTGGGTACTAAGTAAGTGTAGTGAGGGAGAGGAAACTGAGCCTATTTACTATTTGACTCGCTGATACGAGTACTGATTATTTAAAAAAATATATTATTCAGTATCACTGTATCACGAGTATGAATTATAAACACCCAGTAGGTATGTAGTATTTTTGTAGTGATTTACAGTACCCGGTACCGGTATTTGAAGTTGGAAGTAGGCAGTAGGGCTTTGAAAATTCACTCGTGGTCTAGTTTGAAAATTATTTGAAATTTCCGAGGTTTATTAATAGCTTATAACAATAATTTTTACACTATAACTATAAGTTATAAGATTTACACTATTTACAAGTAATCATTCAAATCGTAAAAACACACTTCATAATTATTTTTTTAATCGTTCCCTTACACTTACAGGAATGGCTTTAATTCACTAGGGGGAAAACGCCTTCCTGGTCATACTATATAATACACCATATAGTTTTACCATTTACACAGTTACAGTAGTGGTAGTTAGAATGGGCACTCAATTTCTTACTACGTTTCTGAAGACGACCGTTTCGGAGTACCAGTACCTAAGCCGGTATAAATTTTGCTGCAGGTGTTGTCCTCTTTCCTTTTAGTACCCCCTCCCCAACTTCAGTAGTAACGGTACCGTACAGCGTGGCGGATGAACTCAGTTTTTTTAAATTAAACATTTATTTTAAGTTGAGGCGATCATTATTAATTATTGTTCGTGTTACTCTGTCACTGTGCACAGTGAACTTCATACATTGTAATTGTATAACTTATAACGTCTGAACTTTTAGTTAGTTATCCTGCGACTTAAAATATTTGTTTAAAATTTAAAAGAACGAGAATCTATTCCGAATTATCACTATCGGATCATGATGATGTATTATCATGTATATCCCGGTACCAGTACGAATGGTTAATATATGAATACGTATAGTCTATGAAAGAATGAAAGCAAAGAATTCTCACTGCTACATTTCTCTACACTTGGACCACTGTCTCAAAATACCTGGTGGAAAACTGCACCCGGAAGGGACGTCAACTACGCGAGGTGGGGGCAGCCGCTTCTTATCTGATATTGAATGAACTTTATTTTGACCTTAGATAATTATAAGCCCACATTGTGTGTGATAGCTGCTGCACTGACCAAAGGCATAGCCAGGGTTAGACTAGAGGGGTATTTTTGACAGCTTCCGTGGTAACCTCAGGAGTCCAGTTTTCCGAAAATGCTGTCCTATAAAATTAAGAGGGGGGAGGAGGAGAGAAACGATTCCCCCTCCCAAACTAAAAATATATTTGCAAAAGACCAAGGTCCATGGTGCGACACTTCTTGACCATAAGACTTCATTACCGTAAATTATGCAATTGTAATACATGGTGCTGGTTTTCCCTATTTGCTTGTGCAATATAGTAGATTCCTTATAAATGCATCTTAGTACTTAGCTGTAGAATACATTTAATTAAGTTTGACATACACAGCTTTCCTATAAAGTGTCTGTTTCCTCATATTTTACAGTTTACTGTAAAGTATACTCATTAGAATTAGATGTACAGTGAAATGGGGTAACTAACTGCCTCAAGGGGTGACCTTTAAATACTTATATTGAGAAAACTTATTCATGATCTTCTAAGAGCATGTTGCTTTATGTTGTTTCGCTTTCCTTACCCCTTATGGTTTGACTGAGCTCTTAGACTGATGACAAATGAACAGGAAACATCAAAAAATGAAAAAAGGCAGAGTAGTATATCTGATAAAACAATTTATTATTCCACAAACATTTAATTTTAAAAAATTTATATGTTAAAAAAAAAATAAAAAAACACTGGACATAAAGGACAACATTCACATAAAAGAACACCAATGAACATTATGAGATGAGTTGTGATAAAAGAGCCCCAATGATTGTACCGCCCATTGATATACAAGATAATGAGAATGTTTGACAAATGAATTGATGAATGAATGATTTCATAAGGATACTGATGGAATATAAAAGCAAGTTTTTGAAAAAATCTTAATGCAGGCTTCTATCTTACATGATGATAAACGCAGGCAATATAACATCTGACAATACAACTGTCTATTCTAAAAATATCAAGGCAGGCACAGTTTAATGAAGATCTACTTGGGCTACTAGATTATTTTGGTGAATTAACTACTCACTAAATAAATCTAAAATACCCACTCCACCCGCAAATAAGAAACAAGAGATTTTTTCTTTTTTTAGACAAAACCTCAAGAATATTTTGCCCTTTCAACTAACTTCTCAATTGTGTCTTCCTTGAGTCATATCTAAATAAATTTTTAATAATAGCAAGGACAAGAATACTTGACGAAAATAACACTGAGTTGACATTGAAAAATAAGAGCAATATGACTACACTGATTAATGACGCGGCTACCTGATCTGACTCCTAACACTCAAGTAGACTGCTCGAAATGGTTGCTTAGAGAACCTAATGTTGATGATTGGAAGGCTTTGAGAATAGATAGGATTTCCCTAGGCTGATGGTCATACAACCCTATCTAAGCCTGAAGTCTGAACTGCCTGCCTGCTAAATCTTCCAGATTCTAGTATCCTTAATCTGCTTACAACCTGTTTGCCTGCCTGCCTATAATAAGTGAGGAAAGGAAACAGCAGTTATGATATCTGCAACAAAATGCACTAACAATGGTTTATGAATGAGATCCATAGAAAAAGTTCAGACAAACAAATACATTACCATCTAGGAAAACATGTTCTGAAGAGACTCCGGTGGAAATGATACATTCTTGATCCTTTCCACTGCCCAACCAATCTTTTCAAAGTTTTGGGAATAAAGCCACAACCACGCACTAAGGGGAGTCTCAACATGACTGAAGTAGTCTTGTCATTTGATGAACCGCCAAAAGTTTTCCACCTACATGTATTCCTCTTTCACCAGACTACCGACTTATTGGCAAACATTTTTTTAAAAATCACAAACCTAGGCTTTCACTCAAAGCCAAATTGTATGTACTAAACAAAAACCCAACGTGATACTAAGAAATTTTTTTTATAAAAAATGGGTACAAGTTCACCAGCATCAGCACTGCAGTGAAAGCCTATCTTCGTGAGCAACTTACCTGTGTCTTGTTAAGAATAGCATAAGATAAAATCTATCGCCTGTAACCACCACCACCGCCATAGCCACCACCTTGTCCATAGCCACCTGCCGACGAAACGTTTGTAACGTTTTTATCTAAATGTTGATTGAAAGAGAAAGATGTTTAACAATAAATAAACAGCAAATAGGGGCAATAAAGAATATGCAGATGCCTTAAAAGGCTCTGCCAAAATAATTCTTTATCACCCAAAATGCTAATAACTTTGAAAAGTGCCTGCAACACCCAGGTGTCATAAAAACCATTTCATAATACGTCATTTAGAAAGGAAAAAAGGCATTAATTAAGGCAACTATTATTAAAACCAAGGAGCAAAAGGAAAAGACCTTAGCGAAAAAAAACTAAGCCCTAAAACTGAATTGTTCTTAAAGACAACTGTGATTTTACTGAACCGAAGAAATCGCGATATTTTAGCAGCCATATTAAAATGCATGAAAAATACTGATCAAAGCAAACAAACCTCCATAAGGACCCTGTCCACGAGCTGAGTAGCCGCCTCCTTTCATTGGGCCACCACCATAGTCACCTCCGTAGTTGGAACCAAAACCACCACCACCACCTCCTCCCCAGCTGCTGTCTGGTAATTAAAAACAAAAAATACATTGATAGGAAACTTCGTAAAGCTATGTTTACAGAATTTTCCATGCATTTCAAAATTAAGTACGCCGCAATTATTGTTGTACCCCATCAGCCTCACAGTGTTTATTTCAGACTATTAACTTGCCTTTTTTCTTTTCATAGCTTAACCTTTTGGAAGTATGTCACGCATTAGACAAAGATGAGAACAACTGAAATCCCAGCGCAAGTTCAGAAGAGGAACTTTGGGGGGGGTGGAACTTACTGTAGTCGCCATAGCCGCCTCCAGAGCCTCCCCAGCCCTGTCCTCCATATCCTCCGCCGTATCCGCCACCTCCATAGCCACCACCACCACTGTAACCTCCTGTAACAGGGCACACATTAACACTTATTACTTAAATGACCTAATTTAGCTGTAAAAAACACTGTGGGATGATATCAAATAGCTGGCTAAAGCTATCAGCAAGTTGCTTTGCTCTTTGTAAATTTTTTCTTAACTGCCCAATCCAAATGCTGGGGAAACTTCAACAATAACTGCAACTTTTAACAAATTCAGCACCAGCCATGTTTCATATTTGAGATATGAGAAGTACTACATTTCAAAATCATTTAACAATTGGCAGTCAATGAAATTGTAAAAACGCAAGAAAATCTACATGTCTACAGGTTTAAATGTCGCATTTTAAGAGGACTAGGAACTGAAAAACTTTATAAAACTAGGCTATGGTGCTGAAAATGTCAAATTATTGTCCACATTGTAATCCACTTGTAGACCTTAATCCTGTTTTTAAAATAAAATAAAATATATAATTTATATATATACACAAAGTCACTGCTGACTGAAAAAGTAAGGTCAGATCAAACATCTATAGATTTTAAATTGTGGTAAATAGCAAACAAATTTACTTTTAAATTAGTTTGTATATTAAGACCAAAGACAACGCTTTGATAATTTAATAATGAATTATTTTAGAAATGCAAAAAATATAATTTCTTATTTTCAATGTTATCACATTTGAAGCTTTTATCTGGAGTTTGAGAGAGCATTACATGATCGATAAAGAGATTACCAGTGATAGTAGCACACACACACCTTTCCTAATAATATAGAAATTATATTAGAAAATGCAGACATGCCCATGAGAATACTTGGTACATACCATAACCACCACCACCCCCATTGGCTCCATATCCGCCACCATAGCTGTCTCCCCTGCCACGTCCTCTCCCTGCCATTCCACCACCTCTGGCACCACCTGAAATGCAAAATATTTTTTAATAATAAAACAGTAATGGATGTAAACTTAAAATCCGCTAGGATCATTATTGAATAATAGTGAATCAACATACCATCCATTTGGTCTTTTGAAACTGCCTTTTTAACCTCCACTTTTCTGCCATTCAGATCATGCCTCTTTTTCACTGCAGATGGAAATAAAAAGTTCAACAAAATATCACAATTGTAAAATAAATGTATGCATAATAAAATTGAAATATACCATTAGGCAATTTTCAAAACCAAGGCATGGCAAAGCTCAGAGATCTAGGTGGTAGAGTTTTTATCCATCAAATAATTTATCAGATAGCAAATATTTTTAACATCACAGCTTTGCTAAATCAGGAGAAATTAAAGTAATAACAAGATGTACTCACATACAGCTTTGTCCACAGAGTCATAATCTTCAAAACTGACAAATGCAAATCCTCGGACCTTCCCTGTATTTTTATCTGTTACAATATCAATTGACTCGATTGAACCAAACGTACTGAAGACCTCTCGAATGTGTTCCTCTGTTGTGTCATCTTTCATGCCTCCAATAAACATTTTTTTCACAGATTGGTGGTTACTTGTGCCAGCAGCCTGTTAAAACAATTATAATTTCTAAGTTAGATTGAAATCAATTGTAAAATTAATTAAGTTCAACTTAAACTGGCTGGTTAAATCATATTGATCTATAATGTTATAATTATGCTTACATCTCTGGGCATGGCACGCTTTGTTTCAACTTCCCTGTTGTCTATTTTGTGGGGTCTATTCGTTTGAGCTTCATCAATCATTGCAGAATCTTTGTATGTGATAAATCCAAAGCCTCTAGATCTGAAAATAATTTAAAACATTTTCTAGAAATTGAAACTGAATATTTAAATATTGAAGATTAAAATGTTTAATACTAAAATTGCTTATGACCATTGGTTGTCAACCTTCCTAATGGTGCGACCCTTAATACAGTTCCTCATGTTGTGGCCACCCCACAGCCATTAAATTATATTCGATATATGGGAAAGGGTTGTGCGCCCCCCCTCCCCCCCAAAGGGATCACAACCCACAGGTTAGGTTGAGAACCGCTGCTCTTAACGAAATATTAAAATTTTAAGTAAATCCTTTAAGAATAAGGCAAAGCTCAGAGATCTAGGTGGTAGAGTTTTTTTCCATCAAATAATACTATCAGATAGCAAATATTTTTTAACATCATAGCTTTGATACAGGCATAATTTATAAAGACAAGGTGTAGTAAGATCACAGCTATACAGAGGATATAGCAAACCCACCTCGTTTTAAATTGGTATATAAATCTTTAAAACAGTAACTTGTTTAAATTTAACTATGATGAAATTATTCTTACCTTTTTGTATTTGGGTCACGCATAACAACACAGTCAACTATTTCACCCCATTTCTCAAAATGTGTACGTAAACCATCTTCATCAGTTTCATAGCTAAGACCTCCAACAAAAAGCTTTCTGAATTGTTCTGCATTAGGGTCTGCATCACCTTCATCATTGTACCTTCCTCCGCCACCTCTACCACCGCCTCTTCCTCCTCTGCCACCACCACCACCACCTCCACCATAGCGTCCACCACCTCCGCCTCCACCGCCGTAGCCACCACCACCACCATATCCTCCACCACCTTGATACTGTGAAATAAAAAAAAATTCAATGATTTCAACAACAGATGAAGTATGGTAATCTGGATATTCAAGCATATACAATAAAATCACTAACTGAAGACTGATTGGTAATCTTGCAGTTCAGGTGCGTACATTATTTCTAATAGAAATTTGTATTATCGCATGTACACTTACGTGTATTCTTTATTAAATTAAATACAGGCAGTGATAGTTAACCAACACAGGGCCTATTTTCTTTTTATTTATTTCTAAAGCATCTTTGAAAATCCCACAACCTCCCATAGCTCTATTTGTTAATATTTTTCACCCTGTTGACAGAATTTTGATCACCTATAAGTTAATATGCGGTAAATTCCTAGCTGTGGTACCGCGTTTTTTTTAAATGGCCGCCAACTTGAAGTAAAATTAAGAATAAAACGTTTAAAAATATTGAAAAAACTTCCTAAATGTATCCTGAACCCTAAATCTATCCCTCACCCTAAATCTATCCCTAAACTTTTAAACCTAACCTAATGAAATGAGGTACCACAGATAGGAATTTGCCTGTTCAACATATAGGAACTTGTTAAATGTATTATATTTAATCTAGGTAGGCCAATAAATCCTATTATGATTATGTCCTATAATTTGTATCTTTTAAACTCTGGAAAGCTCAAGTCAAGTCTATAGAGTACCGAGCCCAATTATTTTATTCCCCATATTTTGATATACCGAGCATGAAATATATTAACCGACAAGTTGGTTAAGTGAAATAACAAACTTTTGAGCATGAAATATTGTTTAAATTTGTGAACTTTCTCGAAATTTTATAACCGAACAGCAAATCTTCAAGATGGCGCACAATCACACATCTCAGCCATTGTTAACAAATTCCCGACAGTATAAAGGGAAAATAAATTCGTGATATACGAGTCTTTTTGTACATGAGGGTCTGCTAAATACTAAGTAGCTAAGTTTAATGATCACTTTGATAACAATTTTAATGAATCTAGTACATGTTAAATTCAACTTACAGGCATTTCACAGTTGGTACGGGTTGATGAAATAAAGCGTGGGTTGCTAGCCGGTCCAAGTTGGAGAAAGAAAGACTGAGATCGAGGCTGTCAACTGATTCGAGGCTTATAATTATGCAAATGATGACTCTCAACCCCACGAGACTTACTTAATAATGAAACTTAAAATCTTAAATGGTATTCTTTTTTATTTGTTTCTTCTTTTAAATAATCATATCTGTATTTGATAATAAAATATTAGTTTTCTTTTTAAAAAAAAGTTGTTAAATGTAACTGGAAATTACATGCTCCATTATTGGTGTGTTCAATCCTATAACTGTTACATCCGCGTGAATTCATGCAGTTGTTTTTTTTTTTTATTTAATCTTTAATTTTTTTAATAAGTCATTTTTTTTTCAATTTAAATCTAAATAAACAAGAAATTATTTAAAAAGTAATAGATGAACTAAACCAAACGAAATTTATTGCTCTCTTTTTGTTTCTTTACCTCTACACACACAAAAATATTCCCTATACTGTCTGTTAGGGTAATGCAGTTGCTAACATAAATAATAGAATAGAATGTACCAATAATAAAACATATTTTAATTTAATTGCTAAACCACCAAGAGACCCGAATTCGTTTTCTCTGTTATTTTTACCACTACTGTTAATTTCTGTATTTCTAAAGAGTACTTTTGTTTCTAAATATTTCACTTTTATGTTTCTTTGTGACCACGTCCCACGTACAATGAACTTGAATACTCTGAGCAACCACCTAAGTTGATAACTATTCACGGCATTATTTAAGGGGATACAAGGCGTACAATTGTGCCGGTTCGGTCTGGTTCTGGTAACTGGAGTTAAATTTTGACTATTCTGCCGTACCGGTTGTGAAAAATGCCATAAAATAATAAAAAGAATACATTTTTAATAAAATTCCAAAATCTTAAGAAATCTGTCAAGTATTGAAGCGGCTGATGCTCGTTTCGCATCACATTCCTATTTTCCTTTGCCTAAACCTTGTGCGTAATAAGTGGGGTGGAGGGTGGTTTGCGGCACTTTTTTCGTTATATTGAGTGGATGCATTTTCGGCCAACTTCAAATTTTTTCATGGAAGGGGGCGATACAACCATATCTACGTCATTGCCCCCACCCCACTGAACATGCTAATCCTTAAGATTTTATGTCAGGTGTTCGTGATCCCATTTACAACAGGCTCATAGCAGTATACATTTAAACTTTTCGATCTCCTCGTGCAGAAGCGTTTAGTCGGATGACTCATCATTATTACATACATTTTTCCTGCAGTATTTTTACGCAGTTGTTTCTAGTTCCCTACGAACCGTCAGCACATCGACGTATTAAATTGCAAAATAATACTAGACGTATTAAATTGCAAAATAATACATAGACGTATTAAATTGCAAAATAATAAATTGAGACTAATCTTCATTATTTCAAACAATTGTGTGTGTATATATATACATGTATACAGTGACGTGGTTAAAAGGGCTTTTTTGGTTGGGGGTGCGTGGGTCAAAGATGGGGTTTAGTCCATATTAAAATTGGTGGCAATGTGCAGATCTGCAGGTTGGCAATTCTATAATGTGAATGACTCCATAAAAACTATTTTTTTTTTTTAATTTCACAAAACTACTACAACGACTGTCAGGACTGTGCAGGCCGTGCTGTGTAAAATGTCACAGGCTAGTCATTTGGTATGGCTGCGTAATTGGGTCAACGGGCTGCCATCACGGTGCTTCTGTAACCATAATAACTGTGCTAGTCCAAAATTTTTTGAGCCAAAGGCAGGGGCGGCGTGTTTGAGTGTCAATATATGTCTTCTTTAAAAAAAATAATAATCAAAAGCCGCATCTGTTTCTTAGAAGAGCGCATGCCCCAGAACCGTATTTTTCCGACATAAGGGTGTTATGAACTTACGACAGTGCCGACAGAGACGGAGGGGTGTTATGATAGTGCCGACAGAGGGGTGCTAATTAGGGACACCATCGATCAATTCCATTTAAATTATCGTATTCGTGCTGATTCTGATTCTGTCTGTGGGTGTGCAGAAACAGAGGCGTAGCTAAAGTGCTTTGCGCCTGGGGACAAGATTGATTTGTACGAGCCTTTAAATTCTGAAACCCATTATTTTATCAATAAAATACCAACAAAACAAAATTTGGCGCCCCTAATTAGCATAGCGCACATTGAAATATGCCCCCTCTGCCCCACCCCCTTTCACTGCGCAGATAACTGATAGACCGATTCAGGCACGAAATGTTCTTGTTCAGTATAGGTGGGGCATGTCCAGGTGCAGAGTTAGCCCTGGCTTTTCTGGCTTGTAATTTTGAAGACTTTCTTTCTACTCGCATTTTCATCATTTTTGTCCATCGTAATTTTTGTTGTTGACACATGTGACTCTCTCATTCAGTCTTCCTCATGCTTACCAGTAAGGTCACATCTGAGTTAATGACACGGAGTTGCATCTCAAGATAACTCCGGCATACTGGTACGGGGTAGGGAGTTGGCTGGTGACTGATGGAGAAATAAGAAACGGTGATTTTAACAAATAAATAAATAATAGCCCTTCGCTTAAAATAACCATCGGTGCCAAAAGCAAAAATTGTTGGAAGAACGACGACGACTATCTAGGCTCTCCATGTTGTACAAGATCAAAAATGGGCTGGTCCACTGCTCCATTATTAAGCAGAAACTCGTCAATCTCCCCCCTAGGCAGCGAAGAGGTCACGACAATCAGTTTCAACTTTTAAAAACAAGAACTCAGTACAGGAGCTCCTCATTCTTGCCAAAGACAATAAGGGACTGGAACAAGCTTCCAAAAGCAACAGTTGAGGCGACTACACTTGACACATTTGCGGCTATTGCCTCCTGTCTTGCAACCAGTGAATTATCCCCTTGAAAATCACGCACATTAACATCGCGAACCCCTCTGAAACAAAGGAGCCATAATGATCAATCCATTGATCGTGGGCCCTCAAAACATAGAAGATGCATGTTTGGATTTGCGTGATGGGTCAGGGCATTTCGGCAATTAGACTCTGATCAAGAAAATATTGTTCATAACATTTCTTAATGTAGCCGTGTGGTGGTGATAGGTCAGCGGAAAGTTTTCAATGAAACACTTAATAAATTCAGGTCTTGAGGACTAGGGCTTTATTTGGTTCTATAAACAATGAAAAAGAAAAATCTAGAGAAAAAGTCTAAAGAAAAAGGAAAAAGAGGACAGCGTTAACAAATGAATTACACAGATAACAATAAACATGTTGAATAACTGAGTAATTGCAGATGATGACAATATACACCAAATGATGCTAATGTTATGCAAATGGCAATTAAAATGATATTATTGTAAAAATGTCCAATTATAAAATAAATCACGTGGCAGGGTCTAACGCGTAGCACGTACACCTTCTTACATTCAGAACCAGTGTGAGATGTGAGGGCCAACATAAAGGTCTAGTACACCGTCTTACATTCAGAACCAGTGTGAGATGTCAGGGTTTTATTCTAAAGGTATAGAAATTAGTATTGTACTGTCGCCCATGTATGGTGTCTTTAATTTAAGATACACCCATAGCAGGACGGCTATAACACTGGTAAAACGTATCGAAGTGGCTATTGGTAACCGGGTACCAATAGGTGCAGCCATAAAGTATAACCACCTTTATTGTTATACGTGTAGTACCAGGGAATCGCTGTGTCTTTTTAAGACAACATCGAATTGCAGAATGTCTGATTATATTACTGCAGCTTGTAATATTATCCTAACACATGCACCATTTCCTATGTTAGAATTTAGCACATGGCGGAATAGTTAGCCTACTACACACATTTACGTATATCCGCTGGTTGTATACTGTAGTATGGTATCAATTGATCATAAAGCACATTTACGTATATCCGCTGGTTGTTTACTGTAGTACGGTATCAATTGATCATAAAGCACATTTACGTATATCCGCTGGTTGTATACTGTAGTACGGAATCAATTGATCATAAAGCACATTTCAGTATGCGCGGACTAACGAGAGAGCATCTACGTCACCTATGAGACAAAATGATCCATACTTCTGGTAGATTTTCTGCGGTGAAATGATTATTTCTAGCGACTCCAACACGAATAAAAGTTAAAATCAAGAACCAACACCCCAAAGACATAATGTATCTGTACGCGCCCTGTCTCGACTATCCAATAAAGGCCTACACTTTAAAATGTGTACAAGTTAAATATACATTTTAAAAGAAGGTGTTGGGACTCTCCATTGGTGAATGTTAATACTCCCTTTACTACTAACTATTTTATTACACTCTAAACAATGTGGACTTGCAACTATACTAATGTAAAGATAATATTATCCCCTTTCCGACAAGATAAAATTTATAAAATAATACCAAAGGGTTCCTGAGAAATGCATTATTAAACTTATCCCAAAAGCAGACATATCGGTTTCCTAATTCAAGCATTATATGCGATGGCGGTGACAACTTTCATGTCGAGTAGTACGCACCCTTAGGTCAACGTCAAAGTCCACGACACAGTTTCCTAAAAGGTACGACCTGCCGCGTTGAAACTAACATAACGTTACCGTACGCTAAGAAAGTCAGAGCATCACATACTTAAAAAAATGAGACCAAAATTATTTTTTAAATATTTAAGTTTCATCTACATTTAAATGGAATCATTTGGTTTCATCATAGTGTCGTAGAGTGCCTTACCGCTATTCTCACATACTTTCTTGGCGTAATGAATTTAAGAAATTCTAGGAAATTTAGTTTTTTTTTTCTTTTTAGTGAGTTTAAACTCGTCTTCGAATGAATGACTTTTTAAAAAAAAAATAATTGTTTTTTTTAATGCTGTGCAACTGCTGTTCTGTTGACTAATGTTTTATATAGCATTTATGTAAGGAGGAACGCCACGAGGCTCCATTTTTGGGCCAAATCTTCACACAGAGGCGTATCGAGTGTGTGGGACGACATGCACGTACTCCGCCATCCTTACATACTTTATGTTAAAGAGAAGAGGCCACAGGTAAGTTATCCACAAAGTCGCACTCACAATAATGCATTTCTGTAAATAGCTAGTGGTGAGAGCTCGATCAGTAAGATACAACATAATTCATTCGTGTTTGAGAGCCTCTAGGTGTTGTTTGAACCTACAGTACTAATATTACGTCTGAAATATTCTGTACATGTAGGCCCACCGAATATGTGGCCGGGGGGATGGGGGGGCAATACATAAACGACGTCAATCGATTTTTTTTCCTTGGTTGGGGGGGGGGTGTAACGAATTTGTGACGATGTGTGATACATTTTTTCATTTATAATTGATACATACCGGGTATTATAACTATGTGACAATGTGGGTCCCAAATAGCGTGACGTCATTTATGTATGACCCCCAAGCAGTGGCGTAGCTTGGGTTGGTGTCATCCGGTGAGATAAACTCACCCCTCCTCCGACGGATTTCTTCTTGTTAAAATAAGTCCAAAGTATAACAATGACAAGAACAAATTAGTTGAAGGTCAGGAGGTAAATTTATTTAAGAACTTGACTGTCCCATGGTGAATCGTGAATAGTTCTCCTGCCATTCTCTTCTTCAACCTTAATCTTCTCTCTACCGAAATTCCCAAATTGGCCTGATTTTAAAAGTGTATTTCCAATAACATGTTCCACCAAGTGACAGCATTTTCCACCAAGTGACAGCATGTTACACCAACAGTGACAGCACGTTCCACCAACAGTGACAGCACGTTCCACAAACAGTGACAGCACGTTCCACCAACAGTGACAGCATGTTCCACCAAGTGACAGCACGTTCCACCAAGTGACAGCACGTTCCACCAAGTGACAGCACGTTCCACCAAGTGACAGCACGTTCCACCAACAGTGACAGCACGTTCCACCAACAGTGACAGCATGTTCCACCAACAGTGACAACACGTTCCACCAACAGTGACAGCACGTTCCACCAACAGTGACAGCGCTTCTCGTGCAGAAACAATCTTAAGGCCTCTAGGTTGGTTACCGAATTGTCAAAAGTACCCAGCCTTAGTTTGCTGTGTAAAATTAACTTCCTCAAGTAGATCAGCCCAAAGGTAAAGGTAGCAGATACTGCTGTGTAAAATGAACTTCCTCAAGTAGATCAGCCCAAAGGTAAAGGTAGCAGATACTGCTGTGTAAAATGAACTTCCTCAAGTAGATCAGCCCAAAGGTAAAGGTAGCAGATACTGCTGTGTAAAATGAACTTCCTCAAGTAGATCAGCCCAAAGGTAAAGGTAGCAGATACTGCTGTGTAAAATGAACTTCCTCAAGTAGATCAACCCAAAGGTAAAGGTAGCAGATACTGCTGTGTAAAATTAACTTCCTCAAGTAGATCAGCCCAAAGGTAAAGGTAGCAGATACTGCTGTGTAAAATGAACTTCCTCAAATAGATCAGCCCAAAGGTAAAGGTAGCAGATACTACTGTGTAAAATGAACTTCCTCAAGTAGATCAGCCCAAAGGTCAAGGTAGCAGATACTGCTGTGTAAAATGAACTTCCTCAAGTAGATCAGCCCAAAGGTCAAGGTAGCAGAGAAACGTGTAATCATGGGGAGCATGTAAAAGACCTTGTCATGTCATTTTTATGACAATCGTGCTCAAATGTTCTAGTGACGAAACTTTGAAAATACTAGTTGTTTTTTTTATTAGTAATTCCGGGTTTTGATATACGTTTTTTTGGTAAAAAAAATAAAATTAAATTAATTATTAAAAGATATTATACCATTTGGATTTGTTAAATGTGTGGAAAATTTAAGTGTGATCGTTTATCCTTTTATGAAATTTGCTTAGTCTGAGCAGTGTGTGCTCTGAAACATGCAATTTTTCAATTTTGTTTGATCTCCTGATGTCATTTGGTGCGGTCCACAACACCCTAGCTACGCCACTGCGCTCCCCCCCCCCCCCCCCCCCCCAACCCATCAAAGACAAGTAAGCCTACGTCTACGTGCCGAGCACGCCACCTGAACTAGTTACAAGGAAGCGCAAGAAACGTTATCAAGTTTGTTCTGAAGTTAGTTTACTTGTATTTAGATAAGCTCAACAGCTGCTTCCAATGTATTCGAATGACTACATTTATGATGCATGGTGGTATACGGTAATAATATAGGCTCGTTGTACGAGATGAGACAATAGGCCTACTTGCTTATTTCACTAATCCACATAATCTCTGGTAACGCTATAGTTTCTATATCATAATCATACTAATCATAGCTCATGTGGCCCACTGCTTGCAGTTAATACGGTAATAATAGTAATAATAAGTAAGTTAAAAAACTATGAATTCTTCCACTACACGAGAGCCAAGGATGAGAGCAAACTGGCTTTGAATTCATTGAGTAATAAATTACCATTTCTAATCAGTGAGGGTCATTAAGATCAAATTGTAATTCCTACCATATGTTTTGAAAGATATCTTAATCTTATTAACTTATTACAATTACATAGTTTACATAAATATATTTGAAATATAATTTAAAGTTCAATACGACAAATATCTATAGGCCTACGGTACGAGCAGTGCAGTGGCGTGACTAGAGTTGTATTACCCTCAACGGTGAACTCCATGGAGTCGACAGCACGGATTTATCCCGAGTTCTCATTTTGTGTTCTGAAATCAACTCCAGCAAACTCAAATAATTTGTTTCCCTTTTGTGCCCCCCCCCCCCACAATGAGGGTGTCTACGGGTGCGACCAGCACTCTCCAAATGACACTACTGTCTATGTGTACATTGATTTGAATTTTTCAATCAAAATCTTTTAAAAATTAAAAAATTGGTTTCTCATGCATATTGATGTTTGAGTTATAGTTGCTCTCGCCGAGGGTAGCAATTTTCCCATGCGCACCTCTGGTTAAGTTACACGGCCTTCTTATTTCTAAAATAATGGCCCTTGTTGGTTTAGTATTGCAGGTGGAGCTAGGAGAGGACCAGCACTGCTATTGTTATAGCTTGGTTCGAATAAGTTCGGGAGAGCTTGACTTTTCTAATTTTTTTATCCATACATCTAACTCTAATGAAAGATGTTCATAGGTTTAACATAAATTTTTCTCTGAAACAATTTGTGTTTCTGAATTATGTACCTGTATTATTTAATCTACGGGTATTTTACTAGAACCAGTAACCACACAACCAAAGGAGAAATTCATTTTTTTTAGACTACCTAATCTAATAAGTAGTTCAAGGTTCAATCAGTTACTTTCTCGATCCTAGATTCACTTCACCGCGTGTCATTGTGCAAGTAGTTTCTTCCACTTCATCATTGTCTGAGGGTGGGTTGTACATGCTTTACCTTTTAATCTGCACTCCACATGTTCCCCGGGAATAGGATGTAAATATTTTTAAAAAAAAGTGTACTGAGATAATGCTGGCAAATTTAGCAATAATTTCACTGGTATTTTTCAAAGTGATCTGTCCTAGTTGAAAGATTGATAGAAAATTATTTTTCAAAGTGATCTGTCCTAGTTGAAAGATTGATAGAAAAGTATTTTTCAAAGTGATCTGTCCTAGTTGAAAGATTGATAGAAAAATATTTTTCAAAGTGATCTGTCCTAGTTGAAAGATTGATAGAAAAATATTTTTCAAAGTGATCTGTCCTAGTTGAAAGATTGATAGAAAAGTATTTTTCAAAGTGATCTGTCCTAGTTGAAAGATTGATAGAAAAGTATTTTGCAGCCAGCCAATATATTTCCATGCCACTGCCTGCACAAAAAGGTTGCGGACCCCTGGATAATATAACTGAATCAAACAAACAATGGAACAAAATCGTAAATAAATTAAAAAAACAAGGCATTAGTTTTAAAATTCATTTAAATTTGCATTTACTGAGTCTAGCAATTTGGTTTCTTATCATTTACTGAGTCTAGCAATTTGGTTTCTTATCATTTACTGAGTCTAGCAATTTGGTTTCTTATCATTTACTGAGTCTAGCAATTTGGTTTCTTATCATTTACTGAGTCTAGCAATTTGGTTTCTTATCATTTACTGAGTCTAGCAATTTGGTTTCTTATCATTTACTGAGTCTAGCAATTTGGTTTCTTATCATTTACTGAGTCTAGCAATTTGGTTTCTTATCATTTACTGAGTCTAGCAATTTGGTTTCTTATACTTATGTTTAAACAAGAATTGATCTAAAATATGACAAAAAGGAAGACATCAACTTTGTCTTTGCTAATGCTGTGTGTTAACTGCAAAGTAAGGGATTTACACCAATCACACAAGATTGTTCAAAACTGTCCTCACGTTTTAGGTCTGCTGGAGTATGGTGGTATGGTACTTGAGTATTAGCAGTACAGGTAGTCAATATTTTTCTTTTCTTTCAATTTAAAACATTTTTTCAATAGGTAGTATTTAAATTTATAATTAAACTATAGTTTTTATGCTGCACGGACACTGAAAAAGCCGAAATGCATACATTTGTAAATGTAATATGTCCTATAATTATAGCAAACATATAGTAATAATTAATATACTCTTATTTACTCAAATTGTGATTTGGAGACAATATAAAACTGGATTAAATTATAAAAAAAACAACTATAGTTTATGATCACTTTTTCATTTCCATACACCAGACAGTTTCAAACTCATCAAATTGGAAACAAAAAGACACATCTTAACTTTTAATAATAAATCTCGTGGTTATCTTTTTCAGCCTACCCTTGGCAGCAATGGATTAGGATTTACACAAATCCTTGCATTGTAAATTGTAATTAAAACTAGGGTACAATATACCGGGTATTAAGTTAAATTTAAACACGTAGAGTGTGTAAAAGTGTAATTTATATCGGTAATGACATGATGGAAAAAGGTGATACAAATGCACAGGAAATCTAGCACATTCACACCTAAGAATTTTGGCCTTGTTGAAGAAATGCGTCTTATAACGAAATGAAAAGAAACAATACTAAAACAGTATTGGTATAGATATCATGTCATGCCAATTGTCACTTACACTCAAGATTTAAAATATAAATTAAAAACATTTGGTATCAAAGTTGTTTCTTTGATCAATTATTTATTAAGAAGGAAAAAAACAACCACCCCACACCTTTTGAAAAAAAAAGAAAAAAAGTATAAAACAAAATGAACAGCATGAAGTAAAATTTGTTTCCTCTCAACAAAATATGCTGAAGCTGGACTTTCAAAGATTTCATTACAAAATTTTTAATCTGTTTTGTTGAAATGTATAGCTAGTAAAGTCACAGAGTCTTGGACGGCTTAAATCTAATCATCTAAATTTGACTCTGCAAACTCTTAACCTGTCATGAGTCTAAAGCCCTCAACAATCCTCTGATATTAAATATTCTTACCTAATGAGCAAGGAAAAAAAAAAAGCCAAGTTAAAGCTGATGCAGTATATAGAGTGGTCAGTCTACAATAGAGGTGGTCAGTCTACAATAGAGGTGGTCAGTCTACAATAGAGGTGGTCAGTCTACAATAGAGGTGGTCAGTCTACAATAGAGGTGGTCAGTCTACAATAGAGGTGGTCAGTCTACAATAGAGGTGGTCAGTCTACAATAGAGGTGGTCAGTCTACAATAGAGGTGGTCAGTCTACAATAGAGGTGGTCAGTCTACAATAGAGGTGGTCAGTCTACAATAGAGGTGGTCAGTCTACAATAGAGGTGGTCAGTCTACAATAGAGGTGGGCAAACGTTTTGTTAAGAGGCTGCATAGAAATTACATTTTTTATTTGCTGGCTGCATGATAACTTCCTATAGGTCTAGTGTTTCAAATCAAGTCAACACATTATTTTTTTAAAAATATTTAAGTATAATAAAAGTTGTAACTGATAAATTGCCATGTTTAAAATAGATAGAATTTGATAAATAGTTACCGGTACTAGTGCAGATTGGCCGACACTAACCCAGTTCCCAAGAAGGTCATGCAGGCTGTAACTGTATGTTGCCCTCCCCTGGTCTACAATATTTACTCATCCAATTATGGAAAAAAATCAAAGAGCCACATTCCATAACTGAAACATTTGACCATAGCAGCATTTATCTCAGCTTCAGAAACAGATCATTGGTTTTGTCAGGCTCATTTCTTTCAATCTCCTATCAATTCATTATTCTTTAAAATCAGGGCACCATTAGATTAAACAATGAATATATTTCACAATCAATTACCCCTTGTAATTAGCTCACTGCTGCTGACCATCACTTATTAATTAGTTGTCACTTTAGCCTTTTTACATTCATCAAGTTAAAAATTGCGACATATTCAGAATGAAGCATCACACACGGCTATCCATGGGATAGGCCAAATCTTATTTGGTAAGCTGTCTCCCAAATATCATCACTCATTTGAGCAGCTACACGATGGTGAAATAAGTCATAACAAATAATTAGCTCTAAAATACACCAAATAGTGGAGACCAAGAAAGTAAAATATTGTTGGGCTATTTAATTAAAATGGGAAAAAGTCATTTTAAAAATGAATGTTTAAACCCCTAATCCTCCCAATAACAAACTTATGTTATTGATTATTGGGTTACAAAATAGGTTAGATATACATGTTCAAACAAGAACAAGACATAATTAAAAAAAAAAAAAAAAAGCAAGTGTTTTTTAATATTTATTTTGTTTAAATTTTGCTCTTGACTTCAGTACAGTGTACCATTATTAAAAAGATTGAAAGGACCAAGGCACCCTGTCAGTGTGACACAACAATCCCTTAGCTATATCATCAGAACCCTACAGTCAGCAAATCAAAGATAATCTGAGAACGTTCAATCTTCTTCCTCGGCTTCTGCTGCATTTTCCACCATTGACTTGCCTGCTTTCTTCTTCTTTTTCTTAGCAGCCTTTTTTGATATAGATGTGCTTAAAAGAGCCTATAAGGAAAAAAAATTAATCGATTAAAAAAGGTTTTAAAATATGGTATGTGTCAATGTAACTAATGTAGGTATGAAAATTGAGATGAAAAAAAGAAACATTTCAAATTTTTCTTATCAACCTAACAAAAAACAAATTTAATCACTACAGGAAGGCCATAGAATGGTATCCATAGAAAGCATATCCAACACGCACAGCTTCATTGGACATTTAGTAACAGAAATACTATTATCCCTAAACTGTCTTTAAGTTTTACTTAATTAAGATCTTTATTTCATAATGTAAGACAGAAACATGCTTAAAAAATAACTCTAAATAATTGAGGATGTGTTTAAAATGGAATGTTTAAGTTATTGAAAATAGCGATAATGAAAAAAAATAAAATAAAAAAATAACGACGATTGGTACTGTAATGCAGTCATCACTCAAATTTGAGAATGAAAAGTAAAAATTAAGAAAATATAAACATTTTCCAGGCTAGCTTTAACTCCGTACCCTGGTGCTGCGACACATAAGGTTGTAAGACGGTAAACTAAAAAACTTCATCTGACCATAATTACTTCACTAATTTAAATACAGGAAGCACATTTAACAAATAAATAATCTCTAATATCATTTAAATTGCTATCCAATTCATCATTCAAGTCTATTTTTTTATCAAAATTGACATTGATCATTGAATGAAAGTTTGATGACTTTAAATAAGCTATTTTTAGAATGTATCTTGTTTCTATGTTGTATGGACGCCGTTTGAGTAGTGGATAAAACGTTCAATTGGTAGACGCCAAAAGGCATCATGAGAACATAAAGTGTTAGTAGATAATGTGAATTGGTTTTCATAGTTTTATGATTAAAAAAAGGATTCGTCAAGCAATTGGGCAATATGATGACCTTCTGACGTCTGTTAAAAAGCGCAAACTTGAGTGGTATGGCCACGCGACCAGAAAACAAGGGCTCGCCAAAGAGATTTTGCAGGGCACTACTAGAGGAGGAAGACAAAGAAAAAGATGGGAAGATAATATCAAAGAATGGACGGGATTAAAACTAGGCAATGCTAGACCGAGAGGAATGGAGAAGAATAGTGTACATGTCATCTGTGGCGCCCCAACGGTCGAAGGACTACGGGACCTGATGATGATGAACTAAAAAAGAAAATAATGTTAACTTTTTTCTTCTTTTCAAACAGAGTTGATATAATAAAAGAATGTTACACTTTAATATTAATAAGACATTAATTTCTGCCCAATAAAACTATCAGACAACACATATTTCTTTCAGTGCTTTTTCTTAGGTACTGGAACCAATCAAAACAGCCTTGATGTCACAGATACACTTGACAGTTGGAGGAGGGCCAATTAAAATAAATACACTACTGATCAACATTAATCCTAACTGAATATAATCCTTCTGGTACCGACCTACTTTTTGCTCTAATAGCCTCTCAGTACCGGTTATTATTTTGCTATCTATTCACTGCGGCCCAGACATAATTTTGAAATGAGCCAAAATTTGAAAGTTTACAGATCAGCAAAAAAAATTCAGTAATTGGTTGATTTTCATAATTTAAAAGGCAATTCCCCTAACGAATAACATTCTTCCTGAACCTATGGTGAAATGTATTATCCTCGTTTTTGTGTTTATATTGACACCCCTCTATATGGCGTAAGTCGTCATTAATTCCGCTAGGTGGCGCCACGGAAACAACAAATTCAGATTAAACTCTGAAAAATTCAGTAATTGGTTTATTTTCATGATTTAAAAAGCCAAATAAAATTTGACTATTCCCCTAACAAATAAAGATTCTGCCCGAGACCAAGGTGAAAGGTTATAGTCTCGTTTTTGTGTGTTTATATTAGACACCCCTCTATGTGGCAAATAGACACGCTTGGGCCGCAGGAAATACCGGAAGTCACTGCAAAAAGACGTGCTGGGTACTGGAAGGGTTAACCACTTACTGCAGATTCAGGGTTTGTTACTGTATATTCACTGTTGTAGATTCCCTCTTCCAATGGTAATCCAGTGATATTTAGTGGTCCATTAGGCATAAGAATAACTGTCTGCTTGTATTGGGCAACATATTCACCTTAAGGTAAAACAAATACATCACACAATTTTAATTATGTCAAAAGTGAATATAAAGAAACTAAAAAGATTAATTAAAAATGAAAACAATCTGATACTACCATTAATAAATTTGACTCAACAGACCTGGTTAGTCTGAAACTACCAAAATAGTACAATATTACTCAAATCATAAAATGCTGTATCATAATAGTAAATGAAGAAATATACAGTATAATTTCTGCAATAACTATTCATATCAAATGTCTAAAAAAAAGGTCACTGCCCAATTCCTAAAGTAGATAACTGACCCTTTACCCCTAAATTCTTAAAATCATACATTTTTGTCTCAAGATCGCACAATACAGTATCTTATTAGTAAAAATAAACATACAGTATATTTAAGAACACAGTATATATTATTATTGTTTTGTGTGACCTAAAAATAGATTGCAATGGAACAGTTGAGAATGTATTCTCTACTTTTTCTCTATTTATGTACTTGCATTTCACGGAACAAAATAATTATGTCACAAAATTACATCATACAGCACCTAAGAAACTAGGCTTGACTAAAATTGTCACTTAGGTGACTAAGCCAGATCTATTTACCCTTAAAATCTTTAAATTGTACAATATCACATAATCGTTCAATACATTATCTTAACAGTAAAAAATAAACATACAGTTTATATATAATGTATACACCTCAAAATCTTACATTGAACACCAAAATCGTAAGAGTAAACAGGTGTGCTAAGCTAATATTGCAGTTCACGTGTCTAGCAACTTTATGAAAATACAAAAAGCAACAATATGACTGTCACCACTATCACGAAAATAAAATTTTATAGACTTAATCCTAATCGTACCTTGCATGCAAGCAGGTCTGTAACTTCAAGGTCAGTAGTTAATGCAATGAAAATATACACCCCCCCCCCCAACTCTGAATAGTGAGTGCTAATATGTAATCTTAATTTAATCATTGTTATAAAACTTTCAATGAAGCACTGGAAAATGAATGAACGTCTAGATTGACATATTTAACTAATAAGAATAATAAATTGAGATACATACCTTCACGCTCAAAGATCACATTAAAGGGCTGCATAAGGTCATGCTTCACGCATTCCACCACACCCATTTTGGCCTTCCTCTCATCTTCAAAAGCTCTGGGATTATCAAAACAAAATTAGTCACTCAATGTTTCTTCTGTAATCATAAATTTTGCTCTTTAAAAGTAGAGTAACTTTAATAAACTATCTTCTAAACAATTTATGCATTTAAGGTGAAGCCTAAATTAGCTAGACTAATCGATGCTCAAGTCAATACCTTAAAGTGAATGGCATAAGAAGAAATTTCTTGTCAGTCTCACTTAAAAACTCTGAAAAATTAAGGAAATAAGTTATAACAAAGAGCATAATTTTTTCTGAATAGCTAACATAGAATTGACTCTACTTACATATTGCACATAAAAATAGAAGTATTCAAATATCCATCAAAAAGTAAATTCCAAGCGCTCACTTACGTCGCGAGGCTTTCATCTTTAATTGGTATATAATGTCTTTCTTTTTGTATACAGTTGTTCGTGTATCTAGTTCCCTGCCCTGGATAAAAATAAATGAATAATATTATTTAATAAAACAAAATTAGATCATAATTAAAAAATATACAGAACAAAATAAAAAATGTGACATATCTTTAACTAGGTTCATTCCCTCTCAAAACCTTATTTTGGGGGACTGCTCACTTTATATCACAGATAGCAACACTTGATGACATCTGGCAGTCAAGAATGTGAAACCATTGATAAATTTCCAAGAGCAGGGACAGATTACTAAAATAATGCCTAAATGCAGTGTGATCATTTACATCAATGGAAATTTTCCGTTGAGAAATGAAATTTATATAGTATTTAAAATGTATGATACATAAACAAATATTTTAAGATTTGCCATTAGTATTCAGTTACTTTAAAGACCCAAGTGCTCAATATTTACCTTTCCATCACCAGTGCTGACAAGAATATCAATGGCATACACTTCATGTACCTCAAATTCACATGACTCATGCTCTTTTCTGAAATTGGAAATTCTAATTTATTTTCTCTCCATTTTGCAAGATTAAAAGGCTTACGAGTTCACCAATCCCCATAAATAGTGGTGCTAAAAACATCAACATTCACTATCCAATTTGTAACTCTTAGGTAGAGTATTAACATAAAAATATAAATTTTAAAATGACCAGATACTTACCTCTGAGCTTCTGTAGGGTTTTGTATGAAAGCCTTTTCTCCATCAATAATATGGCGCTTCAGCTGATGTGAAAGCATACCTGGAAAAAAAAAAAAAAGAAGTTATAAATAAAAACAAAAATTAAAAAATATGTTAATCTCGATTCAAAGACAATAGTGACATTGTAATACCATTCACATTTTTCATTACATGTATACACCCACCACAGGTGTGGGAGTAGGATATATAACGAATGTTTGGTCTTTTAGCAAGTAGCTCATGAATTCAATACATCATTAATACCTTCAATTGGTTTGCATTTGTAATCTTCTGTTACTTTCTGAACACCATCAGTAGCACCGTAGTTCTAAAAGGGGGTAAATCGTGAAAGTAAGAAATTGGATTTATTAAGTAAACAGTGACTTTTTCAAATGTAAAATCTATAACAACAAAAAATAAAACAAATCCAGCAGCATTTAAGAGAACTGCTCTTTGATGTATACCATAGTGATAGACTGCTTGAAACACAATTAAAGAGGTACAAGTTTTTAAAAGAAAAATGATAGGAACTTTAAAAGGAATTAAAAAATATCTCACTGTGTTTCCTGGTTTGACAAGTCTGAGTGCAGCCTTTAATGCCTTCTGGGCGGCAATAATTACATCAGCCTTCCTTCCGGTGACAGGGTTATCCTGAAATGGGAGCATATTTGGGCGTTAAACAGTCACATGACGCAACATTGAATTCTAGAAATGACATACTTAGTTATAAGAACCACATATTAATAAGACATATTTTTGTTACACTTCAATGTACTGAAAAAAAAAAAAATTTACTAACCTTTGAGGCACCAACAACAATTGTATGTGCAGCAACAGCAATGTATCCATCTACATGAGCACCTAAATCACTTGGGAGAAAAAAGAAAAAAAACAAGGTTAATATTTTTCAGAAATGCATTTCAAAAAGTTA
This sequence comes from Omphiscola glabra, assembly GCA_964017045.1. Lineage (NCBI taxonomy): Eukaryota > Metazoa > Mollusca > Gastropoda > Lymnaeidae > Omphiscola > Omphiscola glabra. The sequence continues at coordinate 1,279,741 of OZ024804.1, read as the reverse complement.
AAATGCGGCAACAATGTTCATTAATCATTATTATTTTCTTTCTTGCTCAGATCTTATCTGTCCAACCACTTTCAAGAAATACAACTTAATTTAAATTCTTACATTTTGACAACATCTCCATCTTTTATTGTCACTGGTGGATCAGACTTAAGTGGAGAGAAATGGCAAATGCAGTTGTTGATAGACACACAGGTCGGAAAAGCGATGCCTGTTTGAAAACAAAAATAATTTATTAAAAATCTGAAAAATTGAACTGATTTTTACATAATATAATATATAACTTTAAATCTTGTATCACAAACCTTACGATCTAAAGAGTAATGTGCAAAAATAAATAGAGGGGGAAGAAATTTTATAATGGTTAGTTCGTCACTGTCACTTTGATTTTCAATTATGCACTAAAATTTATAACAACGCTAACCTTAAATTGCTAACATATTATTTTTATAAATATAATGTATTACAGTATTTTTTAAAAAAATTACTTAGAAAATTTGTGATTGACTTTTGTGCATAAAATATCAATAATCTTTAGATTTTGTTCTTAATTATTATTGATAATGTGATCATCTTTTTAATAGTCCAGAGCAAATAATGGAATTCTCTCCCATTACACATCCGCAATATACTGACTATCAAAGCTGCCCTCAAGACCCATGTCTTCAAACTTTACTATGCCGACTCATTCTCACCCCCCTCTGACTGATAACAACACTCAATTCTGTTGGGTGCTGTCCATGGCTAGACAGTACTTGGGTGGGTGAGGTCCAGCTTTTCACCAATTGTTTTTAAATGTTTATGTAATTGCTAATTTTTATGTGTAGTCCTAGGCTGGGGTATTGCGCTATATAAAACCATCTAAGCGTCATATTAATAATGTCCTAGATATGGCTGAAACATATTTGAGCAGATGTGAGCAAGTGAGATGTTAAGATTTTTATATTCATTAAGTCAGCACAAATTGAATGTAATAAATTGCTGGCTGAATAAAAAAGAAAAAAAAAAACAAGAAAAAAACAAAGAAGCAACATTTTTTTTAAATAGCCCAGTCTTACCTTTCTTCATTTCTTTGTCTTTCTTGAATACTTTAGATGTTTCTTCATTGAGGCGTTGATCTCCAAATTCACAAAGTTCAAGCACAGTAACACCTTCTTTGCATTTGGCTATCAGTTCCTTTAAAATGCCTAAAATATGAAAGGCAATTTATAATTATAATTTGGATTTGACTTAGGAAGTGAATTCAATTAATATTCTGTGAATCTAAAAATTTTATCTCCTGATTCTGAATGAAACCAATTAAGAGAATCATAGAATTTATTAGGCTCATTCATTTCTTTGAAAATCAGTAAATCGAATTTAATCAAATGACTTAATTATATATAAAAAAAAAGAACTGGATTCCAAAGAAGATGCATCCAGTGTTTATGGAAACATGGCTATGATACAGAGGATAGCAGAGCATGCATAAATCAAGGACAACTAAAAAACTGATGCACTGAAAAGCAGTGGCTTTTTAGCCCTAAAATTCTATATACCAGTCACTTTATAAGTTCAAGGTTGGGGGACCAATTTTGAACCAAATAAGCTTGTTTGATAGACAAAACAGGGGCTAACACCCTAGGTCCAAGTGATCCAATATGTGTACATATTATGCTAGTGCAGTGGTTTTTAACCTGGGTTCGGCGGAGGTCAAGACAAACACCCGACTCATATGATTCGCGATTGGATTTATATTTTATTTTTTCTATTAAAAGGGTTCGGTGAATGCGCATATGAAACTCGTGGGGTTCAGTACCTCCAACAAGGTTAAGAACCACTGTGCTAGTGGCACATGCTAGATATGGTACATCAATGCAAACAACCTGCAAACTACAATTTTTTTTACCTACAACAGATGGATGATAAGTTAAGTTCAACCACCCCCTAAAATCTGAATTAAAACCATGAATATTGTGAATCTGACAACAATTCTGAAACTAAAAGCACAGGTGTAAATAGAAATATTAAAGAAACATATTGTAAAGGTGGCTTAGAAGTAGGGGTTTTGCCAAGATTTGTCTAATCCCAAGCACAGTGGCACCATTTTGAGGAATCCCAACACTCAACTTAGGGTGAAAAGAAAAATGGATCTGAAACGGTGTGTACGATAACTTCCCTCTCTTTGGCAATCTATAATGGTGATTTTGCTAGCAGCTGTGACACAATAGAAAGGGGTATAACGGCCGATGATCGGGTTAAGAAATAAACATATTCTTGGCTAAGAACCAGTTGTATTACCAGTATCATCATAAGTATGCCATTCATTTTAATCACATGGCCATGTCAACATAATTTGCTAGGATTGGGGGGAGGAAATAAACGTGTATCAAATAAGTACAGAGCTCAAAATCCAGGTCTTTCAAATATTTCCTTACTGCCAAGTTTCCGGCCCTTGCTGTTATGCTGCTGGAAAGTGGAAGGCTTCTGTTACTATAGTGGGCTTGAGATTAACTTTGTGGGGCATAGACAAAGCAGTGATGATATAACTTAATATCAGACAATTGGATAACAACTAATAAATATCTTGCCATATGCCCAGTCATTCAACCAGTGAGGACTATTTCCATCTTTTATGTCAGCTTTAAGTTGAGGAGGCATGTTCTTCAACCAGATCACTAGGATAATAGAACATCTCCAGAGGTAAGACTAAGTGGGTTATCCAGCCATCCTATTTTAATAAACCATTTTTTGCAGTTAAGATTGTGAACTGGATTAACTTTTAGTGTTGGATTATCTTTTTGAAGCTTGAAGATATTAATTTAATATATAGATTATAAGACAAAATTTAGAACAGAAAAAAAGCATAACTCAAAGGTCAATATACAATTGAGAACACTAATTGTATTTTTAATGAAGGGGATAGATTCCAAAATATTTATTAAAAATAGTGCTGGACATAGGTTGAGTTGCTAAGATCAGAATGAGAGCATTTCAGTTCATTGGCAGGGAGACCACATGGCGGCAACAATATTGTACGAAAGTACTCTTATTTTGTTAATTAAGAAGTTTTCAAAGTGGGCATATAAGTAAATCGATATCATTTATTACCATTAACCATATCACCAGCCATTTTATACTTGGTCACAACAATATCGTTGGCTGGAGTGGTCTCCACGTTTTCGGGTTCCTCGGCGTCCGCCATCTTGTTCATTGAAGACCTGTAATAGAAAGTGGCGCGATTACCTAGATAAATCGATACTCATTTTAAATGCTATATTTAGTAGTTCTTTCGAAAATGTACCACAACATAGTATATTAAATCGAAAACAATGATTTTAAACGGAGCTTATAAAAGAATGATTAAACAATTTCCAAATGAAATATAAATATTTAATGACATGGCTATCTAATTATATACAAAATTTTGTACATTTAAAAAAAAAACATAATGATATTTAAAATATTCACATTTTACTCTGATGATAATATTAAATATAAACCAAATAATGATTGAACAAATTTATGATGAAGTTAAATTTTAATTCAAATAAACATGATTACGGCATCTAAAATATATTTATAATCTACTAAAGAAAAAACATTATGAGAAGAAACATTTGCTTAATAGTACGACAGTGTGATAGATTTTTTTTATAATTAGTGAAGAAATTAATTAAGTGTATCGAAACCAACAGTGGAGTGATAACACGGAAGCTTTCCAATATCACTACTGACTACTGAAGTGAAGTCGTAGCGAAACCCAGTGTTACAAATACGTTTTTATATCCTTTTAATATCGATACCAAGTTTTGAAACAACTCTATACTAACCAGATTTCTTTTTTAACTCAAAGAGAAGTGTTATAAATAAAATTATTTAAAACAAAAAAACTTTATTAAAATAAGATTGTTTTTAGTAGATATGGTCTCAGCACCAATGAAAACAATAAATGCCATCAAAATCTACAAAAACAAATTTTTAATTTTTAAAATTTATGAAAAGCGAGAAATAAACTCAATTACATGTTGGAATACAATTTGAATAAGCCAGAATACATTTTTTAATGAATGGTGTGTGAATGAAAGAAAGTGTGTGTTTGAAAGAGAGAGAGAGGGGGGAAAAAAGAAATAAATAGAGAGAGAGAGAGTTAGGCAGACAGGCATAGGGGATGATGGTGGAGATAAAGAAGTGGGCAGACAGAATGAAAGAAGCGTACCATAATCGGCATGCTAAATGTGGACATAACAGTTACCAATGTGCGGGAAAATAGATCACTGTATTGCAACAAGAACTGCAACACCGCGAATATAACTTAAACATATTTTGAAAAAGTTATTTAGGCCTAAATTAAATTGTCTGTGCATCTGTAAACATTTTAATTACATTACTTACGTCTACACGGGAAGATATTACATGAAATTTAGATCCTATCAGCAATTCCCAACTTTTTAATCACCTGAGTATCACTTATTAGGCCTAATCGAATTAATTCAATTTAGCTTGAATTGCGGACCTTCAACACATATTTAACAAAGTATTATGACTAAAATTATAGTATTGAAGTGTTAAAAAATGAATATTCTTGTTGTAAATAATGCATGATATTTCACGATAATAATGAAATAAAGGCATGTGTATGGTATGTTTGCAAACTGTGAGGATGTAGCAAGAAGATGTACTAAACTAATATATACAAATCAATTTTCTTGGAGTTAGATATATTTCACAACTTCGTCAGGAGGTCAAACATGTTATTGCCCATGTTAATTTTTATCGCTACTCCGCAATCTGTCCTTTTCATTATTATCGCCCCTGCTGCGTTGTAGATTATGCATAATTAATGTTGTTTGAACACACACCTTGACATCTCCACTGTAAACATAACAAGTGTTTCTTTCAGACATTTTTCCCCGGGGAGAGGGGGGGATGTGCCATTTTCCAGTGGCCAGAGGCGTAGCTAAGGGGTGGCAGATGGGGCATATCTCCCGTGGCGCCAGACTAGAAGTGAGGCAAAATGGGCTTTGATGGTATTTAATGGTTGAAAATAATCAGTTTCAAGTTGAAGGGAGGGGCGTAAAAATAAATCATGTATCCTGATGCCAGACACTGTAGATACGCCCCTGCTAGTGGTATCGCAATAAGGAATATAGGCTGGTCCACCGATGTGTCACTTTTTCTTTAATATGCAGGTGTGGCATTTTCGGACAACTGCAGAGTTTGTATCGTAAAAGGGAGGACGCAGCGGTGGTTTGGAGCCGGTTCGGTCAGGTTCGTGCGAACCGTTAGTTCAAAATAATAAATATGCCTAAAATCAAGTACTAATCTTTAAAAAAATCAAAATTTTTTTAATTGAAAAAAATGTCCGTTTCTACAAATTTTTATATAAATTGCGTAGTCGATTTATTTACACTCAAATTAATTCTGTTCTAACAACTGCTCAGCACAGCGGCGTCAATAATAAAAAATTAATTTAATTTTGCTTATTTGTTGCTTATTTGTTTGCTTATTTGTTTGCTTATTTGTTTATGTACTAAAAAGACTATTCTAAAGACTTCTTACGAAACATAAAAGAAATAGAAAAACTTGCTCTATTTGACTTCAACCACTTAAAAATGCCTTGGCGGATGGACCCGAAACTCCGCTGAAGGAGCTTCGTGGGCCCAGACGCAAACTCCGCTGAAGGAGCTTCGTGGGCCCAGACGCCAGATCCCCTAATCGTAATTTGACTGACTGTGGCGGTGACCGATATGGCATAAGGGGACATACTAACTGCGAACCCTTTGTTACGAATTTGGCAATACACCGCTGGGAGGACGGCAAAAATATTTGTCCGCTCATGGCGGCACTAATAGTAGCTGCGCTACTAGGCAGTGTAACTATCGATACCAAAGTCGGCGATCATTTTCATCGGGAAGTAGGGCGGAAATTGAGGGCACCTATGAATCTTGCTTGGAAGAGGGGTCTGGGGAGCCTGCTCATCAAGATTTGTTTGATTATTTCAAAATCAAGAGGTGTATTTTTGGGTATACTTGAATTCAATGTTTCTATTATACTTTTTGAACGGTGAAGGACATTTGTAAGGTTTTGTGGCAGGCATTATGGCGTCTAGTGCCATACATGAACTGAATTCGTACCGTTTGTGATATGCCCCAGGGTAATCATTTGGCAAAAGCTTATAATCAACACCATACTGTACCATTGATCAGCGTGAGTGAAGGGGGTGAAGAAAATTAGGGGGCTAAAGACAGTCGGTCAAACTCAAAATGCAGGGGTGCATTTTGATGCATACTTGAATTTGTTGTTTCTTTCAGACAATTTTGAGGTTGAATTTCCAACTTTCGGGTGGGAAGTGCCGAAATTAGCTAGATGATGATCAAAGGCATCTTTATTTCCGCACCAACAGGACGTAAACTATATTCATTCTAGTTGTGTCACTCCTAGGGGCACGCTTTTGCCCTAGCTTAATATCGCATATTAAATCGTTATAGTCCCCAGAAGTTTTTTGATAAATTAAAAATACAAGAATGCATTTGATCACATGTCTGAATTTAGTTTTGCAACATTCTATGCTTAATTGGAGAGCAACGGAAGATATCCTAGTTTAAGGTCACTTAACCTTAGAACCATCGTGTGCGCCCAACGACTCCTACGATGGGGGTGCCTCGAACATTTTAGGGGTTTAAAGAGGTGAAGAGGATATTTGATTAATTATCATCGTTCAATGCAGGGTGGAAAAAGGGGTGGAGGGCAAAACGGAAAAAGTGCTTGACATGCTTGTGCTATGCAATTTCTTTTATATTACCGGTACTAAAAATATTAATGTAGCTTTCATTAACATTATTTCGGGGGAAAAAGGGGGGGGGGGTGTGGATAGCTACTTATTTAATAAATGATCTTTAAAAAAAAAAAAACGAGTTCAATTAATAAAAAACACTGCAAACATTATTTTATATGCTGAACGCAAATGAAAAAAACACAAAAAACTTAGTTATAATATTTAGACTACCTTTTTTCAAATATTTCCAAATTTTACCAGAGTCAAAATGAAAACAAACAAAAAACTCTTAATTAGAAAGGTCTATACATTTTTATATTTATTAATGTGTGACTTTATCTAAGGGAAATCGTATGCAAATAAAGTATATATTTCCCAATATTCAGTTGATTGAAATGCTTATTTGTAATTTCAAAATACTATAGCTTCTTTTGGACACAATTACAAGAATTTATTTTAAATTGAACAAGAATGTTTTCTAAAATTAGTACAAATTTTTTTTTTTGGGGTGCTGGTGGTGTGTTTGCTTGACTGGGCTTTGGTGGGGTTGAACTCCAGACCATCAACTTGAGATTTGCTCAGTTTAGACCACTCGGCCACCCATCATTTTGATCCGGGGGGCACTTGACTCCCCCCCCCCCCCCCAATTGCTTGCTTTTGAATTTTGGAAGCAACAACATTAAATGGGAAAGAAAACAAAACTCAAATTCTTCTATCTATTTTTACTTGGCTGGGGGGGGGGGGGGGGGTCGGGGTGTCGGGGGTCGGGGTGTCGGGGGTCGGGGGGTCGGGGTGTCGGGGGGTCGGGGTGTTGATAGAAAAAAAGAGTAATATTTTGGTTTCCCTATTTAGACTGAGACTCGAACCGCACAGCCACCAATTTGCTCGAAAAATTCTGAATTTTAAGAATTAAAACCAAAATAAAAATCATAGCCACACTAAAATACATGTTATAATAATCACATGATTCGATAAGGTGACGTCACACAAGATCTTTATCCCCATCCCCGTCTCACAAACTGTTCCCACTGACTTACCCCCCCCCCCCCACATCCTTTTTTTCTGGAGCGAGACGTACCCTATGGACGTCCTCTATGGACGTACCCTATGGTCGTCCTCTAATTGCTGTACTGAATATTGTGATGAATTATTCAGTTAATAGCGATACTATAATAATTTCTTACCAATACTACTATTTATTTAGTTATAGCACGCCAAATAATGGCGGCGGAAATGCGTGAATTTCCCATCTACTAAAGTTACTTTACAACGCGTGCATTCAATTAACGCACTTCATAAGAACAATGTTCGAACACTTTTTTAACTTTAATTGACACACACACAGTTATTTACAAAGTCCAATTTTTTTGTTGTTGTGGGGGGGGGGGGGGGGGTAAACGACACTACCTTAAATTGTAACAGTTAAGTCGAAGCCTGTAACACAATCACCCTGAACCGTGAACAATAATATTACACCACAAATTTAACTTGTAATATACGTGATCAAAGTTATACTGCATACCACATTGCTTAAAAAAAAACAACCACAGACACTTTATTAAGATTAATTGGATATACAAATTTAATAACTGGCAAACACACTTAATGCAAATAGAATTCTAAATAAGCAACAGTGGAGCAAGAGATGTTTAGAAATCTACACAGAGATCTGGATACACTTAAGTGTTTTAATTTCAAATAATTTCTTATTTCTTGTCTACTGAAGAAGGCATTAAGCCGAAACTTCCATCTACTTGTCCTAACATTTTTTTCAAGCCTAAACATATTTTGTTATAAATCCTCCATATATATTATTTTAAAAAAATAACTAACATAAGAAATATTTAACAAATAAACTAAAATATTCTCTCGTTTAAACTGTTCCTGTAATAAAACATTAATTAATATTAGTTTTTTTGAAGGAATGTTTTCAATTTTTTTGTTTAAGTTGTTTTTTTGCCCTGAAATATTTTTTCCTTCAGTAATTTATTAACTTTTGTGAATTTTTGTTGTCCATTCTTTCACATTTTCTCTTGTATTGTTTGGCCTTCCTTATTTCTCTGCTCACCCAAGGTTTGTTATTATTAAATACTTGGATAGTTGTTTGGGGAGCACTTTCACCTATACAGAACATAATAATTATGAATTGAAGGTGTTTGTGGTGTCATCAATGTCTTGGCAAGTGTTTATAAAAAGTATCACAATCTGTACTCTCCAAACAGCCCTGGAGCTTTTCAGTCACCTCATCCGACCACACTTCAATAGTTAAAGGCCTAGTGATAAAATTTAATGAAATTTACTTTTGGAATAGACAATTATTTCTTTTTATTACTACAGGTATATGTATGATAATGATTATGACAAATTTGCCCTCTTGCTATGATAATATTGAAATTTCAACGTAAACTAAAATTGAGCTGAGTGGAAAAAATTCTATAAAAATCGCAATAGCAATCCATACCTTGAGTACTTCCGTTAGAACAATCCACACCTTGAGTACTACCGCTAGAACAATCCACACCATGAGTACTTCCGCTAGAACAATCCACACCATGAGTACTTCCGTTAGAACAATCCACACCATGAGTACTTCTGTTAGAACAATCCACACCATGAGTACTTCCGTTAGAACAATCCACACCTTGAGTACTTCCGTTAGAACAATCCACACCATGAGTACTTCCGTTAGAACAATCCACACCATGAGTACTTCCGTTAGAGCAATCCACACCTTGAGCACTTCCGTTAGAACAATCCACACCTTCAGCACTTCCCTTAGAGCAATCCACACCTTGAGTACTTCCGTTGGAACAATCCACACCTTGAGTACTTCCGTTAGAACAATCCAAACCTTGAGTACTTCCGTTAGAGCAATCCACACCTTGAGTACTTCCGTTAGAACAATCAACACCTTGAGTACTTCCGTTAGAGCAATCCACACCTTGAGTACTTCTGTTAGAACAATCCAAACCTTGAGTACTTCCGTTAGAACAATCCACACCTTGAGTACTTCCGTTAGAGCAATCCACACCTTGAGTACTTCTGTTAGAACAATCCACACCTTGAGTACTTCCGTTAGAACAATCCACACCTTGAGTACTTCCGTTAGAGCAATCCACACCTTGAGTACTTCCGTTAGAACAATCCACACCTTGAGTAGTTCCGTTAGAACAATCCAAACCTTGAGTAGTTCCGTTAGAACAATCCACACCTTGAGTAGTTCCGTTAGAACAATCCACACCTTGAGTAGTTCCGTTAGAACAATCCACACCTTGAGTAGTTCCGTTAAGATGATTCATTGTTTTGTTTTTCCCTTTTCCTTTTTATCTGTACGACAAAAACAACAAAAACACTATTTCTAACACTTTTACACCGAGGCTGTGTTACTCCTATCAATAACACTTTTACACCGAGGCTGTGTTACTCCTACCAATAACACTTTTACACCGAGGCTGTGTTACTCCTACCAATAATACCTTTACACCGATGCTGTGTTACTCCTACCAATAACACTTTTACACCGAGGCTGTGTTACTCCTACCAATAACACTTTTACACCGATGCTGTGTTACTCCTACCAATAACACTTTTACACCGAGGCTGTGTTACTCCTACCAATAACACTTTTACACCGATGCTGTGTTACTCCTACCAATAACACTTTTACACCGATGCCGTGTTACTCCTACCAATAACACCTTTACACCGATGCTGTGTTACTCCTACCAATAACACTTTTACACCGATGCCGTGTTACTCCTATCAATAACACTTTTACACCGATGCTGTGTTACTCCTACCAATAACACTTTTACACCGATGCTGTGTTACTCCTACCAATAACACTTTTACACCGATGCTGTGTTACTCCTACCAATAACACTTTTACACCGATGCTGTGTTACTCCTACCAATAACACTTTTACACCGAGGCTGTGTTACTCCTACCAATAACACTTTTACACCGAGGCTGTGTTACTCCTACCAATAATACCTTTACACCGATGCTGTGTTACTCCTACCAATAACACTTTTACACCGATGCTGTGTTACTCCTACCAATAACACTTTTACACCGATGCTGTGTTACTCCTACCAATAACACTTTTACACCGATGCTGTGTTACTCCTACCAATAACACTTTTACACCGAGGCTGTGTTACTCCTACCAATAACACTTTTACACCGAGGCTGTGTTACTCCTACCAATAATACCTTTACACCGATGCTGTGTTACTCCTACCAATAACACTTTTACACCGATGCCGTGTTACTCCTACCAATAACACTTTTACACCGATGCTGTGTTACTCCTACCAATAACACCTTTACACCGAGGCTGTGTTACTCCTACCAATAACACTTTTACACCGATGCTGTGTTACTCCTACCAATAACACTTTTACACCGAGGCTGTGTTACTCCTAACAATAACACTTTTACACCGATGCTGTGTTACTCCTACCAATAACACTTTTACACCGATGCTGTGTTACTCCTACCAATAACACTTTTACACCGATGCTGTGTTACTCCTACCAATAACACTTTTACACCGATGCTGTGTTACTCCTACCAATAACACTTTTACACCGATGCTGTGTTACTCCTACCAATAACACTTTTACACAGAGGCTACTTCAGCATTGAGTAAGATGTGTCCATTATTGTTACAATTGAATTGATTTTGATTGGTTTACTCCATTAGATTCGGCTAACATGGGTGTCCCGGCTAACATGGGTGTCCCGGCTAACATGGGTGTCCCGGCTAACATGGGTGTCCCGGCTAACATGGGTGTCCCGGCTAACATGGGTGTCCCGGCTAACATGGGTGTCCCGGCTAACATGGGTGTCCCGGCTAACATGGGTGTCCCGGCTAACATGGGTGTCCCGGCTAACATGGGTGTCCCGGCTAACATGGGTGTCCCGGCTAACATGGGTGTCCCGGCTAACATGGGTGTCCCGGCTAACATGGGTGTCCCGGCTAACATGGGTGTCCCGGCTAACATGGGTGTCCCGGCTAACATGGGTGTCCCGGCTAACATGGGTGTCCCGGCTAACATGGGTGTCCCGGCTAACATGGGTGTCCCGGCTAACATGGGTGTCCCGGCTAACATGGGTGTCCCGGCTAACATGGGTGTCCCGGCTAACATGGGTGTCCCGGCTAACATGGGTGTCCCGGCTAACATGGGTGTCCCGGCTAACATGGGTGTCCCGGCTAACATGGGTGTCCCGGCTAACATGGATGTCCCGGCTAACATGGGTGTCCCGGCTAACATGGGTGTCCCGGCTAACATGGGTGTCCCGGCTAACATGGGTGTCCCGGCTAACATGGATGTCCCGGCTAACATGGGTGTCCCGGCTAACATGGGTGTCCCGGCTAACATGGGTGTCCCGGCTAACATGGGTGTCCCGGCTAACATGGATGTCCCTGCTAACATGGGTGTCCCGGCTAACATGGGTGTCCCGGCTAACATGGGTGTCCCGGCTAACATGGATGTCCCGGCTAACATGGATGTCCCGGCTAACATGGGTGTCCCGGCTAACATGGGTGTCCCGGCTAACATGGGTGTCCCGGCTAACATGGATGTCCCGGCTAACATGGGTGTCCCGGCTAACATGGGTGTCCCGGCTAACATGGGTGTCCCGGCTAACATGGGTGTCCCAAATCTTAGCACAGATTTCTAAACAGTGATGTTGACTCACCAGTTTAAGATATGACCGTTCTTGCATGAAACTATAATGAAAAATAATAACTTTATCAGCAGCAGTTCTATTGTGAATGTAGTGTGGTTAAAGAGCTTTTTAAACCCTTCACCAAAAATATACCTGTTTAAGCCTTCGTTACTCTCGAATTTGTAAGTAAGAAAATCTTAGAAAAAAATTAAATTTAAAATATTTATTGAATCTATTTATACAGAGAATACACTTATAAATATAAAAGTATAATATGAATGCGTTAAAAAAATAAAAACAACACACAACAAACAACAACTTATTATTGAACAAACAGAGTGAGTGGAAAAATTCCGTTAAAATTTTGGAGAAATGATGTTTAATTCTTTTTATAAACGTATATCAAAATCGGAGAACAAGATGGATGCTGTCTTCAGTGTTCAATACTTGATTTCTCTGTTCTGTTTGTATGCTGTCTTCAGTGTTCAATACTTGATTTCTCTGTTCTGTTTGTATGTTGTCTTCAGTGTTCAATACTTGATTTCTCTGTTCTGTTCTGTATGCTGTCTTCAGTGTTCAATACTTGATTTCTCTGTTCTGTTTGTATGTTCCGTTGTGTGGGAAAGTCTGGATCATAAAGGCAGCAGTTATTGATGGCCATTTCATCTTCAACGCTGAAAGCCTATGCAGTGTAGGCAGAAGCGTCAATAGGATAGTGCGAAGGGTTGGTCCACACCGGGAGACACCCTCTCCAAAATGGAAAACTGCAAATTGTACAGAGTTCGATTTGACAGAGCTCGATGGACAGAGCTCAGTTTGACAGAGCTCAGTTTGACAGAGCTCAGTTTGACAGAGCTCAGTTTGACAGAGCTCAGTTTGACAGAGCTCAGTTTGGCAGAGCTCGATGGACAGAGCTCAGTTTGACAGAGCTCAGTTTGACAGAGCTCGATGGACAGAGCTCAGTTTGACAGAGCTCAGTTTGACAGAGCTCAGTTTGACAGAGCTCGATTTGACAGAGCTCGATTTGACAGAAGTCGGTTTGCCAGAGGGTACGACCATAGCAGGTTGACACAACAGCAGGCTGTCACCAAAGGCCGGTAGATGAGGACCATGGGGAAGACTGAAGTGGCGACAACATGAGTTTAGCCATGGGATGTCTGGAGTGGCGACAACATGAGTTTAGCCATGGGATGTCTGGAGTGGCGACAACATGAGTTTAGCCATGGGATGTCTGGAGTGGCGACAACATGAGTTTGCCATGGGATGTCTGGAGTGGCGACAACATGAGTTTGCCATGGGATGTCTGGAGTGGCGACAACATGAGTTTAGCCATGGGATGTCTGGAGTGGCGACAACATGAGTTTAGCCATGGGATGTCTGGAGTGGCGACAACATGAGTTTAGCCATGGGATGTCTGGAGTGGCGACAACATGAGTTTGCCACCATTTCTTACGCCAGCGCCAGTTATGTCACTGAGCATAAAATAAAGTTAAAATTGGGATCCAAGTAAGAACGACGTTGTCTGAAGGCACCGGTGTTGTGTTTTGATAATTTTATTACGACGATGCTCCATATGCTAACGACCTCCAATAACAATATATATCAATTAAAATTGATTAATTTTATTTCAATGTTAAAATAAGGTTTTTTGAGTTTTTGTTGTTCCAGTGGGCGGCCTTGGCGGGGTGGTCGGGTTTAAACTATAGAAAAATGGGGACCTTAAAAGTGGGGACATTAAAAGTGGGGACATTAAGAGTGGGGACATTAAAAAATTAAATTGATTTAAAGATAAAAGATTAACATTTTGTTTATCAAGGAAAATCCTGACCAGAAGACACGTTGACAGACACACCAACACATCAAGACTCACCGACACATCAAGACACACCAACACATGAAGACACACCAACACATCAAGACACACCAATACATCAAGACACACCAAAACACCAAGACACACTAACACATTAAGACTCACCAACACATCAAGACACACCAATACATCAAGACACACCAACACACCAAGACATCAAGACACACCAACACATCAAGACACACCAACACATTAAGACAACCCAACACATCAAGACACACCAAAACATCAAGACTCACCAACACATCAAGACTCACCAACACATCAAGACACACCAACACACAACAACACACCAACACATCAAGACTTATCAACACACCAAGACACACCAACACACAACAACACATCAAGACACACCACAACATCAAGACTCACCGACACATCAAGACACACCAACACATGAAGACACACCAACACATCAAGACACACCAATACATCAAGACACACCAAAACACCAAGACACACTAGCACATTAAGACTCACCAACACATCAAGACACACCAATACATCAAGACACACCAACACACCAAGACATCAAGACACACCAACACATCAAGACACACCAACACATTAAGACAACCCAACACATCAAGACACACCAAAACATCAAGACTCACCAACACATCAAGACTCACCAACACATCAAGACACACCAACACACAACAACACACCAACACATCAAGACTTATCAACACACCAAGACACACCAACACACAACAACACATCAAGACACACCAATACATCAAGACACACCAATACACCAAGACATCAAGACACACCAACACATCAAGACACACCAACACATTAAGACAACCCAACACATCAAGACACACCAAAACATCAAGACTCACCAACACATCAAGACTCACCAACACATCAAGACACACCAACACACAACAACACACCAACACATCAAGACTTATCAACACACCAAGACACACCAACACACAACAACACATCAAGACACACCAACACATTAAGACAAACCTACACATCAAGACACACCAACACATCAAGACACACGAACACATCATGACACACCAACACATCATGACACACCAACACATCAAGACACACCAACACATTAAGACACACCAACACATCATGACACACCAACACATCATGACACACCAACACATCAAGACACACCAACACACCGAGGCACACCAACACATCAAGACGCACCAACACATCAAGACACACCAACACATCAAGACACACCAACACATCAAGACTCATCAACACACCAACACATCAAGACACACCAACACATCAAGACACACCAACACAACATAAAAAAACAATAGACTTTGGGGTGGAGAGAAACAAGTTTATTCATATGCTATTTCTTCTCGAGTTAATCAGTATTAAAAGTGTTAATAAGAAATGATAACAAAGAATGCAAAGTTAAAAAGTTAATAAAAATTATTTAAAAAGAACAACACGATCGATATGCCAATGCTATTTCTACTAACAGGAGAGTGCTACAAGGCTCACTTTGACAACATTCAATGTGTAGGTGACGTTTTTTTCTAACTAGTTGTGAATGTGTGTCCTCAGACACTGAGCTTGATTGGTGGTGAAAATCTTGAATAACTCGATCTTTATCATGCAGATTTGCTGAGTGTTTGAATAACTCGATCTTTATCATGCAGATTTGCTGAGTGTTTGAATAACTCGATCTTTATCATGCAGATTTGCTGAGTGTTTGAATAACTCGATCTTTATCATGCAGATTTGCTGAGTGTTTGAATAACTCGATCTTTATCATGCAGATTTGCTGAGTGTTTGAATAACTCGATCTTTATCATGCAGATTTGCTGAGTGTTTGAATAACTCGATCTTTATCATGCAGATTTGCTGAGTGTTTGAATAACTCGATCTTTATCATGCAGATTTGCTGAGTGTTTGAATAACTCGATCTTTATCATGCACATTTGCTGAGTGTTTGAATAACTCGATCTTTATCATGCAGATTTGCTGAGTGTTTGAATAACTCGATCTTTATCATGCAGATTTGCTGAGTGTTTGAATAACTCAATAATTCTAGTCATCATTTAGCACAGACTCAAAAAGGGGCGGTTACCCACCTCCATCAATCATATGACCCCTCCAAACCATTCCCTAAAAATAGTCTTGACTCCAACAAATGCTATACCACCCCCCTCTTAAGTCACTGTATGACGGTTCAGTGCTGTGTTGGAGTGTTGTATCACTACAAGCAACCGTAACTATAGATGATCTGAGTGTTGTAACACTACAAGCAACCGTAACTATAGATGATCTGAGTGTTGTAACACTACAAGTAACCTAACTATAGATGATAAGACGTGACATTGTAACATCACAAAGAACTGTAGTTTTTAATGTAAATTTAAATGAGGTAACATTGTTACACTATATAACAAATTCAATATGTACAAATGGGGGTTATTGATATACAATTATTTATTTGATATGTAGGGATTGCTAAGTAGTCTACTTTGGCAATTGCAGGGGTGTTGCAAGGGTGTTGCAGGGATGTTGCAGGGATGTTGCAGGGATGTTGCAGGGGTGTTGAGGGGTGTTGCAGGGAAGTTGCAGGGGTGTTGCAGGGATGTTGCAGGGATGTTGCAGGGACGTTATGGGAACTCCATAATAATTTTTTGATGACGAATATACACAGCTTTTTTTTTTAAAGAAAAAAAAATAATGTTTGAGAATCCCCGCTTTTAATGGATTAATGAAATACTTGCACAATGTTTCTGGCACCAGCCAGACTACTGATTGTTATAAGCAATAGTTCAAAGAGTTTACAATCCAAACATTGAACAAAGAACTAATAGCAAATGAAGGATTTGTGTCACAGTAAGTGATATTCAGATGTTTTTGAAACATGTGGAAATATAGGTCATACGTCACACACTATGTCCATACCATTTTAAACATAATTCCAGGTTCAAGAAAATAGACATAGTCATTTATGGAAGGCCATTTATCTTTTAGAACAGCGGTCGCCTAAGACCATCGGAAAACACACACATTTTACAGTTATGAAGCAGAAACGATAATAATTTGTGGTTAGGGGTCGCCAGTGGCGTAGTGAGGGGTGGGCAAGGGGGCATCATGCCCCGGGCGCTACCCACAAAAGGGGCGCCAAATGGTATATTTTACTATAATATTGTATGGTTTTCGAATAGGGGGGCGCTAAAAAGGTATTGGGGGCGCTAAAATGGTATTGTGCCCCGGGCGCGAGTTAAGCTCGCTACGCCACTGGGGGTCGCCACAACAGGATGAACTGTGTTAAAGGGTCGCGGCATTAGGAAGGTTGAAAATCACTGTTTTAGAATGATACATATTTATGGGTGGATGGGACTCGTCAACCTTGGATGGCAAATCGTTAACCTTGGATGGCAGCTCATTTGAGAAAAGGAAACTCTGAATTCAAAACCCGGAGATGGCGTCCCGTTGTCGGTATGACATTGCCACAAATAAAATTTCAGCGGCTCCAAGCTCTATCATCCACAAGTGATGTTCCTTTGGGTTATCCAGATGTTATGAGAGAGAGAGAGAGAGAGAGGATTTGCTGTCTATGGATCCAGCTTATCCTCCCAAAGAAAAATCCCAGGCATTGAGTCTAAACCATCGCCCCCCCCCCCCCTCAGACGGACAGATGTCAACCAAAAAAAAAAAAAAAAAAAGTACTTATTATTTCTAATATTGGAGAAAAAACGAATTTTGTCTATGAAAAAAGGAGAAGACAACCCTCACCATGGGCCTCCATGAAAGAGGGCGTGAACATCACAGTACCGCTCACCGCTCGACTCATGAAAGGGGGCGTTGGTAAGAGTGCAGGTAAATATCGTCACAGGTAAGAAAGCCAGGAGCTCTCACGCCTGTCTCATGGTGCAAGATGTTGGGCAATTAAAGACATTGCAGATAATGGCACAGGTAACTTTTACACCTGTCACCATTCAGTCGGCCTCGGAAGAAAAAGCGATTAGTCAAATAGGTATTGACTGACGAATATGTATTAGATTAGTTGTATATAATGAAGTATCGATACTGATACATGGCGTATTCCTATTTTCAACACTGGTTTCTACATCTAATTCTGTAAACAACAGGAAAAACCAACCGGCCCGGGAACCCGGTGACCCACACGAGTTTACAGGGAGTCCTTCATTAAGTTCACCAGCCATCCTCTTGGTCATCATTGCCTAGCGTATTAAATTTGTATTTAACGGTATTGATATTTATTGACTATTTCAGATATATCTTCAACAAGAAGTTCATGACTATTACTTTCTACATTCAAAAACTTCTTCGTCGATCTGTTCGATTGTTTTATCGATCTGTTCGATTGTTTCATCTATCTTTTCGATTGTTTCATCGATCTGTTCGAAAGTTTCATCGATCTGTTCGATTGTTTCATCGATCTGTTCGATTGTTTCATCATCTAAAGTTTCCAATCTAGTCAACTTTGCACTTAGTGTGTGCTTGACAATACATGCTGACCTTTGAACTCTCGTCTTGACAATACATGCTGACCTTTGAACTTTCGTCTTGACAATACATGCTGACCTTTGAACTCTCGTCTTGACGATACATGCTGACCTTTGAACTCTCGTCTTGACGATACATGCTTACCTTTGAACTCTCGTCACTTGTTAACCAACAGAGATAGATCAACAGTGATTGAATTTAAAAAAATAAACCCCGCCATTCTTGCCAGAACAGCAGACGATTGATTGGTAGTTTCTTCGCAAGGCCCCTGAACGAGCATCATACGTGACAATCCGTGAATGATTGGTAGTTTATTTGCAAGGCCCCTGAACGAGCATCATACGTGACAATCCGTGAATGATTGGTAGTTTATATGCAAAAGCCCCTGAACCAGCAACATACGTGACAATCCGTGAATGATTGGTAGTTTCTTTGCAAGGCCCCTGAACGAGCATCATACGTGACAATCCGTCTGACGTGTCACCCTTGAGTCACCATCCGGCGTAGTAGACAGCGCTAGTGGGAATATGGGAGAAGTCGGGCGCTAATGGCAGCAGCAAGTCAAATACAAAATACTTATTAGATATTGTAGTCTTTTTTAGGATTTTAAAATTATTAGATTAAAATCGGGTATCAGACGGATTACTCGGACAGTAAGCCTCGAACGGGTACCCGGGAACCCATTGACAGCTCGCTCTATCTACAACAATGAAGGTTGACAGCTCACTCCATCTACAACAATGCCCATTGACATATCGCTCTATCTAAATCAATGCCGGATTTATCATAAAGTACAAAACATAACTTAAGAATTCCAAATTGAGATTACATTAAATTTACAGTCTATGAATGACGTCATCAAGAGGATAAATATAAAATCAGTGACATCATTTCCATTTCACAATCGGGATTGGACAAGAGTCGTGTACAAATCGACCTGGAGTTCTTCATTCCCCCATCTCTCTTTCTATCTCTCTATAATTCTTTTTCTCTCTCGTTTTCTTTATTCTTTCTTTCTGAGCTTATCTGACAGTCTTTCTTTCCTCCTTCTAAAATTTTTCTTCCTTTCTGTCTTTGTTATTTCCTTCCTTATAAAAATGATCACACACTCTGGTTGTTTGTGTCACCAATTGTTTGTGTCACCAATTGTTTGTGTCACCAATTGTTTGTGTGACCAATTGTTTGTGCCACCAATTGTTTGTGTCACCAATTGTTTGTAGCAACATGTTAAATTAAAATCACCTGCTTTAATCAGCGCTATAAAACTAGATGCTGTACCTCAGCAGGTCCGTGTAGAGGATTTTCGGGCCACAAATTTCAAAATAATTGTGTCAAAGGAATTAATTTACTCCTTTAAGGGCCCTAAGCCAGCAGGACATGGTCCCCAAGTGGACAGGACAGGGGAAGGAAGGGCCCCGATTGATGTACTCGCTTACCTCGGCCCCAGCACGGCTCTCGACCCGAGTCACAGGTCTACGAAAAGTGAGACATGTAGAAAGATCCCAGGATTACAACATTACATGCAAAAGTTTGAGAATCACTGTCTCATTATTGACTGATATCATTTCATCAGGTTCTCAAAGTAATAAATTTGACATCAACAAATGAAAAACAACTACATCGGACATAAACCTTAACAGATAACAACATGACTGAGACATAAGTAACATGACTCAGAATATGAGTAACATGACTGAGACATAAGTAACATGACTGAGACATAAGTAACATGACTGAGACATAAGTAACATGACTGAGACATAAGTAACATGACTGAGACATAAGTAACATGACTCAGAATATGAGTAACATGACTGAGACATAAGTAACATGACTCAGACATAAGTAACATGACTGAGACATAAGTAACATGACTCAGACATAAGTAACATGACTCAGACATAAGTAACATGACTCAGACATAAGTAACATGACTGAGACATAAGAAACATGACTCAGACATAAGTAACATGACTCAGACATAAGTAACATGACTCAGACTTAAGTAACATGACTCAGACATAAGAAACATGACTGAGACATAAGTAACATGACTGAGACATAGGTAACATGACTGAGACATAAGTAACATGACTGAGATATAAGTAACATGACTCAGACATAAGAAACATGACTGAGACATAAGTTACATGACTCAGACATAAGTAACATGACTCAGACTTAAGTAACATGACTCATACATAAGAAACATGACTGAGAATTCAGTAACATGACCGAGACATAAGTAACATGACTGAGACATAATTAACATGACTGAGACATAAGTAACACACCAGTAGCTGACTGAGAGTTAAGTAACACACCAGTAGCTGACTGAGACATAAGTAACACACCAGTAGCTGACTGAGACATAAGAACACCTCTGCTGCTGATCAAACATTTAATATTGCACGCTGTGCCCCCACAGTTCATTAGCTTGTCCATTATATCCATCATCCCACGAGATTTGGGCTTCCTGCACTGTATTGCATTAGACACAATATGTTCATGATAAACACAACATTTTTTCGTGTCAACCCCCTCACTCCCCTTCAACCCCGCTACTCCCATGCTCGCTGTTACAGCTTGGTATTCCACCACCGACCTCCCCATTCCAGTTACGTCACCACAGGAGTCAAGTAGCTATAAATACAAATACTCAGAAATATTCCAGAAAATACTCCATTTGCCACTAACAATCTGACCTCAATTTTCTTTATCTACCCCAGAGACGGATCAAGACAAATATATAGTGTGGGCAGTGGAGGGGCGAAATTTACGACCAACTGCAGAGACTTGGTGGACAGCATCTTGCTACTCATACAAAAATGTTCTGCTCTCAAGTTTATTCAAGTGCGAAGCCAAACGTGCGTTTGAGAACCGTCTACAGCAATGAACCCACATACCTTACTCTTAGCTTTTTCACACGTGCATTTGTGTGATCCCAAGAAATAGATCTACATGTCTTTACTAACGTAGACATAAAACTATAAACTACATTTGTGTGATCCCAAGAAATAGATCTACATGTCTTTACTAACGTAGACATAAAACTATAACGTACATTATAAAGTTTCTTTTACAAAATGCTTAAAATCTGTTTAAAATTTAATAAAAAAATGATGAAGAAAACAAAACTAGCGAACGATTGACTTGACTGCTAGCACTAGCAGGAGAGTTCTGGTCAGCGAGAGCGAGGCCAAATGTGTTGACCTGGGGTAGGCGGTGAGTTGGGGTTTGGAGTTGTTCCAGTGCCGGCCACAGGAGAAATCAATAGAAGTCCATCACATCAAATACTGGCCGACCAGACGGAATTATAGCTTCGACTCCAAGTATTCCATGGCAGACAGGGGTCCTATAACTTGGGGGTTATTGGGGGTTATTGGGGGTGGGGGAAGATACACAGAGAGAGAGAAAAGCAAAATATGTAAGGAAATAAATAAAACCATTTACTGTGTGCCATGAGACACGTGTGTGCCATGAGACACGTGTGTGCCATGAGACACGTGTGTGCCATGAGACACGTGTGTGCCATGAGACACGTGTGTGCCATGAGACACGTGTGTGCCATGAGACACGTGTGTGCCATGAGACACGTGTGTGCCATGAGACACGTGTGTGCCATGAGACACGTGTGTGCCATGAGACACGTGTGTGCCATGAGACACGTGTGTGCCATGAGACACGTGTGTGCCATGAGACACGTGTGTGCCATGAGACACGTGTGTGCCATGAGACACGTGTGTGCCATGAGACACGTGTGTGCCATGAGACACGTGTGTGCCATGAGACACGTGTATTCACTGGGTGCCATGAGACAAGTGTGTGCCATGAGACACGTGTATTCACTGTGTGCCATGAGACACGTGTATTCGCTGTGTGCCATGAGACACGTGTATTCGCTGTATGCCATGAGACACGTGTATTCACTGTGTGCAATGAGACACGTGTATTCGCTGTGTGCCATGGGACACGTGTATTCGCTGTGTGCCATGAGACACGTGTATTCACTGTGTGCCATGAGACACGTGTATTCACTGTGTGCCATGAGACACGTGGATTCACTGTGTGCAATGAGACACGTGTATTCGCTGTGTGCCATGAGACACGTGTATTCACTGTGTGCCATGAGACACGTGTATTCACTGTGTGCCATGAGACACGTGGATTCACTGTGTGCAATGAGACACGTGTATTCACTGTGTGCCATGAGACACGTGTATTCACTGTGTGCCATGAGACACGTGGATTCACTGTGTGCCATGAAACACGTGGATTCACTGTGTGCAATGAGACACGTGTATTCACTGTGTGCCATGAGACACGTGGATTCATTTTGTGCAATGAGACACGTGTATTCACTGTGTGCCATGAGACACGTGTATTCACTGTGTGCCATGAGACACGTGGATTCACTGTGTGCAATGAGACAAGTGTATTCACTGTGTGCCATGAGACACGTGTATTCACTGTGTGCCATGAGACACGTGTATTCACTGTGTGCCATGAGACACGTGGATTCACTGTGTGCCATGAGACACGTGTATTCACTGTGTGCCATGAGACACGTGGATTCACTGTGTGCAATGAGACACGTGTATTCACTGTGTGCCATGAGACACGTGTATTCACTGTGTGCCATGAGACACGTGGATTCACTGTGTGCAATGAGACACGTGTATTCACTGTGTGCCATGAGACACGTGTATTCACTGTGTGCCATGAGACACGTGTATTCACTGTGTGCCATGAGACACGTGGATTCACTGTGTGCAATGAGACACGTGTATTCACTGTGTGCCATGAGACACGTGGATTCACTGTGTGCAATGAGACAAGTGTATTCACTGTGTGCAATGAGACAAGTGTATTCACTGTGTGCAATGAGACACGTGAATTCACTGTGTGCAATGAGACAAGTGTATTCACTGTGTGCCATGAGACACGTGTATTCACTGTGTGCCATGAGACACGTGTATTCACTGTGTGAAATGAGACACGTGTATTCACTGTGTGCAATGAGACAAGTGTATTCACTGTGTGCAATGAGACACGTGGATTCACTGTGTGCAATGAGACACGTGGATTCACTGTGTGCAATGAGACACGTGGATTCACTGTGTGCAATGAGACACGTGTATTCACTGTGTGCAATGAGACAAGTGTATTCACTGTGTGCAATGAGACACGTGGATTCACTGTGTGCAATGAGACACGTGGATTCACTGTGTGCAATGAGACAAGTGCATTCACTGTGTGCCATGAGACACGTGTATTCACTGTTTGCAATGAGACACGTGTATTCACTGTGTGCAATGAGACAAGTGTATTCACTGTGTGCAATGAGACACGTGGATTCACTGTGTGCAATGAGACACGTGGATTCACTGTGTGCAATGAGACACGTGGATTCACTGTGTGCAATGAGACACGTGGATTCACTGTGTGCAATGAGACACGTGGATTCACTGTGTGCAATGAGACACGTGTATTCACTGTGTGCAATGAGACAAGTGTATTCACTGTGTGCAATGAGACACGTGGATTCACTGTGTGCAATGAGACACGTGGATTCACTGTGTGCAATGAGACACGTGGATTCACTGTGTGCCATGAGACACGTGTATTCACTGTGTGCCATGAGACACGTGGATTCACTGTGTGCCATGAGACAAGTGTATTCACTGTGTGCCATGAGACACGTGGATTCACTGTGTGCCATGAGACACGTGGATTCACTGTGTGCCATGAGACACGTGTATTCACTGTGTGCCATGAGACACGTGTATTCACTGTGTGCCATGAGACACGTGGATTCACTGTGTGCAATGAGACATGTGGATTCACTGTGTGCCATGAGACACGTGTATTCACTGTGTGCCATGAGACACGTGGATTCACTGTGTGCCATGAGACACGTGGATTCACTGTGTGCCATGAGACACGTGTATTCACTGTGTGCCATGAGACACGTGTATTCACTGTGTGCCACGAGACACGTGTATTCACTGTGTGCCACGAGACACGTGTATTCACTGTGTGCCATGAGACACGTGCATTTGCTATGTGTAATGAAACACTTGTATTTACTGTGTGCAGTGAGACACGTGGGAAGACTAATGGTTTTTCAACACGTGTAGGATAATTGAAATTAATTTGTTCCACTGCAAACCCACCATTCCCTCTTTTTTTTTTTCAAGACCACCCCCCCTCGAACCTTCCACCCCCAGAACAAAAACTTGGTGTAAACCATACGAGAACTGATATGTTAACACTCCCCCCTCACCAATAAAAAAATAATTAGAATAAACACAAGAGGAAAATCTTGACTTTTGAAAAGAAGGAAAAAGTAACACAAAAGTAACACAAAAGTAACACAAAAGTAACACAAAAAACATAAGCAACACATTTCTTTGGACACTCTTCATCATCAGAAGTTATCAAAAGATTTGTATTTCAATTATATTTTATTATTTTGTGGCTCTACAAGATTATTTTCGACATGTCTATTTTTAAACAGTCATAGTGTTAGTAGAGGGAGATTAATTACAAAACGATTAAATTGTTATTTAGTAGTTCATTCCCCTAGGTCAGAGGTCAGCAAACTCATTAGTCAATGGCGTAAAAAATCAGCAGCAGTTCGATAAAAAAACAATTTGAGAACCCAATTTCTTTTTAAGATTTGTGGCCGACTGGCCGAGCCGCACTCAGGTAGCTAAAGTTCCACATGCGGATCGCGAGCCGCGGTTTGCTGACCACTGTCCTAGGTGGTCAAACAAAAAGCAAGACAAACTCCAGTCATGGTCAGTATGGCTTTTTTCGAGCAGTGGTGTAGGTGTTGGTGGTGGTGGAGTTT
Organism: Omphiscola glabra; assembly: GCA_964017045.1. Taxonomy (NCBI): domain Eukaryota; kingdom Metazoa; phylum Mollusca; class Gastropoda; family Lymnaeidae; genus Omphiscola; species Omphiscola glabra. The sequence goes on along the minus strand of OZ024804.1, from coordinate 1,254,096 downwards.
GTTGGTGGAGAAGGCTGTTGTGGAGGGGGTTGTTGGTGGAGGGGGTTGTTCGTGGAGGGAGTATGTGGTGGAGGATGGGTTAGTGGTGGAGGGGTCAGTAGGGTCGGTGGTGGAGGGGGTCAGTGGTGGAGGGGTCGGTGGTGGAGGGGTTAGTGGTGGATGGGTCAGTGGTGGATGGGGTTGGACGTTTCAACTGCAAATAAAATGTAGTGAAGAAATGGGGTTGAAGAAATATTGAGGGGGGGGGGGGTGTTGGACGTCGTGACTTTTAAGCAAGGGGGGTTTGTGGAAGGGGGGGTTGGTGCTGTAAGTCTTTGATGGAATGATAAAGCAATGGTGACCGAAAATGTGTACGAAATATTTGTTGGAAGGAACAGAGATTAAGATAGACGAAAATTTGACCAAAAAAGAAATAACGGGATGGGGTGGAGGAGTTAGACACTTTTCTCATCCATCTTCCTTTAAAAATATTTTTAAAATTAAAAATAAATACAAATCTAACAAATTTAAATTCGAACAAATTTCCGTTGAACAAAAAAACTTCCAGCTTTCGTGCACATTTTCGGCTAGGTAAAGAAATGAATATGATTAAAATAATTTACATGGAATACATTTAAGTGAGGAAATAATGGAACATTTGGACAGCTCTCTTGGACTGGGCAATGTCTGATGGAATCCTTGTTCTAGGATGAGAGAGTGCAATCGGTGTTCTAGGATGAGAGAGTGCAATCGGTGTTCTAGGATGAGAGAGTACAATCAGTGTTCTAGGATGAGAGAGTGCAATCGGTGTTCTAGGATGAGAGAGTGCAATCGGTGTTCTAGGATGAGAGAGTGCAATCGGTGTTCTAGGATGAGAGAGTGCAATCGGTGTTCTAGGATGAGAGAGTGCAATCGGTGTTCTAGGATGAGAGAGTGCAATCGGTGTTCTAGGATGAGAGAGTGCAATCGGTGTTCTAGGAGGAGAGAGTGCAATCGGTGTTCTAGGATGAGAGAGTGCAATCGTTGTTCTAGGATGAGAGAGTGCAATCGGTGTTCTAGGATGAGAGAGTGCAATCGGTGTTCTAGGATGAGAGAGTACAATCAGTGTTCTAGGATGAGAGAGTACAATCAGTGTTCTAGGATGAGAGAGTACAATCAGTGTTCTAGGATGAGAGAGTACAATCAGTGTTCTAGGATGAGAGAGTACAATCAGTGTTCTAGGATGAGAGAGTACAATCAGTGTTCTAGGATGAGAGAGTGCAATCGGTGTTCTAGGATGAGAGAGTACAATCAGTGTTCTAGGATGAGAGAGTACAATCAGTGTTCTAGGATGAGAGAGTACAAACAGTGTTCTAGAATTAGGAAGTAGTATACAATCAGTTTTCTAGAATTAGAGAGTACAATCAGTATCCTAGGATGAGAGAGTACAAATTCTGTACACAAACCATTTGACTGGGTTGGCAGGTCAGTGTAAGCATTATTTCTAACATTAGAGAGTATACATAACAAATGTAATCGATGTTAAACGAGGCAAGAATGTAATCGAATAGGACTAAAACAAACGTAAAAATGGGGGGGGGGGGTGTTCCGGCTTTAAAAATTGCGGTGGGGCAGGGGTGGGTGGTAAGGTGGAGGCATTAATTAAAGAGCTGTCAATGAACTAAGGGCAAATAAAGACGTTGATAAATAGCACACCATATAGCACACCATACAGCACACCATACAGCACACCATATACTAAACTCTTGTAATCGAAGGGATTCAATGTAACATCGTTTCTCAAAGCGATTCCATTAATAAATTGGCTATTTATGGGACTAAGTATCTGTGGGACTATCTTTGGGTCTAACTGTCTGTGGGTCTAGCTCTCTGTGGGTCTAACTATTTGTGGGTCTAACTATCTGTGGTTCTAACTCTCTGTGGGTCTAACTATATGTGGGTCTAACTATCTGTGGTTCTAACTATCTGTGGTTCTAACTATCTGTGGCTCTAACTCTCTGTGGATCTAACTATATGTGGGTCTAACTATCTGTGGTTCTAACTATCTGTGGTTCTAACTATCTGTGGCTCTAACTCTCTGTGGATCTAACTATATGTGGGTCTAACTATCCTTGGGTCTAACTCTCTGTGGTTCTATCTCTCTTTGGTTCTAACTCTCTGTGGTTCTAACTCTCTGTGGTTCTAACTCTCTGTGGTTCTAACTCTCTGTGGGTCTAACTATATGTGGGTCTAACTATCCTTGGGTCTAACTCTCCGTGGTTCTATCTCTCTGTGGTTCTAACTATCTGTGGTTCTAACTCTCTGTGGTTCTAACTCTCTGTGGTTCTAACTCTCTGTGGTTCTAACTATCTGTGGTTCTAACTCTCTGTGGTTCTAACTCTCTTTGGTTCTAATTCTCTGTGGTTCTAACTCTCTGTGGTTCTAACTATCTGTGGTTCTAACTCTCTGTGGTTCTAACTATCTGTGGTTCTAACTATCTGTGGTTCTAACTCTCTGTGGTTCTAACTGTCTGTGGTTCTAACTGTCTGTGGTTATAACTATCTTTGGTTTTAACTCTCTGTGGTTCTAACTCTCTGTGGTTCTAACTGTCTGTGGTTCTAATTCTCTGTGGTTCTAACTGTCTGTGGTTCTAACTCTCTGTGGTTCTAGCTCTCTGTGGTTATAACTATCTGTGGTTTTAACTCTCTGTGGTTCTAACTGTCTGTGGTTCTAACTGTCTGTGGTTATAACTATCTGTGGTTCTAACTCTCTGTGGTTCTAACTATCTGTGGTTCTAACTCTCTGTGGTTCTAACTCTCTGTGGTTCTAACTGTCTGTGGTTCTAACTGTCTGTGGTTATAACTATCTGTGGTTCTAACTCTCTGTGGTTCTAAGTCTCTGTGGTTCTAACTATCTGTGGTTCTAACTATCTGTGGTTCTAGCTCTCTGTGGTTCTAACTGTCTTTGGTTCTAACTCTCTGTGGTTCTAACTATCCTTGGGTCTAACTATCCTTGGGTCTAACTCTCTGTGGTTCTAACTCTCTGTGGTTCTAACTGTCTTTGGTTCTAACTATTTGTGGGTCTAACTATCCTTGGGTCTAACTCTCTGTGGTTCTAACTATCTGTGGTTCTAACTGTCTTTGGTTCTAACTATTTGTGGTTCTAACTATCCTTGGGTCTAACTATCCTTGGGTCTAACTCTCTGTGGGTCTAACTAATACAAACAGGAACCTGTTGAAGACGTGGAGGTGAAAACGTCCTAAAAAACAAACATCCAGTTTGGTCTTTGATGGCAGTTGGTTTGATAATAGTAAGAAACCGTCATAACATCATGACATCTCTACTGACCTCCAGAGATACAAGTCACTCACGGATACCATCATGACATCATGACATCTCTACTGACCTCCAGAGATACAAGTCACTCACGGAAACCATCATGACATCATGACATCTCTACTGACCTCCAGAGATACAAGTCACTCACGAAAACCATCATGACATCATGACATCTCTACTGACCTCCAGAGATACAAGTCACTCATGGAAACCATCATGACATCTCTACTGACCTCCAGAGATACAAGTCACTCATGGAAACCATCATGACATCTCTACTGACCTCCAGAGATACAAGTCACTCATGGAAACCATCATGACATCTCTACTGACCTCCAGAGATACAAGTCACTCATGGAAACCATCATGACATCTCTACTGACCTCCAGAGATACAAGTCACTCACGGAGACCAAACTATTTGAACATAAAGAACAACTCCATTTATTAATGGCTTAAGACAAATCTTCAAGCTACCCACGAACATAAATTCTAACTTGAAGTTTTTAAGTGTCACAGTTCATACACACATTTGAAATACAATGACATTGTCAATCCTTCCCAGCATACTGATCGAAAAAAATGTGGGGTGTGGGGGGAAGGGGTCGGTGGATGGTGAGATGACGTTTTCCCTTATAACAAAAAACATTGTGCCGGGGGGGGGGGGGGAGGTGGACGATGGTAGGATGAAGTTTTCCCTAGATAACTAAAACGATGACCATGCATCAAATATAAATTCCACCGGTTGGGAGTTAATAAAGGAAGATTTCTCCCGAGTATTTGCCTCGTACTGAAATTAGGTCACACGTTATGTAATGGATATCTCCATTCTTTTGTACACGAAGACACAGATAGACCAGGGAGATTTCAGATCGATGATTCGCGGTGTCACTATGTAACATGTGAATCTACCAAGCCGTTATGTTGATAATATCACTAGGTTAGTCTGAGGTCTAAGCCGTTATGTTGGTAATATCACAATGTTAGTCTGAGGTCTTTGCTCTTCTCACTGGCCGGAACTCAACATACTGATAGCAATGGAACGGCTTAGAAGTACTTGAGTTATATTTTTGAGAAACAAAAATGCTTTATTTCACTACCTCCCTCTTTTCATCCCTGAAATATATGCCTTTTGTTTTTTATGGAAATGAAATAAATTTAAATCATAAATGAAAAAAAAAGTTTGACTTGAGTTTCAAAACTTTCACTCATTTGTCTGAAAACAGGCGCAATGGACACATATCTCTTCTACTACACCCCTCATTCTAGAAATGGACCACCGGGAAATTTCCTTGTGGGCCGTAAGGCTCCTTTATATTTTGGTCGCAAGTGTCAGTGATATTTGGGCCATCTGGACCATTTTCTCAATAGAATTAAACTAGCGTATTAGACGTCATCTTATAGATTTTATTCTCGGGTCTCTACCAGTGCCAATCAAACAATCTACCAGTGCCATTCAATCAATCTAGCAGTGCCATTCAATCAATCTAGCAGTGCCAATCAAACAATCTACCAGTGCCAATCAAACAATCTACCAGTGCCAATCAAACAATCTACCAGTGAAAATCAAACAATCTACCAGTGCCAATCAAACAATCTACCAGTGCCAATCAAACAATCTACCAGTGCCAATCAAACAATCTGCCAGTGCCAATCAAACAATCTACCAGTGCCAATCAAACAATCTACCAGTGCCAATCAAACAATCTACCAGTGCCAATCAAACAATCTACCAGTGCCAATCAAACAATCTACCAGTGCCATTCAATCAATTTACCAGTGCCAATCAAACAATCTACCAGTGCCAATCAATCAATCTACCAGTGCCAATCAAACAATCTACCAGTGCCAATCAAACAATCTACCAGTGCCAATCAAACAATCTACCAGTGCCAATCAAACAATCTACCAGTGCCAATCAATCAATCTACCAGTGCCAATCAATCAATCTACCAGTGCCAATCAAACAATCTACCAGTGCCAATCAAACAATCTACCAGTGCCATTCAATCAACCTACCAGTGCCAATCAAACAATCTACCAGTGCCATTCAATCAACCTACCAATGCCATTCAATCAATCTACCAGTGCTATTCAATCAATCTACCAGTGCCATTCAATCAATCTACCAGTGCCATTCAATCAATCTACCAGTGCCATTCAATCAATCTACCAGTGCCAATCAAACAATATACCAGTGCCATTCAATCAACCTACCAGTGCCATTCAATCAATCTACCAGTGCCATTCAATCAATCTACCAGTGCCATTCAATCAATCTGCCATTCAATCAATCTACCAGTGCCATTCAATCAATCTATCAGAGACATTCAATCAACCTACCAGTGCCATTCAATCAACCTACCAGTGCCATTCAATCAATATACAAGTGCCATTCAATCAATCTATCAGAGACATTCAATCAACCTACCAGTGCCATTCAATCAACCTACCAGTGCCATTCAATCAACCTACAAGTGCCATTCAATCAACCTACCAGTGCCATTCAATCAACCTACCAGTGCCATTCAATCAATATACAAGTGCCATTCAATCATTAGGAAGAAATATTTTAAAGACAAGAAGAATGAGAATTACTTCCATTATATAGCACTATTTAGTACATGTGTGGTGGGGGGGGGAAGCTTTAACACAGATATGTTTAAATAACATATTTAAAAATGTAACATACTATAATACACATTGTGATGAACAACAATACAACATTACAAGACTCCGTGCCTGATAGATGGGGTGAGCAACATTTTTGACCTTAGTACGCATGCGCCAATTCTGGTATACATAGATGTCCCATGTGGAGGCCGTTGATGGTGTCGTGAGTTGAATTTAACGGTACTGGATAAAATTTGCAATTCACCTGAAGAAATGGTCTTAATATCCAGGCCGTAATTAGATGATGTTTTTTATAAATGATCAGAATCATCCAATGTCAAGAATACATGAAGTAATGTTATGTGTTATATCCATCAGTGAGAAATTCAACTTCCAGTTTTAAAAATTTTTTTTCACCAGAGTTTGAAACACAATCTTTGAGGTCTTGGAGCAACCATCAACGAAGGTCACGAAGGTCACGAAGGTATCATCTGTCTTTGTTTGCACCATCCTTTTCATCGTTGTTTTTATCACAGTCACTTCGTGTTTCTATATACAAGATAAGTTTTCAACATTTTCATTGTCCCCGCTACACAGCACGATCGCAATTTAGACACAGTAATGTTCTTAGAATGCTTAGAATATCCTCTGCCATAATCTCTTTCCCATCAGTCACTTGGCAGCGTCACTTCCGTTCTGCGCAATGTTTGACTTTCAAAGTTTATTGTTTTGTCGCGTGCTTGAACTGATGTCATGTAGTCCACATGATGTCAAAGCTAATGTACGCTAACGCTATTAGCGTCATGACGTAAGGAGCGCGTGACAGCAGGGTCGGATGAAGTCCGGGAGCAGCATTGCATAGGTGTTTCCCGCACATGCACAGGTAGCCATTTCCGTTCCTCTCCGTCCGACAGACGCCGTCAATCATGGTAAGATGGAAGTCCAGGTCGGCACTGCAGACACGGAGCATTTGAAGGACACCTGTTGTGTGAGAAGTAAATGAAAACAATGTGAACTTATGGAATAGTCGAGAGTATGAGTAATGTGATAGCTCATTGGAATAACAATATTGTGGCTTAACGAATCGAAGCAGGTGGGGAATACATGACGAAGACAGGTGGGGAATACATGACAAAGACAGGTGGGGAATACATGACAAAGACAGGTGGGGAATACATGAAGAAGACAGGTGGGGAATACATGAAGAAGACAGGTGGGGAATACATAACGAAGACAGGTGGGGAATACATGACAAAGACAGGTGGGGAATACATGACAAAGACAGGTGGAGAATACATGACAAAGACAGATGGGGAATACATAACGAAGACAGGTGGGGATTACATGACAAAGACAGGTGGGGTATACATAACGAAGACAGGTGGGGAATACATGACGAAGACAGGTGGAGAATACATGACGAAGACAGGTGGGGAATACATGACAAAGACAGGTGGGGAATACATGACAAAGACAGGTGGGGAATACATGACAAAGACAGGTGGGGAATACATGACAAAGACAGGTGGGGAATACATGACAAAGACAGGTGGGGAATACATGACAAAGACAGGTGGGGAATACATGACAAAGACAGGTGGGGAATACATGACAAAGACAGGTGGGGAATACATGACAAAGACAGGTGAGGAATACATGACAAAGACAGGTGGGGAATACATGACAAAGACAGGTGGGGAATACATGACAAAGACAGGTGGGGAATACATGACAACGACAGGTGGGGAATCCATATCGAAGACAGGTGGGGAATACATGACAAAGACAGGTGAGGAATACATGACGAAGACAGGTGGGGAATACATAACGAAGACAGGTGGGGAATACATAACGAATCAGTTCTTATGTTAGTTGTGAGGTGCGCATCGGTAAAGAAGTTTGGTGTGTCTCCTTCAGGAATTATGGGATGTTCCTCAATAGTTGGGTTATGGCAGCAACGGCAGAGAGGGCTGGGGTAGGATGGGGTAGAGTGAGGGTAGGATGGGGTAGAGTGAGGGTAGGATGGGGTAAGGTGAGTGAAGACTGTGCGCCCCCCCCCCCCCCCCCCATCCAACAGGGACCTAGTAAATTGGAAGGATGTTCATTTTTCATATAAGGATTAGGATCAGGAAGATGTGGGCCGAGGAAGTATATTTTACTTTTATATACATGGGCGGCAGATTTTGGTGGAAATTTTAGTGTGTGTGGGGGAGAATCTTAGCCCTCGTCTGGCGACACTAATCCTATTAACGCCACTGAATGGGAAGTTTGATAACTTTAAATAAGGTGGGGGAGTGTGTGAGTTTGCGCACTTGTGTGTGTGTGGGGGGGGGGAGAGATTTAAAATAAATAAAATTATCTAAATATCTACGATCTAAACTACATGTTATAACATTTTGAAATAGAAATAGCCATTGGAATGTAGGTAAAAACCCAGTGTTTTCCAAGGTTTGCCCCCCCCCTCACCTGAGCACCTAATAGCGTTTAATGTACTCCATCCTGTCTAACATTGCTGCGCCCCCACCCCACTTCCGCTCCGAACAGTAAATGCATTCCTATCAGAGACTGAAAGCCCCGCATCCACACACACATTACAATGCCCCCCCATGGGAGTGTAATGCCCACGGTTGGTAACACTGCCTTCCATCCCCCCCCCCACGGTTGGAAACACTGCCTTCCATCCCCCACGGTTGGAAACACTGCCTTCCACGCCTGCCCACGGTTGGAAACACTGCCTTCTACGCCTGCACACGGTTGGAAACACTGCCTTCCACGCCTGCCCACGGTGGGAAACATTGCCTTCCTCCCCCCTGCCCCACGATGGGAAACACTGCCTTCCATCCCCCCACGGTGGGAAACACTGCCTTGCACCCACCCCCCACGGTGGGAAGCACTGCCTTCCATCCCCCGACATAAACGTATTGATACCTGCATGTATTTCAATCATAGAAACGAAATTGAAGAGAACAGACACATTTTTACGTTTCACGATCATCCTATATATACATTAGCCCCATCCCAACCTCCCACCTTAATTCAACAGGTGTGGCTTACCTACGTGCCTTTTACCTACCTTTCTTTTACCTTCGTGTCTTTTACCTACGAGTCTTTTACATATGTGTCTTTTACATACGAGTCTTTTACCTACGTGTCTTTTACCTACGTGTCTTTTACCTACGTGTCTTTTACCTACGTGTCTTTTACCTACGTGTCTTTTACCCACGTGTCTTTTACTTACGTGTCTTTTACCTACGTGTCTTTTACCCACGTGTCTTTTACCTACGTGTCTTTTACCTACGTGTCTTTTACCTACATGTCTTTTTACCTACGTGCCTTTTACCCACGAGACGGTTCCAAAATTGCCGAGCTATTCTAATCTTAGCACGAGGGCTTGACATGGGAAGTGGGGAGTGGAATTAATGAGACGAGCATCACGGTGGCTTTTAAATAGGAACCGTCGCTAACTCATTCTTCACCTTGCTTTGTGCAACTCTTTATTTGTGATGCTGTGTTGGTCTGAGCAACTCTTTATTTGTGATGTTGTGTTGGTCTGAGCAACTCTTTATTTGTGATGTTGTGTTGGTCTGAGCAACTCTTTATTTGTGATGCTGTGTTGGTCTGAGCAACTCTTTATTTGTGATGCTGTGTTGGTCTTAGCAACTCTTTATTTGTGATGTTGTGTTGGTCTGAGCAACTCTTTATTTGTGATGTTGTGTTGGTCTAAGCAACTCTTTATTTGTGATGTTGTGTTGGTCAGGTACCACTCAAATTGTACAGCCGCTATATTAAATAGTTCCCTCGGATGCAAAGGGTTGACTGGATGCTAACTTGCTTGTTTGGATTCTAAAAAGTGCGTTGGGATGCTAATGGTGCGTTGGGATGTAAAGGGTCAGTTTGGATGTTCATTGGTGTTTTGGATTCTTAAAGGCGTGTTGAAATGTTAAACGGTGTGCTTGGATGGAAACAATTTGTTTGAGTGCTAAATGTTTTGTTTCGGGGTGCTAAATGGTGTGTCTGGATGCTAAATGTTTTTTTGGGTGCTAAATGGTGTCCTTGGATGCTAAATGGTGTCCTTGAATGCTAAATGGTGTCCTTGGATGCTAAATGGTGTCCTTGGATGCTAAATGGTGTCCTTGGATGCTAAATGGTGTCTTTGGATGCTAAATGGTGTATTTGGATGCTAAATGGTTTGTTCAAGGTGCACAATGTTGTGTTAGGATGCTAAAGGATGTGTTTGAATGCGTAATGGTGTTTTGACTTTAGTAGACTTTCAACGTGCATTTGTAGTTAATGAAGTTGTCTCAGCGCCTTACAGCAGGGAGCCATCTTGTCTACGTCATTTCTAAAGTATGTTCACTGACTGCATAAAAGGGGGTGTGGGCACCCCTCGTGTGGGCACCCCTCGCTAAGAACCCCTGTGTTGGTCTTTGATTCCAACTGCCTTCCAAATGCTATAATGTTTACATTATTTTATGTCAGCGAAGTAAACACGTCTATCTTAATCACCGATGAGCTACTTCATAATCAATAATCCTTTCTCTTTCCAAAATACTCTCAATATCTTTTCCCCTATTCGTTAATACAACCCTATCACTGCCCCTCCATTCCCTTAAACAACCTTTCACTGCCCCCATTCCATCATAAAGCACCCACCATTTTACCCCTCCATTATACACTACCCATCCATGTCTCCCTTCCATGATACACTACCCATCCATGTCTCCCTTCCATCATACACTACCCATCCATGTCTCCCTTCCATCCTACAATACCCATCCATGTCCCCTTCCATCATAGACTACCCATCCATGTCCCCCTTCCACCATAAACTACCCATCCATGTCCCCTTTCAATCATACACTACCCACCCATGTCACCCTTCCATCATACACTACCCATCCATGTCCCCTTCCATCATACACTACCCATCCATGTCTCTCTTCTACCATACACTACCCATCAATGTCACCCTTCCATCATACACTACCCATCCATGTCCCCTTCCATCACACACTACCCATCCATGTCTCTCTTCTATCATACACTACCCATCAATGTTCCCCTTCCATCATACACTACCCGTCCATGTCTCACTTCCATCATACACTACCCATCCATGTCCCCCTTCCATCATAAAGCACCCATCATTTTAACCTTCGATTATACACTACCAATCCATGTCTCCCTTCCATCATACACTACCCATCCATGTCCCCTTTCCACCATGCACTACCCATCCATGTCCCCCTTCCATCACACACTACCCATCCATGTCTCTCTTCTATCATACACTACCCATCAATGTTCCCCTTCCATCATACACTACCCGTCTATGTCTCACTTCCATCATACACTACCCATCCATGTCCCCCTTCCATCATAAAGCACCCATCATTTTACCCTTCCATTATACACTACCAATCCATGTCTCCCTTCCATCATACACTACCCATCCATGTCCCCTTTCCACCATGCACTACCCATCCATGTCCCCCTTCCACCATAAACTACCCATCCATGTCCCCTTTCAATCATACACTACCAATCCATGTCCCCCTTCCATCATGCACTACCCATCCATGTCCCCTTTCCATCATACACTACCAATCCATGTCTCCCTTCCATCATACACTACCAATCCATGTCTCCCTTCCATCATACACTATCCATCCATGTCCCCCACTGACCGCCTCTGTATTTGGTCCACTTGAGACAGATTCCCTTGTCACATTCCTTGGTGCGCACCTCTGAGTGGTTCACGTCTATTGGGTCAGAGCAGGTGCTGTTCTCAGCTGTGCCGTCACAGGTGTAGCATTTGATGGGGTCTGTGAACAAGACAACAGCGATGGTAACATTACAGATGGCGAGTTCACAATCACTTATATAACATTTACACTCACATATCTTAGTATTAACAATCACAGATGTTAGTATTAAAAATCACAGATTGTAAGATTTAAAAACACATATGTTAATAAATCCCACATGGTAACTAAGAACATATTCTAGGTAATCACGTTTAGATGTTAATAAAATATGTAACAGTAAATTAATAATGTGTACGGGAGGTCAAAGTAACCAATGTGAGGTCCAAGTAACCAAGCCGAGGTCAGAGTAACCAATGCGAGGTCAAAGTAATCAATGCGAGGTCAAAGTAATCAATGCGCGGTCAAAGTTAGCAGTGCGAGGTAAAATTAACAAGTAAGAGGTCAAAGTAACAAGCGCGAGATGAAAGTAACAAGTAAGAGGCCAAAGTAACAAGTAAGAGGTCAAAGTAACAAGTAAGAAGTCAAAGTAACAAGTAAGAGGCCAAAGTAACAAGACGAGGCCAAAGTAACAAGTACGAGGCCAAAGTAACAAGTACGAGGCCAAAGTAACAAGTGCGAGGTCAAAGTAACAAGTGCGAGGTCAAAGTAATAAGTGCGGGGTCAACTTAACTATTTTTATGGAAAAGGTAGGGCGGGGGTGATTGCAAGTGGCCTTAAAATGTAATTAACCAAGGGCCACTTGTAAGCTAAACATCCGGCCCTGATGGTAACAGTCCTATTTTGTAACAATCACAGATGGTATCCATCACAGCAACGAGTGCCGCCATTGTTTTAATTAGCGCTCAGGTTGCTGGGTTTATTCTACGTCATAACAAGACAGTCTTGACTTGTTTGTTTACATGTATAGAAAAGTGTCCATTCTTGATACATTCTTGATCCATTGAATGTAAGGAAACACTCGTTCAAATAGATTGAATGTAAGGAAACACTCGTTCAAATAGATTGAATGTAAGGAAACACTCGTTCAAATAGATTGAATGTAAGGAAACACTCGTTCAAATAGATTGAATGTAAGGAAACACTCGTTCAAATAGATTGAATGTAAGGAAACACTCGTTCAAATAGATTGAATGTAAGGAAACACTCGTTCAAATAGATTGAATGTAAGGAAACACTCGTTCAAATAGATTGAATGTAAGGAAACACTAGTTCAAATAGATTGAATGTAAGGAAACACTCGTTCAAATAGATTGAATGTAAGGAAACACTAGTTCAAATATATTGAATGTAAGTAAACACTCGTTCAAATAGATTGAATGTAAGGAAACACTCGTTCAAATAGATTGAATGTAAGGAAACACTCGTTCAAATAGACTGAATGTAAGGAAACACTCGTTCAAATAGATTGAATGTAAGGAAACACTCGTTCAAATAGATTGAATGTAAGGAAACACTCGTTCAAATAGATTGAATGTAAGGAAACACTCGTTCAAATAGATTGAATGTAAGGAAACACTAGTTCAAATAGATTGAATGTAAGGAAACACTCGTTCAAATAGATTGAATGTAAGGAAACACTAGTTCAAATATATTGAATGTAAGGAAACACTCGTTCAAATAGATTGAATGTAAGGAAACACTCGTTCAAATAGATTGAATGTAAGTAAACACTCGTTCAAATAGATTGAATGTAAGGAAACACTCGTTCAAATAGATTGAATGTAAGGAAACACTCGTTCAAATAGATTGAATGTAAGGAAACACTCGTTCAAATAGATTGAATGTAAGGAAACACTCGTTCAAATAGATTGAATGTAAGGAAACACTCGTTCAAATAGATTGAATGTAAGGAAACACTCGTTCAAATAGATTGAATGTAAGGAAACACTCGTTCAAATAGACTGAATGTAAGGAAACACTCGTTCAAATAGATTGAATGTAAGGAAACACTCGTTCAAATAGATTGAATGTAAGGAAACACTCGTTCAAATAGATTGAATGTAAGGAAACACTCGTTCAAATAGATTGAATGTAAGGAAACACTAGTTCAAATAGATTGAATGTAAGGAAACACTCGTTCAAATAGATTGAATGTAAGGAAACACTCGTTCAAATAGATTGAATTGACCAAGAACTACATTTGTGCCACATGAAGAGTTCCGCAGGGGAGGTGGATGAAGACAATTTGAAGGGAGACAAATGTTGTTGTTGGCGATAGATCATGACAGATGCTGGCGATAGATCATGACAGATGCTGGAAATGAAATCTTGTGAGCCGATAAGATAAATTAAGGTGACGTCACAGATGTCATTTTTAAAGTGGGCGATGACAGCCATGAGTTATTAAAAAAAGGGGGGGGGGGTGATAGACATGAGTTATTAAAAAGGGGGGGGGGGCGATGATAGACATGAGTTATTTTTTCTTTAAATAAAATACAGATTTTGAAATGGATAGTAAATTTAATTTATGTGTACACACTTGGTGTACACAAAGTTGGTCAAAAGTGGGAATGTAGGGCGGGGGGAAGATGACAGGGAGGTTTTTAGATAGGGCAGGGTGGGGAAATAGTCGCCCCCCCCCCCCCCCGAACTTGCAGGTTTTATTTAAAGTGCTATGCACTGTGGCGCCTACAGAAATAGACAACTTTACAAGCCAAGATTTGGTTTTGTGAGGCCAAAGTAGCAAGTGCTACCTGAATTGCCGCCCCTGGAACTATGACCAGGTCAGTTTAAAGCAAATAGGAAATACAGGGAAGAGGACAAAAAACAGAAACAGATACAATGAAACAACGGAAGTATCGGCAGAAAGCCCTTTTTAAGCGAACAACAAATAACAAATGTTTTGGTGTCTTCACAGACTTTTCGCTAATAAAAATTGCAAACACATAAAATACTTTTTAAAGTCTCATCTCTATGTGTTTCTATAGTCTCGTCTCCATGTGTTTCTATAGTCTCGTCTCCATGTGTTTCTATAGTCTCGTCTCCATGTGTTTCTATAGTCTCGTCTCCATGTGTTTCTATAGTCTCGTCTCTATGACTGTGTTTGTATAGTCTCGTTTCTATGACTATGTTTCTATGGTCTCGTCTCTATGACTGTGTTCTATGGTCTCGTCTCTATGACTGTGTTCCTATGGTCTCATCTCTATGAATGTTTCTATAGTCTCATCTCCATGACTGTTTCTATAGTCGTATCTCTATGACTGTTTCTATAGTCTCATCTCTATGACTGTTTCTATAGTCTCATCTCTATGACTGTTTCTATAGTCTCATCTCCATGACTGATTCTATATTGTGTTTGTATAGTCTCGTTTCTATGACTATGTTTCTATGGTCTCGTCTCTATGACTGTGTTCTATGGTCTCGTCTCTATGCCTGTGTTTCTATGGTCTCATCTCTATGAATGTTTCTATAGTCTCATCTCCATGACTGTTTCTATAGTCGTATCTCTATGACTGTTTCTATAGTCTCATCTCTATGACTGTTTCTATACTCTCATCTCTATGACTGTTTCTATAGTCTCATCTCCATGACTGTTTCTATAGTCTCATCTCTATGACTGTGTTTCTATAGTCTCATCTCCATGACAGTTTCTATAGTCTCATCTCTATGACTGTTTCTATAGTCTTATCTCTACGACTGTCTCTATAGTCTCATCTCTATGACTGTTTCTATAGTCTCATCTTTATGACTGTTTCTATAGTCTCATCTCTATGACTGTTTCTATAGTCTTATCTCTATGACTGTTTCTATAGTCTCATCTCTATGAAAGTTTGTTTATAAGGCAACAGGCACGTGCCTAATTTTAACAGTTTAGTTTGACCTGATTAAGATGACATACGTTATGAGTTTGACCTGATTAAGATGACATACGTTATGAGTTTGACATGATTAAGATGACATACGTTATGAGTTTGACCTGATTAAGATGACATACGTTATGAGTTTGACCTGATTAAGATGACATACGTTATGAGTTTGACCTGATTAAGATGACATACGTTATGAGTTTGACCTGATTAAGATGACATACGTGTTGAATTTGACCTGATTAAGATGACATAAATTCAAAGTAAGCAAGAAGAATCAACATCGCTTAGATTTACCTTTTTTAACGGAGACCTTCCGTTCTTACTGACTTTTATGGCAACGTTTTAGGGACTTCCCACAAACTTATTTAGGATGGTATCAAGACTTGCCACAAACTTATGTAAGATGGTAATATTGGTCAACACTTGCCACAAACTTATGTAGGATGGTAATATTGGTCAAGACTTGCCACAAACGTATGTAGGATGGTAATATTGGTCAAGACTTGCCACAAACTTATGTAGGATGGTAATATTGGTCAAGACTTGCCACAAACGTATGTAGGATGGTAATATTGGTCAAGACTTGCCACAAACTTATGTAGGATGGTAATATTGGTCAAGACTTCCCACAAACTTATGTAGGATGGTAATATTGGTCAAGACTTGCCACAAACTTATGTAGGATGGTAATATTGGTCAAGACTTCCCACAAACTTATGTTGAATGGTAATATTTTTCAAGACATTATTTTAGAAAGCAAAGTGACCAGTGGACTAATATTTTAAGATAAGCCACATCTACAATAGATGCATTATTATGAGATTTAGAAGCCACATCTACAATAGCTGCATTATTATGAGATTTAGAAGTCACATCTACAATAGTTGCATTATTATGAGATTTAGAAGTCACATCTACAATAGCTGCATTATTATGAGATTTAGAAGCCACATCTACAATAGCTGCATTATTATGAGATTTAGAAGCCACATCTACAATAGCTGCATTATTATGAGATTTAGAAGCCACATCTACAATAGCTGCATTATTATGAGATTTAGAAGTCACATCTACAATAGCTGCTTTATTATGAGATTTAGAAGTCACATTTACAAAAGCTGCACTATTATGAGATTTAGAAGCCACATTTACAAAAGCTGCACTATTATGAGATTTTGAAGCCACATCTACAATAGCTGCATTATTATGAGATTTTGAAGCCACAGCTACAATATATATATATATCATTCATGTGAAATTAAGATTGCAATTTAAAAAGGTTTAGGAGTGTATAGTATATCATTAATCCTGGAATATTTTATCGCATGTAATCTGGAATGTATTCTATCACGTATTTTCGTATATAATTTCATCTTATGTATTCTTGAATGTATTATGTCTTGCATTTAGCCACGCATTTTATCGTGTATTTGGGCAGACGTCATGTAAAAAATCCCTTCAGGCATTTCATTTAGTCCAGCTAATTCCTATTAAATGGTCACATCACATATAATGCCCCCCCCCCTCCCCCACATGTCTATATATCTGAGCACACCCCTGTGGTCACTAATAGATTATAGAAAAATAATCACAGGAGCTGCGGTAATAAGCTTACGAGAACTGAGTCCCGACAATAGAACGGTCCTGATCGATTCCATGGTCAATAGCTGCCTGGGTGCAGAGGGGAAGGCAGTCACCGCAAGATAGAGACGGATAAAAATAGAAGTTTGGGCGAGTTAGGGATTCTACTCCCTACGCAATGTTTTAAAAAAATATTTTCTTTTCTTTCAGGATTTGATGTGTAATTTTTCTGTTAGTCACTAGGAAAACTAGGCTGTCTAGGCCATACTTTTTATGGTAGTCACTGCAAAACTAGGCTGTCTAGGCCATACTTTTTATGGTAGTCACTAGCAAAACTAGGCTGTCTAGGCCATACTTTTATGGTAGTCACTAGCAAAACTAGGCTGTCTAGGCCATACTTTTTATGGTAGTCACTAGCAAAACTAGGCTGTCTAGGCCATACTTTTTATGGTAGTCACTGCAAAACTAGGCTGTCTAGGCCATACTTTTTATGGTAGTCACTAGCAAAACTAGGCTGTCTAGGCCATACTTTTATGGTAGTCACTAGCAAAACTAGGCTGTCTAGGCCATACTTTTTATGGTAGTCACTAGCAAAACTAGGCTGTCTAGGCCATACTTTTTATGGTAGTCACTAGCAAAACTAGGCTGTCTAGGCCATACTTTTTATGGTAGTAACTAGCAAAACTAGGCTGTCTAGGCCATACTTTTTATGGTAGTCACTAGCAAAACTAGGCTATTTTGGCCATGCCTTTTATGGTAGTCACTAGCAAAACTAGGCTGTCTAGGCCATGCTTTTATGGCGAATCAAATGGTCGATGCAGCCTGGCAACAGGAGCTCTGGTCGAGTTCCCTGAAGTTGAAAGAGTCCTAAGTTGTCTATGGTGCTACAGGACAGGATTTTTGTGTTGGGGTTGTACAAGTTGTCTATCAAAATCTATTTCTGATCCGCAAGTAAAGGTGAATGATGGATGATCAGGTGAATGATGGATGATCAGGTGAATGATGGATGACCAGGTGAATGATGGATGATCAGGTGAATAATGGATGATCAGGTGAATGATGGATGATCAGGTGAATGATGGATGACCAGGTGAATGATGGATGACCAGGTGAATAATGGATGAACAAGTGAATGATGGATGACCAGGTGAATGATGGATGACCAGGTGAATGAAGGATGACCAGGTGAATGATGGATGATCAGGTGAATGATTGATGACCAGGTGAATGATGGATGACCAGGTGAATGATGGATGATCAGGTGAATGATGGATGATCAGATGAATGATGGATGACCAGGTGAATGATGGATGATCAGGTGAATGATGGATGATCAGGTGAATGATGGATGATCAGGTGAATGATGGATGATCAGGTGAATGACGGATGACCAGGTGAATGATGGATGACCATGTGAATGATGGATGACCAGGTGAATGATGGATGACCATGTGAATGATGGATGACCAGGTGAATGATGGATGACCAGGTGAATGAAGGATGACCAGGTGAATGATGGATGACCAGGTGAATGAAGGATGACCAGGTGAATGATGGATGAACAGGTGAATGATGGATGACCAGCAGCGGAAAAGACGTAAAAGAAATTGATTACATAGATTTTTCCTTATTTCCATTGGTTTTTTGCGCCCCTGTCTCCATACTAGTTCCCAAGGTACGGGGGAATCCTACGTGTAGTTGTTGCAGAAGGGGGTAGGGCACGGGGGAGTCATACGTGACGACAATGTTATGTGGCACAGCTCATTAAAATATGTGTGTTAGCCAGACCTCCTCATTATGGCACAACAGGCGGTCCTCCTTATGGCACAAGAGGCAGTCCTCCTTTGGACACCAGACACGGTCCTCTTTTAGACACCAGAGACGATTTTTTGGACACCAAAATCTGAATATCCGCATCATTTCTTTCATTATCTTGAGCATTTGATCTTAGTTTTTAAACACTGGTCACCAAGATTGTTATCAGTAAATTTTTCTAATAAAGATCGGTTTCATTCACTACAAGTAAAAGAAAAAAATGCAATCAGTCTATGGAATCGCTACGCTTTCGTTTTCAAACCCGCACGCATAAACACATGACGTCATTAATACCGCATTTAAACTGAGAAAAACGACATGACTGCCGGGGAGGTAAGTGTGGTGGCGTTGAGTAAGAGGCTATTAATTATTTTCTTGATAATGCCGCTCTCGCCATTGTTTATTATGATGACGCAGTGTGGTGTCTTTGATCTGTTCCTTCTGAACACAGTGTGGTGTCTTTGATCTGTTCCTTCTGAACACAGTGTGGTGTCTTTGATATGTGCCTTCTGAACACAGTGCAGACAACAACACCAAGTACATAGAGAAAAGGTCATGTATTAATTTTTGTATGTGCTCTCAACCATCTGTTTTCTTTGTTATTAATTTCCTGATCACGTGATCACGTTGTGTATTGAGGAGTAATGGTGGGATTTTGCCAGCTCTCATCTGTCTAATCTGCCCCGAAAACAGGTTTAAGAACACACCTACGGGTCACTATCACTAACAGGTCACTATCACCAACAGGTCACTGTCACCAACAGGTCACTATCACCAACGGGTCACTGTCACCAACAGGTCACTATCACCAACAGGTCACTATCACCAACAGGTCACTGTCGCCAACGGGTCACTGTCACCAACGGGTCACTGTCACCAACAGGTCACTATCACCAACGGGTCACTGTCACCAACAGGTCACTATCACCAACAGGTCACTATCACCAACAGGTCACTGTCGCCAACGGGTCACTGTCACCAACGGGTCACTGTCACCAGTTTGAACAAAGGCGATTCAGTTAGGATTTTTAAATGTACTCTTTTATTTCTTTTCAGGAATAAATATTTAATCTCCAGCTTCTCAATAGCCATTCTTATATCCCAGTTCAATCACCAGCTCCTTAGTTGACTGCAATGCTAATATCCCAGTTCAATCACCAGCTCCTTAGTTGACTGCAATGCTAATATCCCAGTTCAATCACCAGCTCCTTAGTTGACTGCAATGCTAATATCCCAGTTCAATCACCAGCTCCTTAGTTGACTGCAATGCTAATATCCCAGTTCAATCACCAGCTCCTTAGTTGACTGCAATGCTAATATCCCAGTTCAATCACCAGCTCCTTAGTTGACTGCAATGCTAATATCCCAGTTCAATCACCAGCTCCTTAGTTGACTGCAATGCTAATATCCCAGTTCAATCACCAGCTCCTTAGTTGACTGCAATGCTAATATCCCAGTTCAATCACCAGCTCCTTAGTTGACTGCAATGCTAATATCCCAGTTCAATCACCAGCTCCTTAGTTGACTGCAATGCTAATATCCCAGTTCAATCACCAGCTCCTTAGTTGACTGCAATGCTAATATCCCAGTTCAATCTCCAGCTCCTTAGTTGACTGCAATGCTAATATCCCAGTTCAATCACCAGCTCCTTAGTTGACTGCAATGCTAATATCCCAGTTCAATCACCAGCTCCTTAGTTGACTGCAATGCTAATATCCCAGTTCAATCACCAGCTCCTTAGTTGACTGCAATGCTAATATCCCAGTTCAATCACCAGCTCCGTAGTTGACTGCAATGCTAATATCCCAGTTTAATCACCAGCTCCTTAGTTGACTGCAATGCTAATATCCCAGTTCAATCACCAGCTCCTTAGTTGACTGCAATGCTAATATCCCAGTTCAATCACCAGCTCCTTAGTTGACTGCAATGCTAATATCCCAGTTCAATCACCAGCTCCTTAGTTGACTGCAATGCTAATATCCCAGTTCAATCACCAGCTCCTTAGTTGACTGCAATGCTAATATCCCAGTTCAATCTCCAGCTCCTTGACGGCAATGCTTATATCCCTGTTGACGATTCCTTGACTTCAGTATTTTTACTTAAGTGACAAAACTATAAGCCACTCCGTAGCATTCTGTCCTATTCAGCGGCGTTGCTAGGGTTAGTGCCGCCTGTGCCGACCACGACTTTTCCGCCGCCGTCAACGAAACACGCGGCAGTTGTCCGAGAATACCGCCCCTCCACACACCCTCCCTCCCTCCCTCCGCTACCGGTCACATCAGATTTTTTAAATAAAATTAAGCCGAAAATTTTAATCTATTACTGAGTTGAAATAATTTGGTTGAATTGTTGAGTGGGAAAACTGTGTTGGCAGAGGTGAAACGAGGTGAAACGAGGGAGGCAGGGGGTATATATGTGCCTGGGCGTCAAAGTACAGGGGCGCCAAAATGAGGCTTACAACGTTACATTTTAATAAGTAAACAAGGGTAATAAATCGATCACATGATCGGTGCAGCGGCTCAGCAGACGTGTCATCTGATAGACTAATTATTTTGTCGTATTTGCATGCATCAATGGGACAGGATCGTCTCAGCGATCTTGATCTTCTTAGCGTTGAAAGAGGAACATTGGAAAACAGATTTTGATTGCGCAATTGACGAGTTTCCGACAGTAAAATCAAGAAAAATAAATCTTTTGTAGACTATGTAGACCAGTCTACGACAGTGACTGAGTGGGTCATGTACTAAACCAGTCTACGATAGTGACCTAGTGGGTCATGTACTAAACCAGTCTACGACAGTGACTGAGTGGGTCATGTACTAAACCAGTCTACGACAGTGACCGAGTGGGTCATGTACTAAACCAGTCTACGACAGTGACTGAGTGGGTCATGTACTAAACCAGTCTACGACAGTGACTGAGTGGGTCATGTACTAAACCAGTCTACGACAGTGACTGAGTGGGTCATGTACTAAACCAGTCTACGACAGTGACTGAGTGGGTCATGTACTAAACTAGTCTACGACAGTGACTGAGTGGGTCATGTACTAAACCAGTCTACGACAGTGACTGAGTGGGTCATGTACTAAACCAGTCTACGACAGTGACTGAGTGGGTCATGTGACTGAGTGGGTCATGTGACTGAGTGGGTCATGTACTAAAATTTCTATAAATGTGCTTCTTTAAATAGAATGTTTTATTAAAATTTAATTGTTTTCGATATTCAATGTAATAGAAAAATGTGATGAAACGGGGAGGGGGCTCACAGCGCATCACATAAAAATATTAGCAAATATAATCATGATATTTATACTTCCAATAACTAGTTAGGAATGTGACCAACACATCAGACTTAATCAATTTAAATTGTCCCACAATTATGCCCTTTGAGGTCGTGTAATTATCTCCCTTGTAATGTGTTACTTCCACTAAGAGACGAGTAATCCCCCCCCCCCCCCCGGTCTGCTGGTTTAGTCCCCGTGCAATTCGTATAATTAAGTCGCCCTTAATCCCATCAGCGAGATTAGCTTAATCTTTTAATTCGATTGCAGCCGCGGCCCTAAGATAGAAATAAACTTAGCTGCAACACATTTTTGTTCAAGTTTGATTTGCCTCTGAACGGCCTTAAAGAATCGGGGTGAATAGAATTTCATGACACCTGTGTACTAACTCAGGAACTATAGCCCCCCCCCCCCCCCCCTTTTCCAACTTTGTTTACGTCGGAATTTTGATGTTTGGTATTTGAAATAGAATCAGTCAACTATGACAACTCAAACTCTGTGACAATGTAACGGTTGTTTCATGAGGTGGACGCATAGGGAAGATAAGACATTCAAAAGCACACGATGCCATTGAGTAATCTCATCATCTACCACCAGGTGGCGCCAGTCAACAACAGCTGGTACATTGAGCAATCTCATCATCTACCACCAGGTGGCGCCAGTCAACAACAGCTGGTACATTGAGCAATCTCATCATCTACCACCAGGTGGCGCCAGTCAACAACTGCTGGCTAATAAATAAACAGAGAGAAGGTTTCAACAGGAGGAACACAAAGCGAAGGTTGAAAAAAAAAAGGTTGCTACAGTGAGTAGAATTGCATAGTTCAGAGATAGAATGGTCGGCACAGTGAGGAGAATTGTGTAGTGCAGAGATAGAATGGTTGGCGCAGTGAGGAGAATTGTGTAGTGCATAAACAGAATGTTTGGCACAGAAAAGAGAATAAACTAATGTACACAAAGGATGTTTCTTGCAAATAGTGGCAATAGATTTATGCGCTACTGAACTCAATGTTAAATGGTAACATTCCATGGTAACGGTAACATTCCATGGTAACGGTAACATTCCATGGTAAAGGTAACATTCCATGGTAAAGGTAACATTCCATGGTAACGGTAACATTCCATGGTAACGGTAACATTCCATGGTAACGGTAACATTCCATGGTAACGGTAACATTCCATGGTAACGGTAACATTCCATGGTAACGGTAACATTCCATGGTAACGGTAACATTCCATGGTAACGGTAACATTCCATGGTAACGGTAACATTCCATGGTAAAGGTAACATTCCTTGGTAACGGTAACATTAGCAAATCCTAATATACTAGAAGATAAGACTCGATGTTATTGGTATAATAATGGAAGGCATTTTGCGTTACATTCCACTTGCTATAGCCAAGTCTCAACATGTAACATTGCCCTTGCTATAGCCAAGTCTCAACATGTAACATTGCCCTTGCTATAGCCAAGTCTCAACATGTAACATTGCCCTTGCTATAGCCAAGTCTCAACATGTAACATTGCCCTTGCTATAGCCAAGTCTCAACATGTAACATTGCCCTTGCTATTGCCAAGTCTCAACATGTAACATTGCCCTTGCTATTGCGAAGTCTCAACATGTAACATTGCCCTTGCTATTGCGAAATTTCATCATGTAACATTGCCCTTGCTATTGCCAAGTCTCAACATGTAACATTGCCCTTGCGATAGCCAAGTCTCAAAATGTAACATTGCCCTTGCTTTGCCAAGTCTCAACATGTAACATTTCCCTTGCTATTGCCAAGTCTCAACATGTAACATTGCCCTTGCTATAACCAAGTCTCAACATGTAATATTGCCCTTGCTATAACCAAGTCTCAACATGTAATATTGCCCTTGCAATAGCCAAGTCTCAACATGTAACATTGAAATTTTTACATGTATAACTGAAGCGGTTTTGATGTTTATTTTCGAAAAGTTGAAACAAAAATATATTTTTATACTTTAAAAGAAACTCTGAGCCAATCATTCTTCACGCCAATGAGCCAACGATTCTTCACGCCAATGAGCCAATCATTCTTCACACCAATGAGCCAATCATTCTTCACGCCAATGAGCCAATCATTCTTCACGCCAATGAGCCAATCATTCTTCACACCAATGAGCCAACGTATCTTCACGCCAATGAGCCAACCATTCTTCACGCCAATGAGCCAATCATTCTTCACGCCAATGAGCCAACCATTCTTCACGCCAATGAGCCAACCATTCTTCACGCCAATGAGCCAATCATTCTTCACGCCAATGAGCCAACCATTCTTCACGCCAATAAGCCAACCATTCTTCACGCCATGAGCCAATCATTCTTCACGCCAATGAGCCAACCATTCTTCACGCCAATGAGCCAATCATTCTTCACGCCAATGAGCCAATCATTCTTCACGCCAATGAGCCAACCATTCTTCACGCCAATAAGCCAATCATTCTTCACACCAATGAGCCAACGTATCTTCACGCCAATGAGCCAACCATTCTTCACGCCAATGAGCCAATCATTCTTCACGCCAATGAGCCAACCATTCTTCACGCCAATGAGCCAATCATTCTTCACGCCAATGAGCCAATCATTCTTCACGCCAATGAGCCAATCATTCTTCACGCCAATGAGCCAACGTATCTTCACGCCAATGAGCCAACCATTCTTCACGCCAATGAGCCAACCATTCTTCACGCCAATGAGCCAATCAATCATTCTTCACGCCAATGAGCCAACCATTCTTCACGCCAATGAGCCAACCATTCTTCACGCCAATGAGCCAACCATTCTTCACGCCAATGAGCCAACCATTCTTCACGCCAATGAGCCAATCATTCTTCACGCCAATGAGCCAACCATTCTTCACGCCAATGAGCCAACCATTCTTCACGCCAATGAGCCAATCATTCTTCACGCCAATGAGCCAACCATTCTTCACGCCAATGAGCCAACCATTCTTCACGCCAATGAGCCAATCATTTTTCACGACAATGAGCCAACCATTCTTCACGCCAATGAGCCAATCATTCTTCACGCCAATGAGCCAACCATTCTTCACGCCAATGAGCCAACCATTCTTCACGCCAATGAGCCAATCATTCTTCACACCAATGAGCCAACGTATCTTCACGCAAATGAGCCAACCATTCTTCACGCCAATGAGCCAATCATTCTTCACGCCAATGAGCCAACCATTCTTCACGCCAATGAGCCAATCATTCTTCACGCAAATGAGCCAATCATTCTTCACGCCAATGAGCCAACCATTCTTCACGATAATGAGCCAATCATTCTTCACACCAATGAGCCAACGTATCTTCACGCCAATGAGCCAACCATTCTTCACGCCAATGAGCCAACCATTCTTCACGCCAATGAGCCAACCATTCTTCACGCCAATGAGCCAACCATTCTTCACGCCAATGAGCCAACCATTCTTCACGCCAATGAGCCAATCATTCTTCACGCCAATGAGCCAACCATTCTTCACGCCAATGAGCCAATCATTCTTCACACCAATGAGCCAATCATTCTTCACGCCAATGAGCCAATCATTCTTCACGCCAATGAGCCAATCATTCTTCACGCCAATGAGCCAATCATTCTTCACGCCAATGAGCCAACCATTCTTCACGCCAATGAGCCAACCATTCTTCACGCCAATGAACCAATCATTCTTCACGCCAATGAGCCAATCATTCTTCACGCCAATGAGCCAACCATTCTTCACGCCAATGAGCCAATCATTCTTCACACCAATGAGCCAACGTATCTTCACGCCAATGAGCCAACCATTCTTCACGCCAATGAGCCAACCATTCTTCACGCCAATGAGCCAATCATTCTTCACGCCAATGAGCCAACCATTCTTCACGCCAATGAGCCAACCATTCTTCACGCCAATAAGCCAATCATTCTTCACGCCAATGAGGTAACCATTCTTTACGCCAATGAGCCAACCATTCTTCACGCCAATGAGCCAATCATTCTTCACGCAAATGAGCCAACCATTCTTCACGCCATTGAGCCAATCATTCTTCACGCCAATGAGCCAATCATTCTTCACGCCAATGAACCAACCATTCTTCACGCCAATGAGCCAATCATTCTTCACGCCAATGAGCCAATGATTCTTCACACCAATGAGCCAATCATTCTTCACGCCAATGAGCCAATCATTCTTCACGCCAATGAGCCAACCATTCTTCACGCCAATGAGCCAATCATTCTTCACACCAATGAGCCAATCATTCTTCACGCCAATGAGCCAATCATTCTTCACGCCAATGAGCCAACCATTCTTCACGCCAATGAGCCAACCATTCTTCACGCCAATGAACCAATCATTCTTCACGCCAATGAGCCAATCATTCTTCACGCCAATGAGCCAACCATTCTTCACGCCAATGAGCCAATCATTCTTCACACCAATGAGCCAACGTATCTTCACGCCAATGAGCCAACCATTCTTCACGCCAATGAGCCAACCATTCTTCACGCCAATGAGCCAATCATTCTTCACGCTAATGAGCCAACCATTCTTCACGCCAATGAGCCAACCATTCTTCACGCCAATGAGCCAATCATTCTTCACGCCAATGAGCAAACCATTCTTCAAGCCAATGAGCCAACCATTCTTCACGCCAATGAGCCAATCATTCTTCACGCCAATGAGCCAACCATTCTTCACGCCAATGAGCCAACCATTCTTCACGCCAATGAGCCAATCATTCTTCATACCAATGAGCCAACGTATCTTCACGCCAATGAGCCAACCATTCTTCACGCCAATGAGCCAACCATTCTTCACGCCAATGAGCCAACCATTCTTCACGCCAATGAGCCAATCATTCTTCACGCCAATGAGCCAACCATTCTTCACGCCAATGAGCCAACCATTCTTCACGCCAATGAGCTAACGTATCTTCACGCCAATGAGCCAACCATTCTTCACGCCAATGAGCCAACCATTCTTCACGCCAATGAGCCAATCATTCTTCACGCCAATGAGCCAACCATTCTTCACGCCAATGAGCCAACCATTCTTCACGCCAATGAGCCAATCATTCTTCACGCCAATGAGCCAACCATTCTTCACGCCAATGAGCCAACCATTCTTCACGCCAATGAGCCAATCATTATTCACGCCAATGAGCCAACCATTCTTCACGCCAATGAGCCAATCATTCTTCACGCCAATGAGCCAATCATTCTTCACGCCAATGAGCCAACCATTCTTCACGCCAATGAGCCAATAATTCTTCACACCAATGAGCCAACGTATCTTCACGCCAATGAGCCAACCATTCTTCACGCCAATGAGCCAATCATTCTTCACGCCAATGAGCCAACCATTCTTCACGCCAATGAGCCAATCATTCTTCACGCCAATGAGCCAATCATTCTTCACGCCAATGAGCCAACCATTCTTCACGCCAATGAGCCAACCATTCTTCACGCCAATGAGCCAATCATTCTTCACGCCAATGAGCCAATCATTCTTCACGCCAATGAGCATTGAAGCAACAAAACATGGCTCTGTTTTTAGATGACATTTTCACGTGTCTACAATTTTGGGGTTTTGACAGTTTTACCCACACTTTTTCTTTTGCATATGAAATGATGTATTTTTGCGAAATATTTAGAATGAATTGTTTAATAAAAACATTTTTTATCCTGGTAAATATGTTCCCACCTTTATACTTGCCCCCAAAGTGTATCTTTGGAAAATGATACAAATCTAGATTATCTTAGTTAATTCTTTTCTCTCCTGATATGGGTAAAGATGCAATTATCATTTTCCTAGATAATAAAAAAATCCTAGCATTGTTTTTGAGAATCAAGTGAAACATGTCTTCTCCCTCTCTCTTCTCTCCATGTCTTCTCCCTCTCTCTTCTCTCCATGTCTTCTCCCTCTCTCTTCTCTCCATGTCTTCTCCCTCTCTCTTCTCTCCATGTCTTCTCCCTCTCTCTTCTCTCCATGTCTTCTCCCTCTCTCTTCTCTCCATGTCTTCTCCCTCTCTCTTCTCTCCATGTCTTCTCCCTCTCTCTTCTCTCCATGTCTTCTCCCTCTCTCTTCTCTCCATGTCTTCTCCCTCTCTCTTCTCTCCATGTCTTCTCCCTCTCTCTTCTCTCCATGTCTTCTCCCTCTCTCTTCTCTCCATGTCTTCTCCCTCTCTCTTCTCTCCATGTCTTCTCCCTCTCTCTTCTCTCCATGTCTTCTCCCTCTCTCTTCTCTCCATGTCTTCTCCCTCTCTCTTCTCTCCATGTCTTCTCCCTCTCTCTTCTCTCCATGTCTTCTCCCTCTCTCTTCTCTCCATGTCTTCTCCCTCTCTCTTCTCTCCATGTCTTCTCCCTCGCTCTTCTCTCCATGTCTTCTCCCTCTCTCTTCTCTCCATGTCTTCTCCCTCTCTCTTCTCTCCATGTCTTCTCCCTCTCTCTTCTCTCCATGTCTTCTCCCTCTCTCTTCTCTCCATGTCTTCTCCCTCTCTCTTCTCTCCATGTCTTCTCCCTCTCTCTTCTCTCCATGTCTTCTCCCTCTCTCTTCTCTCCATGTCTTCTCACTCTCTCTTCTCTCCATGTCTTCTCCCTCTCTCTTCTCTCCATGTCTTCTCCCTCTCTCTTCTCTCCATGTCTTCTCCCTCTCTCTTCTCTCCATGTCTTCTCCCTCTCTCTTCTCTCCATGTCTTCTCCCTCTCTCTTCTCTCCATGTCTTCTCCCTCTCTCTTCTCTCCATGTCTTCTCCCTCTCTCTTCTCTCCATGTCTTCTCCCTCTCTCTTCTCTCCATGTCTTCTCCCTCTCTCTTCTCTCCATGTCTTCTCCCTCTCTCTTCTCTCCATGTCTTCTCCCTCTCTCTTCTCTCCATGTCTTCTCCCTCTCTCTTCTCTCCATGTCTTCTCCCTCTCTCTTCTCTCCATGTCTTCTCCCTCTCTCTTCTCTCCATGTCTTCTCCCTCTCTCTTCTCTCCATGTCTTCTCCCTCTCTCTTCTCTCCATGTCTTCTCCCTCTCTCTTCTCTCCATGTCTTCTCCCTCTCTCTTCTCTCCATGTCTTCTCCCTCTCTCTTCTCTCCATGTCTTCTCCCTCTCTCTTCTCTCCATGTCTTCTCCCTCTCTCTTCTCTCCATGTCTTCTCCCTCTCTCTTCTCTCCATGTCTTCTCCCTCTCTCTTCTCTCCATGTCTTCTCCCTCTCTCTTCTCTCCATGTCTTCTCCCTCTCTCTTCTCTCCATGTCTTCTCCCTCTCTCTTCTCTCCATGTCTTCTCCCTCTCTCTTCTCTCCATGTCTTCTCCCTCTCTCTTCTCTCCATGTCTTCTCCCTCTCTCTTCTCTCCATGTCTTCTCCCTCTCTCTTCTCTCCATGTCTTCTCCCTCTCTCTTCTCTCCATGTCTTCTCCCTCTCTCTTCTCTCCATGTCTTCTCCCTCTCTCTTCTCTCCATGTCTTCTCCCTCTCTCTTCTCTCCATGTCTTCTCCCTCTCTCTTCTCTCCATGTCTTCTCCCTCTCTCTTCTCTCCATGTCTTCTCCCTCTCTCTTCTCTCCACGTCTTCTCCCTCTCTCTTCTCTCCATGTCTTCTCCCTCTCTCTTCTCTCCACGTCTTCTCCCTCTCTCTTCTCTCCATGTCTTCTCCCTCTCTCTTCTCTCCACGTCTTCTCACTCTCTCTTCTCTCCACGTCTTCTCCCTCTCTCTTCTCTCCATGTCTTCTCCCTCTCTCTTCTCTCCACGTCTTCTCCCTCTCTCTTCTCTCCATGTCTTCTCCCTCTCTCTTCTCTCCATGTCTTCTCCCTCTCTCTTCTCTCCACGTCTTCTCCCTCTCTCTTCTCTCCATGTCTTCTCCCTCTCTCTTCTCTCCATGTCTTCTCCCTCTCTCTTCTCTCCCTCCCCCTGTCTTTATCTCTCTCTCACTCCCTATCCGCTTCTCTCCCCCCATCAATCGACCAATCAATCAATCAATCAATCAATCTATCTATCTATCTATCTATCTATCTATCTATCTATCTATCTATCTATCTATCTATCTATCTATCTATCTATCTATCTATCTATCTATCTATCTATCTATCTATCTATCTATCTATCTATCTAACCATCCTCCATCCATCCATCAATCAATACATCCATAAATCATCCATCCATAAATCCCTCCCTCCCACCCAGACAACAGAGAACTACTATTCATTACATCTCCATAGTTGACAACAGAGAACTACTATTCATTACATCTCCATAGTTGACAACAGAGAACTACTATTCATTACATCTCCATAGTTGACAACAGAAGACTACTATTCATTACATCTCCATAGTTGACAACAGAAGACTACTATTCATTACATCTCCATAGTTGACAACAGAAGACTACTATTCATTACATCTCCATAGTTGACAACAGAGAACTACTATTCATTACATCTCCATAGTTGACATCAGAGAACTACTATTCATTACATCTCCATAGTTGACATCAGAGAACTATTCATTACATCTCCATAGTTGACATCAGAGAACTACTATTCATTACATCTCCATAGTTGACAACAGAGAACTACTATTCATTACATCTCCATAGTTGACATCAGAGAACTATTCATTACATCTCCATAGTTGACAACAGAGAACTACTATTCATTACATCTCCATAGTTGACATCAGAGAACTATTCATTACATCTCCATAGTTGACAACAGAGAACTACTACTCATTACATCTCCATAGTTGACATCAGAGAACTACTATTCATTACATCTCCATAGTTGACAACAGAGAACTACTATTCATTACATCTCCATAGTTGACAACAGAGAACTACTATTCATTACATCTCCATAGTTGACAACAGAGGACTACTACTCATTACATCTCCATAGTTGACATCAGAGAACTACTATTCATTACATCTCCATAGTTGACATCAGAGAACTACTACTCATTACATCTCCATAGTTGACAACAGAGGACTAT
Source organism: Omphiscola glabra (assembly GCA_964017045.1). Classification (NCBI taxonomy): domain Eukaryota; kingdom Metazoa; phylum Mollusca; class Gastropoda; family Lymnaeidae; genus Omphiscola; species Omphiscola glabra. Next base: position 1,222,953 of record OZ024804.1, on the reverse strand, counting down.
TCATTACATCTCCATAGTTGACAACAGAGAACTACTATTCATTATATCTCCATAGTTGACAACAGAGAACTACTATTCATTACATCGCCATAGTTGACATCAGAGAACTACTATTCATTACATCGCCATAGTTGACATCAGAGAACTACTATTCATTATATCTCCATAGTTGACATCAGAGAACTACTATTCATTATATCTCCATAGTTGACATCAGAGAACTACTATTCATTATATCTCCATAGTTGACATCAGAGAACTACTATTCATTATATCTCCATAGTTGACATCAGAGAACTACTATTCATTATATCTCCATAGTTGACATCAGAGAACTACTATTCATTATATCTCCATAGTTGACATCAGAGAACTACTATTCATTATATCTCCATAGTTGACATCAGAGAACTACTATTCATTACATCGCCATAGTTGACAACAGAGGACTACTATTCATTATATCTCCATAGTTGACAACAGAGAACTACTATTCATTACATCGCCATAGTTGACATCAGAGAACTACTATTCATTATATCTCCATAGTTGACATCAGAGAACTACTATTCATTACATCGCCATAGTTGACAACAGAGGACTACTATTCATTACATCGCCATAGTTGACATCAGAGAACTACTATTCATTATATCGCCATAGTTGACATCAGAGAACTACTATTCATTACATCGCCATAGTTGACATCAGAGAACTACTATTCATTATATCTCCATAGTTGACATCAGAGAACTACTATTCATTATATCTCCATAGTTGACAACAGAGGACTACTATTCATTATATCTCCATAGTTGACATCAGAGAACTACTATTCATTATATCTCCATAGTTGACAACAGAGAACTACTATTCATTATATCTCCATAGTTGACATCAGAGAACTACTATTCATTATATCTCCATAGTTGACAACAGAGAACTACTATTCATTATATCTCCATAGTTGACATCAGAGAACTACTATTCATTATATCTCCATAGTTGACATCAGAGAACTACTATTCATTATATCTCCATAGTTGACAACAGAGGACTACTATTCATTACATCGCCATAGTTGACATCAGAGAACTACTATTCATTACATCGCCATAGTTGACATCAGAGAACTACTATTCATTACATCGCCATAGTTGACATCAGAGAACTACTATTCATTATATCTCCATAGTTGACATCAGAGAACTACTATTCATTATATCGCCATAGTTGACATCAGAGAACTACTATTCATTACATCGCCATAGTTGACAACAGAGAACTACTATTCATTACATCGCCATAGTTGACAACAGAGGACTACTATTCATTATATCTCCATAGTTGACATCAGAGAACTACTATTCATTACATCGCCATAGTTGACAACAGAGGACTACTATTCATTATATCTCCATAGTTGACATCAGAGAACTACTATTCATTACATCGCCATAGTTGACAACAGAGGACTACTATTCATTATATCTCCATAGTTGACAACAGAGAACTACTATTCATTACATCGCCATAGTTGACAACAGAGAACTACTATTCATTATATCTCCATAGTTGACATCAGAGAACTACTATTCATTACATCTCCATAGTTGACATCAGAGAACTACTATTCATTATATCTCCATAGTTGACAACAGAGAACTACTATTCATTACATCGCCATAGTTGACATCAGAGAACTACTATTCATTACATCTCCATAGTTGACATCAGAGAACTACTATTCATTACATCTCCATAGTTGACAACAGAGAACTACTATTCATTACATCTCCATAGTTGACATCAGAGAACTACTATTCATTACATCTCCATAGTTGACAACAGAGAACTACTATTCATTACATCTCCATAGTTGACAACAGAGAACTACTATTCATTACATCGCCATAGTTGACAACAGAGAACTACTCATTACATCGCCATAGTTGACATCAGAGAACTACTATTCATTACATCTCCATAGTTGACATCAGAGGACTACTCATTACATCGCCATAGTTGACATCAGAGAACTACTATTCATTACATCTCCATAGTTGACATCAGAGGACTACTCATTACATCGCCATAGTTGACATCAGAGAACTACTATTCATTACATCTCCATAGTTGACATCAGAGAACTACTATTCATTACATCGCCATAGTTGACATCAGAGAACTACTATTCATTACATCTCCATAGTTGACAACAGAGAACTACTACTCATTACATCTCCATAGTTGACATCAGAGAACTACTATTCATTACATCTCCATAGTTGACAACAGAGAACTACTATTCATTACATCTCCATAGTTGACAACAGAGAACTACTATTCATTACATCTCCATAGTTGACAACAGAGAACTACTATTCATTACATCTCCATAGTTGACATCAGAGAACTACTACTCATTACATCGCCATAGTTGACATCAGAGAACTACTATTCATTACATCTCCATAGTTGACATCAGAGGACTACTCATTACATCGCCATAGTTGACATCAGAGAACTACTATTCATTACATCGCCATAGTTGACATCAGAGAACTACTATTCATTACATCGCCATAGTTGACATCAGAGAACTACTACTCATTACATCGCCATAGTTGACATCAGAGAACTACTATTCATTACATCGCCATAGTTGACATCAGAGAACTACTACTCATTACATCGCCATAGTTGACATCAGAGAACTACTATTCATTACATCGCCATAGTTGACAACAGAGAACTACTACTCATTACATCTCCATAGTTGACAACAGAGAACTACTACTCATTACATCTCCATAGTTGACAACAGAGAACTACTATTCATTACATCTCCATAGTTGACAACAGAGAACTACTATTCATTATATCTCCATAGTTGACAACAGAGAACTACTATTCATTATATCTCCATAGTTGACAACAGAGAACTACTATTCATTACATCTCCATAGTTGACAACAGAGGACTATTCATTACATCTCCATAGTTGACAACAGAGAACTACTATTCATTATATCTCCATAGTTGACAACAGAGAACTACTATTCATTACATCTCCATAGTTGACAACAGAGAACTACTATTCATTATATCTCCATAGTTGACAACAGAGAACTACTATTCATTATATCTCCATAGTTGACAACAGAGAACTACTATTCATTACATCTCCATAGTTGACAACAGAGAACTACTATTCATTATATCTCCATAGTTGACAACAGAGAACTACTATTCATTATATCTCCATAGTTGACAACAGAGAACTACTATTCATTATATCTCCATAGTTGACAACAGAGAACTACTATTCATTATATCTCCATAGTTGACAACAGAGAACTACTATTCATTATATCTCCATAGTTGACAACAGAGAACTACTATTCATTATATCTCCATAGTTGACAACAGAGAACTACTATTCATTATATCTCCATAGTTGACAACAGAGAACTACTATTCATTATATCTCCATAGTTGACAACAGAGAACTACTATTCATTATATCTCCATAGTTGACAACAGAGAACTACTATTCATTATATCTCCATAGTTGACAACAGAGAACTACTATTCATTACATCTCCATAGTTGACAACAGAGAACTACTATTCATTATATCTCCATAGTTGACAACAGAGAACTACTATTCATTATATCTCCATAGTTGACAACAGAGAACTACTATTCATTACATCTCCATAGTTGACAACAGAGAACTACTATTCATTATATCTCCATAGTTGACAACAGAGAACTACTATTCATTATATCTCCATAGTTGACAACAGAGAACTACTATTCATTATATCTCCATAGTTGACAACAGAGAACTACTATTCATTATATCTCCATAGTTGACAACAGAGAACTACTATTCATTATATCTCCATAGTTGACAACAGAGAACTACTATTCATTATATCTCCATAGTTGACAACAGAGAACTACTATTCATTATATCTCCATAGTTGACAACAGAGAACTACTATTCATTATATCTCCATAGTTGACAACAGAGAACTACTATTCATTACATCTCCATAGTTGACAACAGAGAACTACTATTCATTACATCTCCATAGTTGACAACAGAAGACTACTATTCATTACATCTCCATAGTTGACAACAGAGAACTACTATTCATTATATCTCCATAGTTGACAACAGAGAACTACTATTCATTACATCTCCATAGTTGACAACAGAGAACTACTATTCATTATATCTCCATAGTTGACAACAGAGAACTACTATTCATTACATCTCCATAGTTGACAACAGAGAACTACTATTCATTATATCTCCATAGTTGACAACAGAGGACTATTCATTACATCTCCATAGTTGACAACAGAGAACTACTATTCATTACATCGCCATAGTTGACAACAGAGGACTACTATTCATTACATCGCCATAGTTGACATCAGAGAACTACTATTCATTACATCGCCATAGTTGACAACAGAGAACTACTATTCATTACATCGCCATAGTTGACATCAGAGAACTACTACTCATTACATCTCCATAGTTGACAACAGAGAACTACTATTCATTACATCGCCATAGTTGACATCAGAGAACTACTACTCATTACATCTCCATAGTTGACAACAGAGGACTACTATTCATTACATCGCCATAGTTGACAACAGAGAACTACTACTCATTACATCTCCATAGTTGACAACAGAGGACTACTATTCATTACATCGCCATAGTTGACATCAGAGAACTACTATTCATTACATCTCCATAGTTGACATCAGAGAACTACTATTCATTACATCTCCATAGTTGACAACAGAGGACTACTATTCATTATATCTCCATAGTTGACAACAGAGAACTACTCATTACATCGCCATAGTTGACATCAGAGAACTACTATTCATTACATCTCCATAGTTGACATCAGAGGACTACTCATTACATCGCCATAGTTGACATCAGAGAACTACTATTCATTACATCGCCATAGTTGACATCAGAGAACTACTATTCATTACATCGCCATAGTTGACATCAGAGAACTACTATTCATTACATCTCCATAGTTGACATCAGAGAACTACTATTCATTACATCGCCATAGTTGACATCAGAGAACTACTATTCATTACATCGCCATAGTTGACATCAGAGAACTACTACTCATTACATCGCCATAGTTGACATCAGAGAACTACTATTCATTACATCGCCATAGTTGACATCAGAGAACTACTATTCATTACATCGCCATAGTTGACATCAGAGAACTACTATTCATTACATCGCCATAGTTGACATCAGAGAACTACTATTCATTACATCGCCATAGTTGACATCAGAGAACTACTATTCATTACATCGCCATAGTTGACATCAGAGAACTACTATTCATTACATCGCCATAGTTGACATCAGAGAACTACTACTCATTACATCGCCATAGTTGACATCAGAGAACTACTATTCATTACATCGCCATAGTTGACATCAGAGAACTACTATTCATTACATCGCCATAGTTGACATCAGAGAACTACTATTCATTACATCGCCATAGTTGACATCAGAGAACTACTATTCATTACATCTCCATAGTTGACAACAGAGAACTACTATTCATTATATCTCCATAGTTGACAACAGAGAACTACTATTCATTACATCGCCATAGTTGACAACAGAGAACTACTATTCATTACATCTCCATAGTTGACAACAGAGAACTACTATTCATTACATCTCCATAGTTGACAACAGAGAACTACTACTCATTACATCGCCATAGTTGACAACAGAGAACTACTACTCATTACATCTCCATAGTTGACAACAGAGAACTACTATTCATTACATCGCCATAGTTGACAACAGAGAACTACTACTCATTACATCTCCATAGTTGACAACAGAGAACTACTACTCATTACATCGCCATAGTTGACAACAGAGAACTACTACTCATTACATCTCCATAGTTGACAACAGAGAACTACTATTCATTACATCGCCATAGTTGACAACAGAGAACTACTACTCATTACATCTCCATAGTTGACAACAGAGAACTACTACTCATTACATCGCCATAGTTGACAACAGAGAACTACTATTCATTACATCGCCATAGTTGACAACAGAGAACTACTATTCATTACATCGCCATAGTTGACAACAGAGAACTACTATTCATTACATCGCCATAGTTGACAACAGAGAACTACTATTCATTATATCTCCATAGTTGACAACAGAGAACTACTATTCATTACATCGCCATAGTTGACAACAGAGAACTACTATTCATTATATCTCCATAGTTGACAACAGAGAACTACTATTCATTACATCGCCATAGTTGACAACAGAGAACTACTATTCATTACATCTCCATAGTTGACAACAGAGAACTACTATTCATTACATCTCCATAGTTGACAACAGAGAACTACTATTCATTATATCTCCATAGTTGACAACAGAGAACTACTATTCATTACATCTCCATAGTTGACAACAGAGGACTATTCATTACATCTCCATAGTTGACAACAGAGAACTACTATTCATTACATCTCCATAGTTGACATCAGAGAACTACTATTCATTACATCGCCATAGTTGACAACAGAGAACTACTATTCATTATATCTCCATAGTTGACAACAGAGAACTACTATTCATTACATCGCCATAGTTGACAACAGAGAACTACTATTCATTACATCGCCATAGTTGACAACAGAGAACTACTATTCATTATATCTCCATAGTTGACAACAGAGAACTACTATTCATTACATCGCCATAGTTGACAACAGAGAACTACTATTCATTACATCGCCATAGTTGACAACAGAGAACTACTATTCATTACATCGCCATAGTTGACATCAGAGAACTACTATTCATTATATCGCCATAGTTGACAACAGAGAACTACTACTCATTACATCTCCATAGTTGACAACAGAGGACTACTATTCATTATATCGCCATAGTTGACAACAGAGAACTACTATTCATTATATCTCCATAGTTGACAACAGAGAACTACTACTCATTACATCTCCATAGTTGACAACAGAGAACTACTATTCATTATATCTCCATAGTTGACAACAGAGAACTACTATTCATTACATCGCCATAGTTGACAACAGAGAACTACTATTCATTACATCGCCATAGTTGACAACAGAGAACTACTATTCATTATATCGCCATAGTTGACAACAGAGAACTACTACTCATTACATCTCCATAGTTGACAACAGAGGACTACTACTCATTACATCGCCATAGTTGACAACAGAGAACTACTATTCATTACATCGCCATAGTTGACATCAGAGAACTACTATTCATTACATCTCCATAGTTGACAACAGAGGACTACTATTCATTACATCTCCATAGTTGACATCAGAGAACTACTATTCATTACATCTCCATAGTTGACAACAGAGGACTACTATTCATTACATCTCCATAGTTGACATCAGAGAACTACTATTCATTACATCGCCATAGTTGACATCAGAGGACTACTATTCATTACATCGCCATAGTTGACATCAGAGAACTACTATTCATTACATCGCCATAGTTGACATCAGAGGACTACTATTCATTACATCGCCATAGTTGACATCAGAGAACTACTATTCATTATATCGCCATAGTTGACAACAGAGAACTACTATTCATTACATCGCCATAGTTGACATCAGAGAACTACTATTCATTACATCGCCATAGTTGACAACAGAGAACTACTACTCATTATATCGCCATAGTTGACAACAGAGAACTACTATTCATTACATCTCCATAGTTGACAACAGAGAACTACTATTCATTACATCTCCATAGTTGACATCAGAGAACTACTATTCATTACATCGCCATAGTTGACAACAGAGAACTACTACTCATTATATCGCCATAGTTGACAACAGAGAACTACTATTCATTACATCTCCATAGTTGACAACAGAGAACTACTATTCATTACATCTCCATAGTTGACAACAGAGAACTACTATTCATTACATCGCCATAGTTGACAACAGAGAACTACTATTCATTACATCGCCATAGTTGACAACAGAGGACTACTATTCATTACATCGCCATAGTTGACAACAGAGAACTACTATTCATTACATCGCCATAGTTGACAACAGAGAACTACTATTCATTACATCGCCATAGTTGACAACAGAGAACTACTATTCATTACATCTCCATAGTTGACAACAGAGGACTACTATTCATTACATCGCCATAGTTGACAACAGAGAACTACTATTCATTACATCTCCATAGTTGACAACAGAGAACTACTATTCATTACATCTCCATAGTTGACAACAGAGAACTACTATTCATTATATCTCCATAGTTGACAACAGAGAACTACTATTCATTACATCGCCATAGTTGACAACAGAGGACTACTATTCATTACATCGCCATAGTTGACAACAGAGGACTACTATTCATTACATCGCCATAGTTGACAACAGAGAACTACTATTCATTACATCTCCATAGTTGACATCAGAGAACTACTATTCATTATATCTCCATAGTTGACAACAGAGAACTACTATTCATTACATCTCCATAGTTGACATCAGAGAACTACTATTCATTACATCGCCATAGTTGACAACAGAGAACTACTATTCATTATATCTCCATAGTTGACAACAGAGAACTACTATTCATTACATCTCCATAGTTGACATCAGAGAACTACTATTCATTATATCGCCATAGTTGACAACAGAGAACTACTATTCATTACATCTCCATAGTTGACAACAGAGAACTACTATTCATTACATCGCCATAGTTGACAACAGAGAACTACTATTCATTACATCGCCATAGTTGACATCAGAGAACTACTATTCATTACATCTCCATAGTTGACATCAGAGAACTACTATTCATTACATCTCCATAGTTGACATCAGAGAACTACTATTCATTACATCTCCATAGTTGACAACAGAGAACTACTATTCATTACATCGCCATAGTTGACAACAGAGAACTACTATTCATTACATCGCCATAGTTGACATCAGAGAACTACTATTCATTATATCGCCATAGTTGACATCAGAGGACTACTACTCATTACATCGCCATAGTTGACAACAGAGAACTACTCATTACATCGCCATAGTTGACATCAGAGAACTACTATTCATTACATCTCCATAGTTGACAACAGAGGACTACTACTCATTACATCTCCATAGTTGACAACAGAGAACTACTCATTACATCGCCATAGTTGACAACAGAGAACTACTATTCATTATATCGCCATAGTTGACATCAGAGAACTACTACTCATTACATCGCCATAGTTGACAACAGAGAACTACTCATTACATCGCCATAGTTGACAACAGAGAACTACTATTCATTATATCTCCATAGTTGACAACAGAGAACTACTATTCATTACATCGCCATAGTTGACATCAGAGAACTACTACTCATTACATCTCCATAGTTGACATCAGAGAACTACTATTCATTACATCGCCATAGTTGACAACAGAGGACTACTATTCATTACATCGCCATAGTTGACAACAGAGGACTACTATTCATTACATCGCCATAGTTGACAACAGAGAACTACTACTCATTACATCGCCATAGTTGACAACAGAGAACTACTCATTACATCGCCATAGTTGACAACAGAGAACTACTATTCATTATATCTCCATAGTTGACATCAGAGAACTACTATTCATTACATCGCCATAGTTGACATCAGAGAACTACTACTCATTACATCTCCATAGTTGACATCAGAGAACTACTATTCATTACATCGCCATAGTTGACAACAGAGGACTACTATTCATTACATCGCCATAGTTGACAACAGAGAACTACTATTCATTACATCTCCATAGTTGACAACAGAGAACTACTATTCATTACATCTCCATAGTTGACAACAGAAGACTACTATTCATTACATCGCCATAGTTGACAACAGAGGACTACTATTCATTACATCGCCATAGTTGACATCAGAGAACTACTATTCATTACATCGCCATAGTTGACAACAGAAGACTACTATTCATTACATCGCCATAGTTGACAACAGAAGACTACTATTCATTACATCGCCATAGTTGACAACAGAAGACTACTATTCATTACATCGCCATAGTTGACAACAGAAGACTACTATTCATTACATCGCCATAGTTGACAACAGAAGACTACTATTCATTACATCGCCATAGTTGACAACAGAGAACTACTATTCATTACATCGCCATAGTTGACAACAGAGAACTACTATTCATTACATCTCCATAGTTGACAACAGAAGACTACTATTCATTACATCGCCATAGTTGACAACAGAGAACTACTATTCATTACATCGCCATAGTTGACAACAGAGAACTACTATTCATTATATCTCCATAGTTGACAACAGAGAACTACTATTCATTACATCGCCATAGTTGACAACAGAGAACTACTATTCATTATATCTCCATAGTTGACAACAGAGAACTACTATTCATTACATCGCCATAGTTGACAACAGAAGACTACTATTCATTACATCGCCATAGTTGACAACAGAAGACTACTATTCATTACATCGCCATAGTTGACAACAGAGAACTACTATTCATTACATCGCCATAGTTGACAACAGAGAACTACTATTCATTACATCTCCATAGTTGACAACAGAAGACTACTATTCATTACATCGCCATAGTTGACAACAGAGAACTACTATTCATTACATCGCCATAGTTGACAACAGAGAACTACTATTCATTACATCGCCATAGTTGACAACAGAAGACTACTATTCATTACATCGCCATAGTTGACAACAGAAGACTACTATTCATTACATCGCCATAGTTGACAACAGAAGACTACTATTCATTACATCGCCATAGTTGACAACAGAGAACTACTATTCATTATATCTCCATAGTTGACAACAGAAGACTACTACTCATTACATCGCCATAGTTGACAACAGAGAACTACTATTCATTACATCGCCATAGTTGACAACAGAGAACTACTATTCATTACATCTCCATAGTTGACAACAGAAGACTACTATTCATTACATCGCCATAGTTGACAACAGAGAACTACTATTCATTACATCGCCATAGTTGACAACAGAGAACTACTATTCATTACATCGCCATAGTTGACAACAGAAGACTACTATTCATTACATCGCCATAGTTGACAACAGAAGACTACTATTCATTACATCGCCATAGTTGACAACAGAAGACTACTATTCATTACATCGCCATAGTTGACAACAGAAGACTACTATTCATTACATCGCCATAGTTGACAACAGAGAACTACTATTCATTATATCTCCATAGTTGACAACAGAAGACTACTACTCATTACATCGCCATAGTTGACAACAGAGAACTACTATTCATTATATCTCCATAGTTGACAACAGAAGACTACTATTCATTACATCTCCATAGTTGACAACAGAGAACTACTATTCATTATATCTCCATAGTTGACAACAGAAGACTACTATTCATTACATCGCCATAGTTGACAACAGAAGACTACTATTCATTACATCGCCATAGTTGACAACAGAGAACTACTATTCATTATATCTCCATAGTTGACAACAGAAGACTACTATTCATTACATCGCCATAGTTGACAACAGAGAACTACTATTCATTACATCGCCATAGTTGACAACAGAAGACTACTATTCATTATATCTCCATAGTTGACAACAGAAGACTACTATTCATTACATCGCCATAGTTGACAACAGAAGACTACTATTCATTACATCGCCATAGTTGACAACAGAGAACTACTATTCATTACATCGCCATAGTTGACAACAGAGAACTACTATTCATTATATCGCCATAGTTGACATCAGAGAACTACTATTCATTACATCGCCATAGTTGACAACAGAGAACTACTATTCATTACATCGCCATAGTTGACAACAGAGAACTACTATTCATTACATCGCCATAGTTGACAACAGAAGACTACTATTCATTACATCGCCATAGTTGACAACAGAAGACTACTATTCATTACATCGCCATAGTTGACAACAGAAGACTACTATTCATTACATCGCCATAGTTGACAACAGAAGACTACTATTCATTACATCGCCATAGTTGACAACAGAGAACTACTATTCATTATATCTCCATAGTTGACAACAGAAGACTACTACTCATTACATCGCCATAGTTGACAACAGAGAACTACTATTCATTACATCGCCATAGTTGACAACAGAGAACTACTATTCATTACATCTCCATAGTTGACAACAGAAGACTACTATTCATTACATCGCCATAGTTGACAACAGAGAACTACTATTCATTACATCGCCATAGTTGACAACAGAGAACTACTATTCATTACATCGCCATAGTTGACAACAGAAGACTACTATTCATTACATCGCCATAGTTGACAACAGAAGACTACTATTCATTACATCGCCATAGTTGACAACAGAAGACTACTATTCATTACATCGCCATAGTTGACAACAGAAGACTACTATTCATTACATCGCCATAGTTGACAACAGAGAACTACTATTCATTATATCTCCATAGTTGACAACAGAAGACTACTACTCATTACATCGCCATAGTTGACAACAGAGAACTACTATTCATTATATCTCCATAGTTGACAACAGAAGACTACTATTCATTACATCTCCATAGTTGACAACAGAGAACTACTATTCATTATATCTCCATAGTTGACAACAGAGAACTACTATTCATTATATCTCCATAGTTGACAACAGAGAACTACTATTCATTATATCTCCATAGTTGACAACAGAGAACTACTACTCATTACATCTCCATAGTTGACAACAGAAGACTACTATTCATTATATCTCCATAGTTGACAACAGAAGACTACTATTCATTATATCTCCATAGTTGACAACAGAAGACTACTATTCATTACATCGCCATAGTTGACAACAGAGAACTACTATTCATTATATCTCCATAGTTGACAACAGAAGACTACTATTCATTACATCGCCATAGTTGACAACAGAGAACTACTATTCATTACATCGCCATAGTTGACAACAGAAGACTACTATTCATTATATCTCCATAGTTGACAACAGAAGACTACTATTCATTACATCGCCATAGTTGACAACAGAAGACTACTATTCATTATATCGCCATAGTTGACAACAGAGAACTACTATTCATTACATCGCCATAGTTGACAACAGAAGACTACTATTCATTATATCTCCATAGTTGACAACAGAAGACTACTATTCATTACATCTCCATAGTTGACAACAGAAGACTACTATTCATTATATCGCCATAGTTGACAACAGAAGACTACTATTCATTACATCTCCATAGTTGACAACAGAAGACTACTATTCATTACATCTCCATAGTTGACAACAGAAGACTACTATTCATTATATCTCCATAGTTGACAACAGAAGACTACTATTCATTATATCGCCATAGTTGACAACAGAGAACTACTATTCATTACATCGCCATAGTTGACAACAGAGAACTACTATTCATTACATCTCCATAGTTGACAACAGAAGACTACTATTCATTACATCGCCATAGTTGACAACAGAGAACTACTATTCATTATATCTCCATAGTTGACAACAGAAGACTACTACTCATTACATCGCCATAGTTGACAACAGAGAACTACTATTCATTATATCTCCATAGTTGACAACAGAGAACTACTATTCATTACATCGCCATAGTTGACAACAGAAGACTACTATTCATTACATCGCCATAGTTGACAACAGAGAACTACTATTCATTACATCTCCATAGTTGACAACAGAGAACTACTATTCATTACATCGCCATAGTTGACAACAGAGAACTACTATTCATTACATCTCCATAGTTGACAACAGAGAACTACTATTCATTACATCGCCATAGTTGACAACAGAGAACTACTATTCATTATATCTCCATAGTTGACAACAGAGAACTACTATTCATTACATCTCCATAGTTGACAACAGAAGACTACTATTCATTATATCGCCATAGTTGACAACAGAAGACTACTATTCATTACATCTCCATAGTTGACAACAGAAGACTACTATTCATTACATCTCCATAGTTGACAACAGAAGACTACTATTCATTATATCTCCATAGTTGACAACAGAAGACTACTATTCATTATATCGCCATAGTTGACAACAGAGAACTACTATTCATTACATCGCCATAGTTGACAACAGAGAACTACTATTCATTACATCTCCATAGTTGACAACAGAAGACTACTATTCATTACATCGCCATAGTTGACAACAGAGAACTACTATTCATTATATCTCCATAGTTGACAACAGAAGACTACTACTCATTACATCGCCATAGTTGACAACAGAGAACTACTATTCATTATATCTCCATAGTTGACAACAGAGAACTACTATTCATTACATCGCCATAGTTGACAACAGAAGACTACTATTCATTACATCGCCATAGTTGACAACAGAGAACTACTATTCATTATATCGCCATAGTTGACAACAGAGAACTACTATTCATTACATCGCCATAGTTGACAACAGAGAACTACTATTCATTACATCGCCATAGTTGACAACAGAGAACTACTATTCATTATATCTCCATAGTTGACAACAGAAGACTACTATTCATTATATCTCCATAGTTGACAACAGAAGACTACTACTCATTACATCGCCATAGTTGACAACAGAAGACTACTACTCATTACATCGCCATAGTTGACAACAGAGAACTACTATTCATTATATCTCCATAGTTGACAACAGAAGACTACTACTCATTACATCGCCATAGTTGACAACAGAGAACTACTATTCATTATATCTCCATAGTTGACAACAGAGAACTACTATTCATTACATCGCCATAGTTGACAACAGAAGACTACTATTCATTACATCGCCATAGTTGACAACAGAGAACTACTATTCATTACATCGCCATAGTTGACAACAGAGAACTACTATTCATTACATCGCCATAGTTGACAACAGAGAACTACTATTCATTACATCGCCATAGTTGACAACAGAGAACTACTATTCATTATATCTCCATAGTTGACAACAGAGAACTACTATTCATTACATCGCCATAGTTGACAACAGAGAACTACTATTCATTATATCTCCATAGTTGACAACAGAAGACTACTACTCATTACATCTCCATAGTTGACAACAGAGAACTACTATTCATTATATCTCCATAGTTGACAACAGAGAACTACTATTCATTACATCGCCATAGTTGACAACAGAGGACTACTATTCATTACATCGCCATAGTTGACAACAGAGAACTACTATTCATTATATCGCCATAGTTGACAACAGAGAACTACTATTCATTATATCTCCATAGTTGACAACAGAGAACTACTATTCATTACATCGCCATAGTTGACAACAGAAGACTACTATTCATTATATCTCCATAGTTGACAACAGAGAACTACTATTCATTACATCGCCATAGTTGACAACAGAAGACTACTATTCATTACATCGCCATAGTTGACAACAGAGAACTACTATTCATTATATCTCCATAGTTGACAACAGAGAACTACTATTCATTACATCGCCATAGTTGACAACAGAGAACTACTATTCATTACATCTCCATAGTTGACAACAGAGAACTACTATTCATTACATCGCCATAGTTGACAACAGAAGACTACTATTCATTACATCGCCATAGTTGACAACAGAGAACTACTATTCATTATATCTCCATAGTTGACAACAGAAGACTACTATTCATTACATCGCCATAGTTGACAACAGAGAACTACTATTCATTATATCTCCATAGTTGACAACAGAAGACTACTACTCATTACATCTCCATAGTTGACAACAGAGAACTACTATTCATTATATCTCCATAGTTGACAACAGAGAACTACTATTCATTACATCGCCATAGTTGACAACAGAGAACTACTATTCATTACATCGCCATAGTTGACAACAGAGAACTACTATTCATTACATCGCCATAGTTGACAACAGAGAACTACTATTCATTACATCGCCATAGTTGACAACAGAGAACTACTATTCATTATATCTCCATAGTTGACAACAGAGAACTACTATTCATTATATCTCCATAGTTGACAACAGAGAACTACTATTCATTATATCTCCATAGTTGACAACAGAGAACTACTATTCATTACATCGCCATAGTTGACAACAGAGAACTACTATTCATTACATCGCCATAGTTGACAACAGAGGACTACTATTCATTATATCTCCATAGTTGACAACAGAGGACTATTCATTACATCTCCATAGTTGACAACAGAGGACTACTATTCATTACATCGCCATAGTTGACAACAGAGGACTATTCATTACATCGCCATAGTTGACAACAGAGGACTACTATTCATTATATCTCCATAGTTGACAACAGAGGACTATTCATTACATCTCCATAGTTGACAACAGAGGACTATTCATTACATCGCCATAGTTGACAACAGAGGACTACTATTCATTATATCTCCATAGTTGACAACAGAGGACTATTCATTACATCTCCATAGTTGACAACAGAGAACTACTATTCATTACATCGCCATAGTTGACAACAGAGGACTATTCATTACATCGCCATAGTTGACAACAGAGGACTATTCATTATATCTCCATAGTTGACAACAGAGGACTACTATTCATTACATCGCCATAGTTGACAACAGAGAACTACTATTCATTACATCGCCATAGTTGACAACAGAGAACTACTATTCATTACATCGCCATAGTTGACAACAGAGGACTACTATTCATTACATCGCCATAGTTGACAACAGAAGACTACTATTCATTACATCGCCATAGTTGACAACAGAAGACTACTACTCATTACATCGCCATAGTTGACAACAGAAGACTACTACTCATTACATCGCCATAGTTGACAACAGAAGACTACTACTCATTACATCGCCATAGTTGACAACAGAAGACTACTACTCATTACATCGCCATAGTTGACAACAGAAGACTACTACTCATTACATCGCCATAGTTGACAACAGAGAACTACTATTCATTACATCGCCATAGTTGACAACAGAAGACTACTACTCATTACATCGCCATAGTTGACAACAGAAGACTACTACTCATTACATCGCCATAGTTGACAACAGAGAACTACTATTCATTACATCTCCATAGTTGACAACAGAGAACTACTATTCATTACATCGCCATAGTTGACAACAGAGAACTACTATTCATTACATCTCCATAGTTGACAACAGAGAACTACTATTCATTATATCTCCATAGTTGACAACAGAGAACTACTATTCATTACATCGCCATAGTTGACAACAGAGGACTACTATTCATTACATCTCCATAGTTGACAACAGAAGACTACTACTCATTACATCTCCATAGTTGACAACAGAGAACTACTATTCATTATATCTCCATAGTTGACAACAGAAGACTACTATTCATTACATCTCCATAGTTGACATCAGAGAACTACTATTCATTACATCTCCATAGTTGACAACAGAGAACTACTATTCATTATATCTCCATAGTTGACAACAGAGAACTACTATTCATTACATCGCCATAGTTGACAACAGAGAACTACTATTCATTATATCTCCATAGTTGACAACAGAGAACTACTATTCATTACATCGCCATAGTTGACAACAGAAGACTACTATTCATTACATCTCCATAGTTGACAACAGAAGACTACTACTCATTACATCGCCATAGTTGACAACAGAGAACTACTATTCATTATATCTCCATAGTTGACAACAGAGAACTACTATTCATTATATCTCCATAGTTGACAACAGAAGACTACTACTCATTACATCGCCATAGTTGACAACAGAGAACTACTATTCATTATATCTCCATAGTTGACAACAGAAGACTACTACTCATTACATCGCCATAGTTGACAACAGAAGACTACTACTCATTACATCTCCATAGTTGACAACAGAAGACTACTACTCATTACATCGCCATAGTTGACAACAGAGAACTACTATTCATTATATCTCCATAGTTGACAACAGAAGACTACTATTCATTACATCTCCATAGTTGACAACAGAAGACTACTACTCATTACATCGCCATAGTTGACAACAGAGAACTACTATTCATTACATCGCCATAGTTGACAACAGAGAACTACTATTCATTATATCTCCATAGTTGACAACAGAGAACTACTATTCATTACATCGCCATAGTTGACAACAGAGAACTACTATTCATTACATCGCCATAGTTGACAACAGAGAACTACTATTCATTATATCTCCATAGTTGACAACAGAGAACTACTATTCATTACATCGCCATAGTTGACAACAGAGAACTACTATTCATTACATCTCCATAGTTGACAACAGAAGACTACTACTCATTACATCGCCATAGTTGACAACAGAGAACTACTATTCATTATATCTCCATAGTTGACAACAGAAGACTACTATTCATTACATCTCCATAGTTGACAACAGAAGACTACTACTCATTACATCGCCATAGTTGACAACAGAGAACTACTATTCATTATATCTCCATAGTTGACAACAGAGAACTACTATTCATTATATCTCCATAGTTGACAACAGAGAACTACTATTCATTACATCGCCATAGTTGACAACAGAGAACTACTATTCATTACATCGCCATAGTTGACAACAGAGAACGACTATTCATTACATCTCCATAGTTGACAACAGAGAACTACTATTCATTACATCGCCATAGTTGACAACAGAGAACTACTATTCATTACATCGCCATAGTTGACAACAGAGAACTACTATTCATTACATCGCCATAGTTGACAACAGAGAACTACTATTCATTACATCGCCATAGTTGACAACAGAGAACTACTATTCATTACATCGCCATAGTTGACAACAGAGAACTACTATTCATTACATCGCCATAGTTGACATCAGAGAACTACTATTCATTATATCTCCATAGTTGACAACAGAGAACTACTATTCATTACATCGCCATAGTTGACAACAGAGAACTACTATTCATTATATCTCCATAGTTGACATCAGAGAACTACTATTCATTACATCTCCATAGTTGACATCAGAGAACTACTATTCATTATATCGCCATAGTTGACAACAGAGAACTACTATTCATTACATCTCCATAGTTGACAACAGAGAACTACTATTCATTACATCGCCATAGTTGACAACAGAGAACTACTATTCATTATATCTCCATAGTTGACAACAGAGAACTACTATTCATTACATCTCCATAGTTGACAACAGAGAACTACTATTCATTATATCTCCATAGTTGACATCAGAGAACTACTATTCATTACATCTCCATAGTTGACATCAGAGAACTACTATTCATTACATCGCCATAGTTGACAACAGAGAACTACTATTCATTACATCGCCATAGTTGACAACAGAGAACTACTATTCATTATATCTCCATAGTTGACAACAGAGAACTACTATTCATTATATCTCCATAGTTGACAACAGAGAAC
Organism: Omphiscola glabra; assembly: GCA_964017045.1. Taxonomy (NCBI): domain Eukaryota; kingdom Metazoa; phylum Mollusca; class Gastropoda; family Lymnaeidae; genus Omphiscola; species Omphiscola glabra. The sequence goes on along the minus strand of OZ024804.1, from coordinate 1,203,183 downwards.
TACTATTCATTATATCTCCATAGTTGACATCAGAGAACTACTATTCATTACATCGCCATAGTTGACATCAGAGAACTACTATTCATTACATCTCCATAGTTGACATCAGAGAACTACTATTCATTACATCTCCATAGTTGACATCAGAGAACTACTATTCATTACATCGCCATAGTTGACATCAGAGAACTACTATTCATTACATCTCCATAGTTGACAACAGAGAACTACTATTCATTACATCGCCATAGTTGACAACAGAGAACTACTATTCATTATATCTCCATAGTTGACAACAGAGAACTACTATTCATTACATCTCCATAGTTGACATCAGAGAACTACTATTCATTATATCTCCATAGTTGATAACAGAGAACTACTATTCATTACATCGCCATAGTTGACAACAGAGAACTACTATTCATTATATCTCCATAGTTGACAACAGAGAACTACTATTCATTACATCGCCATAGTTGACAACAGAGAACTACTATTCATTACATCTCCATAGTTGACAACAGAAGACTACTACTCATTACATCGCCATAGTTGACAACAGAGAACTACTATTCATTATATCTCCATAGTTGACAACAGAAGACTACTATTCATTACATCTCCATAGTTGACAACAGAAGACTACTACTCATTACATCGCCATAGTTGACAACAGAGAACTACTATTCATTATATCTCCATAGTTGACAACAGAGAACTACTATTCATTATATCTCCATAGTTGACAACAGAGAACTACTATTCATTACATCGCCATAGTTGACAACAGAGAACTACTATTCATTACATCGCCATAGTTGACAACAGAGAACGACTATTCATTACATCTCCATAGTTGACAACAGAGAACTACTATTCATTACATCGCCATAGTTGACAACAGAGAACTACTATTCATTACATCGCCATAGTTGACAACAGAGAACTACTATTCATTACATCGCCATAGTTGACAACAGAGAACTACTATTCATTACATCGCCATAGTTGACAACAGAGAACTACTATTCATTACATCGCCATAGTTGACAACAGAGAACTACTATTCATTACATCGCCATAGTTGACAACAGAGAACTACTATTCATTACATCGCCATAGTTGACATCAGAGAACTACTATTCATTACATCTCCATAGTTGACAACAGAGAACTACTATTCATTATATCTCCATAGTTGATAACAGAGAACTACTATTCATTACATCGCCATAGTTGACAACAGAGAACTACTATTCATTATATCTCCATAGTTGACAACAGAGAACTACTATTCATTACATCGCCATAGTTGACAACAGAGAACTACTATTCATTACATCGCCATAGTTGACAACAGAGAACTACTATTCATTACATCGCCATAGTTGACAACAGAGAACTACTATTCATTACATCGCCATAGTTGACAACAGAGAACTACTATTCATTACATCGCCATAGTTGACAACAGAGAACTACTATTCATTACATCTCCATAGTTGACAACAGAGAACTACTATTCATTACATCGCCATAGTTGACAACAGAGAACTACTATTCATTACATCGCCATAGTTGACAACAGAGAACTACTATTCATTACATCGCCATAGTTGACAACAGAGAACTACTATTCATTACATCGCCATAGTTGACAACAGAGAACTACTATTCATTACATCGCCATAGTTGACAACAGAGAACTACTATTCATTACATCGCCATAGTTGACAACAGAGAACTACTATTCATTACATCTCCATAGTTGACATCAGAGAACTACTATTCATTACATCTCCATAGTTGACAACAGAGAACTACTATTCATTACATCGCCATAGTTGACAACAGAGAACTACTATTCATTACATCGCCATAGTTGACAACAGAGAACTACTATTCATTACATCGCCATAGTTGACAACAGAAGACTACTACTCATTACATCGCCATAGTTGACAACAGAAGACTACTATTCATTACATCGCCATAGTTGACATCAGAGAACTACTATTCATTACATCGCCATAGTTGACAACAGAGAACTACTATTCATTACATCGCCATAGTTGACAACAGAGAACTACTATTCATTACATCGCCATAGTTGACAACAGAAGACTACTATTCATTACATCGCCATAGTTGACAGCAGAGAACTACTATTCATTACATCGCCATAGTTGACAACAGAGAACTACTATTCATTACATCGCCATAGTTGACAACAGAAGACTACTATTCATTACATCGCCATAGTTGACAACAGAGAACTACTATTCATTACATCTCCATAGTTGACAGCAGAGAACTACTACTCATTACATCGCCATAGTTGACAACAGAGAACTACTATTCATTACATCTCCATAGTTGACAGCAGAGAACTACTATTCATTACATCTCCATAGTTGACAGCAGAGAACTACTATTCATTATATCTCCATAGTTGACAGCAGAGAACTACTACTCATTACATCGCCATAGTTGACAACAGAGAACTACTATTCATTACATCTCCATAGTTGACAGCAGAGAACTACTACTCATTACATCGCCATAGTTGACAACAGAGAACTACTATTCATTACATCGCCATAGTTGACAGCAGAGAACTACTATTCATTACATCGCCATAGTTGACAACAGAGAACTACTATTCATTACATCTCCATAGTTGACAGCAGAGAACTACTACTCATTACATCGCCATAGTTGACAACAGAAGACTACTATTCATTACATCTCCATAGTTGACAACAGAGAACTACTATTCATTACATCTCCATAGTTGACAGCAGAGAACTACTACTCATTACATCGCCATAGTTGACAACAGAAGACTACTACTCATTACATCGCCATAGTTGACAGCAGAGAACTACTACTCATTACATCGCCATAGTTGACAACAGAAGACTACTACTCATTACATCGCCATAGTTGACAGCAGAGAACTACTACTAATTACATACCCATCAAATGGACAATTCCAATAAAGACGACATTCTTTGATGAACCAGGTGTTATTTGTATTTCCATTATATTTACATATTCTCTTTATTGTGCGTGTGCAGTGTAAGACATATAAATATCACTAGGATAATTTAGACATATGAATATCACTAGAATAATTTAGACATATAAATATCACTAGGATAATTTAGACATCTGAATATCACTAAGAGAAGTTAAAAAGGAATCAACTCAATAGGAACAACATAACCGCTACAACCTTCTAAGAAACTAAGCATTTGAGGAAGGTTGAGTTAACTTTTACAACGACAAATTATACGTTTATCTCTGAAGCTTTGGCAAATGTTCCCAATGATAAGCCATGTAATAAGCCATGTGATAAGCCATGTGATAAGTGAGGAATGTCGGAGGAAAGTTAAGCGCTTTTCCCCCCAATTCTCCTTCCTTAAAAAAAAACCCCAAACAGTCATACTTAAAATAAATTATCAAATCTTATGTGACGTGCTAATTAGTTGAAAAAGCCACTTTGTTATCCTCTAATTAATTGAAAAAGCCACTTTGTTACCCTCTGATTAATTGAAAACGCCACATCGTTTCTCTCTAACCAATCGAAAAAGCCAAGATGTTACTTGCTACTCAATTGAAAAATTTCCTTTGTTGCTTTCTAATCAGTTAAAAAAAGGCCACTTTGTTGCTTGCTAATTAGTTTAAAAAGCCACTTTATTTCAAAAGAAAGTTCATGCCCTTAGAGCACCAAGAAAGAAAAAAAAGAGTTAAAAATAGTAAAAACATCATTTACAAATGCACAAAATGAAAATAACTTGCTCTTGGCATGCACTACAGCAGGTAGATGCTTAGCCGGAATTTGGCGTGATTTAAACTAAGACAGGAAACACATGTTAGGGTGCTGGGAGAAATTTGACAAATGTATGCGGTCGTCTTTGATGTTCAGATCGTTAGCCAAAAATAAACCTACACAAAACGTACTTGACGTTAATTTGTCATACGGGGAATGGAGTTGTGGAGTCGGAACATTGGAGTTGTGGAGTCGGAACGTTGGAGTTGTGGAGTCGGAACATTGGAGTTGTGGAGTCGGAACATTGGAGTTGTGGAGTCGGAACGTTGGAGTTGTGGAGTCGGAACGTTGGAGTTGTGGAGTCGGAACATTGGAGTTGTGGAGTCGGAACATTGGAGTTGTCGAGTCGGAACATTGGAGTTGTGGAGTCGGAACATTGGAGTTGTGGAGTCGGAACATTGGAGTTGTGGAGTCGGAACATTGGAGTTGTGGAGTCGGAACATTGGAGTTGTGGAGTCGGAACATTGGAGTTGTGGAGTCGGAACATTGGAGTTGTGGAGTCGGAACATTGGAGTTGTGGAGTCGGAACATTGGAATTGGGGAGACATATAGACAGAGATTTTTTTATGAATATAGACAGTTATTTCTTGATGGATGTAGATCTTTATTTCTTGATGGATATAGACAATTATTGCTTGATGGATATAACCAGTTATTTCTTGATGGATATAGACAGTTATTTCTTGATGGATATAGACAGTTTTTTCATATTGGATGTCGACAGTTATTGTATGATGGATATAGACGACCGTTTCAGATTGAATGTAGACCGCTATTTCAAGGTGGATATAGTCGGCCACCAGTTAAAGTTGGACATAGCGGGCCATAGGCGGATATAAACAGAACCTTAAAACTAATTCCGATTCTAAATTTTGGATGATTCCGTGGAGTTGAATTGTAAAAAGAAATGTATCATCAATATTTGTGTTTAGAAAATGTATCATAAATATTTGTGTTAAAGAAATGTATCATCAATATGTGTGAGGAATGTATCATCAATAATTTTTTTTAAATGAATGGATCATCAATATGTGTGTTAAAGAAATCCATCATCAATATGTGTGTTAAAGAAATGTATCATCACTATGTGTGTACAAGAAATGTATCCTCACTATTTGTGTACAAGGATATATTATGCTGCATGCCATTCTATTTGTACAAAGTTAAATTCAAGTCATGAAATAATTTGACTTAATCAATAAAAAAATAAAATAAAAATTTGGTGGAAAGTGATGGCTTTAAATAAATGCGCATGAATAAAGTGGCCAATAAGGTGGCCAATAAAGTGGCTAATAAGTTGGCCATTCATGGATTTTTTACCAGGATGCTACTAGTTGTTTGGACACTGCGCTGGTTGCAATTCACGACCAACTAAAAGTTAATTGAAATTTAAGAATTGAAATGAACACTACAGAATAATAGAAATGGTCGTTACGAGACTTGGATCCGTGAGCAGTAGCGTACCTTAGGGGGGCTGTTAGGGGCGGGATGAACTTTGAGACTTTATTTTAATAGCCAGCTGCTGCTATAATATAGCCCACCAAACAATGGCGGCCGAATGTGTATAATCTTTTTCACCAGGTTTACAGCCGCACACTTTTTTCCTTTAACTATATTAATATTCTATTGTACCACCCCATTTTAGACCAAAGATTTAGAACACCATATTTGAATTGAGACGTTTCCCGTTAAACAAAAGAAAATATCACCAATTAAGCGCACTTGCGTTATTTTTAAGAATCTAATTTAGCGCCATTATCGGTAATTTTATTTAGTGAAATCTGGATGCGTTACTAACATGGTTAGTGACATGGTTATTGACATGGTTACTGTCACGGTTACTGACATGATTACTGACATGGTTACATAGATAATTGTTTGTGCAGCTACAGCGTTTATAGCAGCAGCCATCTTGATCTGTGTACCGGCGGCGGCAACGGCTTATTATAGCAATGGTGGCTGTGGCAGCTATAGCTTCGGATAGCAATGACGGCTATGGCAGCTATGGCTTCTGATAGCAATGGCGGCTTTGGCAGCTATAGCTTCCGATAGCAATGGCGGCTATGACTTCTGATGCTTGCCCGTGCTCTGTACCTTTCATTCATTATCCAGAAATGATGAGTAGGCCCGTTGGGGGGGGGGGGGGGGGGAGTGTATGTCAGACACGTAAGCAAACAAGAATACTTGAATAGGGGTCACTCACTGTCGTTTATGTCAAGCCACACACTGTTGATACATGTATAGACTGGGCCTTGTCCGACCAACAACTTCATGACATACCTTATGGGATACACACATGAACTAGGACTTCTAGCAACCCTATAAGCATACATCACACTTGTACTACAACAATACCATAAGCAATCATCACACTTGTACTACAAAAACCCCATAAGCATACATCACACTTGTACTACAACAACCCCATAAGCATATATCACACTTGTACTACAACAATCCCATAAGCATACATTACACTTGTACTACAATGGTTCAAAATGATCTGGACTTCATTTGTACAGAATGATAATCATGGTACTTCAGGAGTTTGTGTGGGATGTAAATAAAATATCACCCTGTGAAACGCCATAACCGCTAGTAACAGTTGATCAAATGATATGTGTGTGACCTATGAACTTCATCGAATGATATGTGTGTGACCTATGAACTTCATCGAATGGTATGTTACTTTTGAACTTTATCAAATAATAATAATAATAATAATGAAGTTTATTTGAAAAATCACGCTTCATCCCCAAAGTCTCGAAGCGAGGTACACGGTCAACCACATTAAAAGAAAAATGATGTAGAACTTTATCATATGATATGTGACTATGGACTTTATCAAATGATATGTGACCTATGAACTTGATCAAATGATATGTGACCTATGGACTTGATCAAATGATATGTGACCTATGGACTTGATCAAATGATATGTGACCTATGAACTTGATCAAATGATATGTGACCTATGGACTTGATCAAATGATATGTGACCTATGGACTTGATCAAATGATATGTGACCTATGGACTTCATCAAATGATATGTGACCTATGAACTTGATCAAATGATATGACCGTATGAAAAACACTTGACACTTAGGTATACCATATATATAACTACCAAATAATAACTTCCATATAAAACTACCATATAAAACTACCATATAAAACTACCATACAATTACTAAAATACAACTATCTCTGGCCAGCTTCCAGATCCTGTAATTAATGCCCCAGATTCCCTACACACACCAGACATTGATCAGTTATTAATTTTATCGATCAGCTTCTAAAACTATCCACAAGTAAAAATAACCTAGTGCTGTGTCATAGATGCACCATTCCTAAAATAGTTCGTGCATAGCGTTCACGTGATCTCTTGACATTGAGGATAAACAAAACCAGACTCTGACAATACACCCGAGTGTTGCTGTCAGGGGAGAAACTGGGGATGACAGGCCCGGTCAATCAGTCAGGGATATGAACGAGATGACAGGTCCGGTCTATGAAGTCAGAGATATGAACGAGATGAAATGCGCGGTCTATGAAGTCAGATATATGAACGAGATGAGAGGTCCGGTCTATGAAGTCAGAACTGTGAATGAGACGACTGGACTGGCCTATGAATGAGATGACAGGTCCTGTCTATTGATGAGGTGACAGGCTTGGTCTATGAATGAGATGGCATGTACGGTCTATGAATGAGATGACAGGTCCGGTCTATGAATGAGATGACAGGCCCAGTCTATGAATGACAGGTCCGATCTATGAATGAGATGACAGGTCCGGCCTATGAATGAGATGACAGGTCAGTCTATGAATGAGATGACAGGTCCGGTCTATGAATGAGATGACAGGTCCGGTCTATGAATGAGATGGCATGTACGGTCTATGAATGAGATGACAGGTCCGGTCTATGAATGAGACGACAGGCCGGTCTATGAATGAGATGACAGGCCCGGTCTATGAATGAGACGACAGGTCCGGTCTATGAATGAGATGACAGGCCCGGTCTATGAATGAGATGACAGGCCCGGTCTATGAATGAGACGACAGGCATGGCCTTTTAAGTAAAAGATGTGACTCAAATGACAGACCCGGTCTTTTGTTAGAGATAAATGTGGTGTAATGGACTCAAATGTGTAAAACCATTGAGTAGTTTATAACAGGAGATGGATGTGGTGTAATAGACTCAAATGTGTACAACCATTGAATAGTTTATAACAGGCCACTACATTAAGTTAGGACCGACAAGTTTCTTTGATTGTATTAATTGACTTGAAAACACATCTCCCCATATTTACTTCCAACATTTCCTAGAGAATATTCGCCAATCAGCCAATCTGGCAATCAGTCTATTAACCAATCTGGCAATCTACATATCAACCAATCTGGCAACCAGTCTATTAACCAATCTGGCAACCAGTCTATTAACCAATCTGGCAATCAATCTATTAACCAATCTGACAATCTACCTATTAACCAATCTGGCAATCAGTCTATTAACCAATCTGGCAATCAGTCTATTAACCAATCTGGCAATTAGTCTATTAACCAATCTGGCAATATACCTATCAACAAATCTGGCAACCAGTCTATTAACCAATCTGGTAACCAGTCTATTAACCAATCTGGCAATCAGTCTATTAACCAATCTGACAATCAGTCTATTAACCAATCTGACAATCTACCTATTAATCAATCTGACAATCTACCTATTAACCAATCTGGGAATCTACCTATTAACCAATCTGACAATCTACCTATTAACCAATCTGGCAATCTACCTATTAACCAATCTGGCAATCAGTCTATTAATCAATCTGGCAATCAGTCTATCAACCAATCTGGCAATCTACCTATTAACCAATCTGGCAATCTACCTATCAATCAATCTGACAATCTACCTATTAACCAATGTGGCAACCAGTCTATTAACCAATCTGGCAATCAGTCTATTAACCAATCTGACAACCAGTCTATTAACCAATCTGGCAATCAGTCTATAAACAAATCTGGCAACCAGTCTATTAACCAATCTGGCAATCTACCTATTAACCAATCTGGCAATCAGTCTATTAACCAATCTGACAATCTACCTATTAACCATTCTGGCAATCAGTCTATTAACCAATCTGGCAATCTACCTATTAACCAATCTGGCAATCAGTCTATTAACCAATCTGGCAATCTACCTATCAACCAATCTGGCAATCAGTCTATTAACCAATCTGGCAATCAGTCTATTAACCAATCTGGCAATCAGTCTATTAACCAATCTGACAATCTACCTATTAACCAATCTGGCAATCAGTCTATTAACCAATCTGGCAATCAGTCTATTAACCAATCTGGCAATTAGTCTATTAACCAATCTGGCAATCTACCTATCAACAAATCTGGCAACCAGTCTATTAACCAATCTGGCAACCAGTCTATTAACCAATCTGGCAATCAGTCTATTAACCAATCTGACAATCAGTCTATTAACCAATCTGACAATCTACCTATTAATCAATCTGACAATCTACCTATTAACCAATCTGGGAATCTACCTATTAACCAATCTGACAATCTACCTATTAACCAATCTGGCAATCTACCTATTAACCAATCTGGCAATCAGTCTATTAATCAATCTGGCAATCAGTCTATCAACCAATCTGGCAATCTACCTATTAACCAATCTGGCAATCTACCTATCAATCAATCTGACAATCTACCTATTAACCAATGTGGCAACCAGTCTATTAACCAATCTGGCAATCAGTCTATTAACCAATCTGACAACCAGTCTATTAACCAATCTGGCAATCAGTCTATAAACAAATCTGGCAACCAGTCTATTAACCAATCTGGCAATCAGTCTATTAACCAATCTGACAATCTACCTATTAACCAATCTGGCAATCAGTCTATTAACCAATCTGGCAATCTACCTATTAACCAATCTGGCAATCAGTCTATTAACCAATCTGACAATCTACCTATTAACCAATCTGGCAATCTACCTATTAACCAATCTGGCAATCAGTCTATTAACCAATCTGACAATCTACCTATTAACCAATCTGGCAATCTACCTATTAACCAATCTGACAATCTACCTATTAACCAATCTGGCAATCTGCCTATTAACCAATCTGGCAATCAGCCTATTAACCAAGCAGACAATCTAATTGAAAACATTACAAAAGGCAAAGAATTAGGGTGCACTATACTATGACGACAGAAAGCGCTATTCATTTCCATGCGGTGCTCTCGCTTGTGATGCACTCAGTGCTATTGATCTGTGTAACCAAGCATCGAGAGCCGAGTGAGGGCCGATATTGTGCTTTATTAGCTGGCTGGAAAATGGAGGTCTTTGTAAAACTAACCAGATCTGTTTAATACCAGGGATTTGTTTCATCAGGAAAGTGATGACTAGATCAGATTGTCATCAATTTGGCGAGCGAAACGGAGACACCTGTTGACAATAAATGCCTTTGTAAAATAATGTATTAAAATGAGGTAGTCAAACAGTTTAGGTTGTCACACTGACATTAGAATAAGGTTGTTACACAGACATTAGAATTAGGTTGTTACATAGACATTAGAATTAGGTTGTTACATAGACATTAGAATTAGGTTGTTACATAGACGTGAGAATTAGGTTGTTACATAGACATTAGAATTAGGTTGTTACATAGACATTAGAATTAGGTTGTTACATAGACGTGAAAATTAGGTTGTTACATAGACATTAGAATTAGGTTGTTACATAGACATTAGAATTAGGTTGTTACACAGACATTACAATTAGGTTGTTACATAGACATTAGAATTAGGTTGTTACATAGACATTAGAATTAGGTTGTTACACAGCCAGTGTAATTTGTTTCACTTTGGCTTAACACAAAGATGATTGATATTAATGTCAAGTTCAACAATGTCAACAGCAGGTCTGAGCAAACTTTTGGTTTTCTCGTGGAAAAGTAAGATTTCTGATTGATTCGAAACACCTGTGATTCTACTCCACACCTGTGATTCTACTCCACAACTGTGATTCTACTCCACACCAGTGATTCTACTCCACACCAGTGATTCTACTCCACACCAGTGAGTCTACTCCACACCAGTGATTCTACTCCACACCAGTGATTCTACTCCACACCTGTGATTCTACTCCACACCAGTGATTCTACTCCACACCAGTGATTCTACTCCCCACCAGTGATTCTACTCCACACCAGTGATTCTACTCCACACCAGTGATTCTACTCCCCACCAGTGATTATACTCCACACCAGTGATTCTACTCCACACCAGTGATTCTACTCCACACAAGTAAGTCAACTTCCCATGATGCCACACTTGACACAAAGGTACATATTACATACTAATGATGTTAATTGATTTGTTGTAAAAGACACAGATTGGGAACTTCATTGTTCAATTTTAGACAACAATAACACAACTACTGCAACGGTAAGACATTTGTTAAAATTTAATATTTTGTAATTGTTACCGAGGCTTTTACCATCATTTGATACCTATGTACACAGGAAGTTACGGGAGATAAATGTACACAGGAAGTGACAGGAGTTAAATGTACACAAGACTGGCGAATACCCAATAGTGAGTTTGTTGACAGGTCGGGCTGAAGACCTCTAAGGTAACGGATTGCGGAACCGAATGTTCGGCCGACCTGTTTTAGACATAAACCGAATGTTCCACTGACCTGTTTTAGACATTGACCTGATCCAGAAACCAGTACAAGAGCTGTTTATCTTTTCATCGCCCCCTTCAAAATTATGGAAGTTGTCAGAAACAGAAAACTTCAACTTTGTATCGGTTATTTTTGGATAGAGAGTACGGTAGAGAGAATGAAAGTGATAGAGAGAGAGGGAGAGTGAAAGAGAGAGATAGTGTGTGTAGGAGAGAGAGAGACTGAGAAAATATGTGAGAGAGAGAACATATGTGTGAGAGAGAGAGAGAGAGCACGGGGAGAGAGAAGCAAAGTGATATTATTATTATAATTATTATTATTGGCAGTTTTCTATAGCGTGGTATATATATATTGGATAGATAGATATATAGATAGATAAATGATAGATAGATAGAGATAGATGGATAGATAGATATAGATAGATAGATAGATAGATAGATAGATTGATAGACAGAGTGAGCATTACGCAGAAAGTACAGACCTTCATAAACACTTGCCTTAGAAAGATCTTGAACACCAATTGGCCAAATACCATCACCAACAAAGATCTATTAGAAAGGACATACCAGGGGCCCATTGATGAAGACATAAAGAAAAGATGGAGGTGCATTGGGCATACTCTCCGAAAACCCCCCAGATAGCACCACCAGGCAATGCCTAACATGGAATCCACAGGGAATAAGAAAGAGAGGAAGACCTAAGAATACATGGAGACTCTAGCTAGAGACAGACACGCAAAATATGGAATACACATGGAAGCAACTGGAAAGGGAAGCACAGGACCGTGATAAGTGGAAAATTCTTTTGGACGGCCTATGCCCCAGATGGGATAAAAGTCATAAGGAGAAGAAGATGTAGATATTCGTACCATAATGTTTGTCTAGACGTCATTTTGTCTAGACGTTAGTTTGTCTAGACGTCAGTTTGTCTAGACGGTCATATTTTCATTGAGTTCAGCAATCACGTCATCGATGGGAAGATGGCGGTTGAAGAGATAAGACAAGTCGTCTGCTTTAGGGCTGGTCTTGGGTCATCAGTCACACTTGAATGTGAGGTTTTCACCCCATGTCTCAACGATTGTGTAAATCTCGCTAAAGATTCTCAAAGAGAGAATAAGTATAACAGTAGATCTCAACAGCGGATCTCAGGGAACGAATGGCTGATATCGACTAAACGTTTCTAAGACAAGGAATCAAACAGATAAGGTTACAATCCCTATCTCATCCCTCCGCATTGGTGGAACTGTAAAAATCAAAACTTTTAGCCCCATCATCTTAATTTAATCTGAACACTGCAAAGGAAGTGGAGGCCTAAAAATGAGATGTGTGTCTCCTCCTGGATCAGGTCGAGGAGCCATTAATTGAATTACTTTTGAACCCTGGACATTGGGAACACGGGTGTGTTTTAATTCAACGGTTCTCATCTTTGTGGCACCCTTTGTATCAAGATTAAAATGTCTTCTCTAGTGTTTCTACATTTACCATAATAATATGTTTTCATACTTCACTTGGCGTAAAAAAATTGTAAAACAAACCAAACGATTTTTCAGAAACAACTTTCTGGGAATAAGAAAAGTGGGGAATTATGTTTTCTTTCCACGAATGCACTGCTACTAACAGAACGTCGTTGAAACGGAAGCGATGCAGCCATTACAAAAATTGTTTTTTTTCATCTCCGACTCGATGTCTCAATGCAAAAATATAATAACCAATAAACCAAAGAGCATTTAACACATTTTAACACAATGCTGAACGCAGCCATAAGACATTATGTTTACACAATTGTAAGTCTGTGGAATTGCCCAAAGTAGAAACAAATTAACTTAAAAAATATTAATCTTCTCTTGGTAACTAGATACATTACCCACATGAATATTGCCCACATGAACATTGCCCACATGAACATTTCCCACATGAACATTGCCCACATGAACATTTCCCACATGAACTTAATAGAAAGTTGGTCAGAAATGGCAGCTAATGAAAGACGTATTGTTTTAATATCTAGGAGAATAAACAAACAAAACTTTCTAACAAATACACAAGACATTCTAACAAACAATGTGACAGAAATTAACCGAATGCAAAGAATCTCGGTAAGGAATATAAGTTTAAAAACCCAACAACAGACTACGCAGAAAGCAGAAAAATATCCAAAGTTATTGTTATCTAATTCTAATGTTACAGTTTGAGTAATGTAAACACAGCGAGTGTCTAGTGTTGTTGGTAGGGGTCATACAATTATGGAGAGACTGCCTTCAAGTTGTAGAAAAGAAGAATGAAGATACAGCAAGCACAATTTGGTAAAGGTACCGCCAAAAAGCCAGCCCGATGAACAACAAATTCTGACATGAAAAAAAAAACAATTTAAAAAATGTTGTTAAAAGCTAAAATGGTAGACGAAATAAAAATGTAATACAATGAACTTAGTTCATAAAATAAGATTGACTAACTATGTGACTCCGTTAGTAAACTAAGATCTCTGTTACGATTGACATCTTGTTTACATGGTGAAACTCGTGCATGAACTCTGGGTCTACATTGACCTTCATCATCATCATGTCCCTTAGTCCTTGGACCATTGGGGCGCCACAGATGACATGAGAACTATCCTTCTCCATTCCTCACTGTCGTCTGCACTACGCACAGCATCGCCTAGTTTTAATCCCGTCCACTCTTTGATGTTATCTTCCCATCTTTTTCTTTGTCTTCCTCTTCTTCTCCCTCCTCTAGTTGTGCCCTTCATGATCTCTTTGGTCAGCCCTTGTTTTCTGGTCACGTGGTCAAACCACTCAAGTTTGCGCTTTTTTTTTACAACAAGTAAACACAGTCATTTTTCTATAGTCTTAAGAATTAGATCTCCCTAGAGCGTACCAGACGGGTTGAGGCACAACAAATGCCGAACAACTTTCTGGAAAAGTCTCAAAGAAAGACTATAAATAAGCCGATGGACAATGAGCTGGAGAGAGGTTACTCTTACGATGGGAGACAAAGAGAGAGACAGAGTTCTGTACTGATCGTAGATTTGTATATTAAAATTTACTGTGTGCGCCTTTTTCAACATTGTACCGGTACAAGTTCATTGCTGTACTTTAAGTGAATAGCCTTAGTTTTATTCTATTTGATTTTGCAATTTTAAATTAACTTAATAAATTATTGTTTGTAATTAGTCCTAGTTTGGTTATCGTTCCTTATATTATTTAATTAATGGAAGCATCCTTTGTTATGTACTGTTTGACACGAGCCATGGAGTCAAATAAGAGATTAAATTATCTAAATTTGTTGAGATTACAGGTACAAACTAGGATTCATGTACAAACTACTGCTCCTGTACCGACCAGGGCTCCTGTACAAATCAGAGCTAATGTTCAAATCAGAGCTTATGTTCAAACCAGGGCTCCTGTACAAATCAGAGCTTATGTTCAAACCAGGGGTCTTGTACAAACCAGGACTCCTGTACAGACTATTGCTCATGTACAAACCAGGGCTCCTGTAAAAACTATGGCTCATGAACAAACCACCGCTCCTGTACAGACTATAGCTCATGTACAAACCAGGGCTCCTGTAAAAACTATGGCTCCTTCACAAACCAGGTCTCCTTTACCAACTATGGCTGATGGCTCCTGTTCTAAGCAGCGCACAAAGACGAGAAGTAAGCTATATTCTCGTTGAGTGGGTTGCTTGTAACGTCGAGGATAAATAATATATCATCTTGGCCCCCGCACAAAGCTCGGGTTAATTACGCGCGGTGATTCCACGAGCACGCCCTGATCCACTTTATTTTTGTACTCTCCAAACACCGAGTCGTCTCTGCTAACAACAAATTCTTGTGCCTAGGTCGATCACAGCGGAGGTCCCTGTGGCAGCTAGGAAACATCTCTGTGACGTCACAACATCAACAAACATGCTCGTGAGGGATGAGGTCACGTGATCAACTTATTAATAGCTCTTAAAACAGATTATGGATGCAAGGATGGTGACGTCATCTGAAAAGGAACGCCTGCCTCCAGCTAGTCAGGACTCAGGACACGTATATATCTGCTGTCGGCAAGCGTCATGCCAAAGGGAGCCGCTTGTTCTTGTTCGGCAAGCGTCAGGTCCGCTTGAAGTCATTGCATTATTTTATTTAAGAGAGACACATCATATTGTGTAAGGGCGCAAATTAAAACATATTCATTTTTACATCAATTATATTAACTTGACTTTTGTTATATTAACTTGACTTTTGTTATATTAACTTGACTTTTGTTATATTAACTTGACTTTTGTTATATTAACTTGACTTTAATTATATTAACTTGACTTTTGTTATATTAACTTGACTTTTGTTATTTTAACTTGACTTTTGTTATATTAACTTGACTTTTGTTATATAAACTTGACTTTTGTTATATTAACTTGACTTTTGTTATATTAACTTGACTTTTGTTATATTAACTTGACTTTTGTTATATTAACTTGACTTTTGTTCTTGGGTGGCTGGCTTGCAGGATGGTGGAATGGCTGGAAATATCTTCGGACGGCTAAATGACCCACTTTCCATCAATATATCGAGCTGAAAATTGACACATAGACTCGTTGTCGATGACAACACATTCTTTAGAAATAAACAAACAGGAATGAACCAGAAGTGAAAAAAAAAGTGGGTGGCAACCAAGGGCAAGCTACTCTGTTGTATACAAATTTGGACGTACACAACTGATATAGATAGTATACAAAACATAGTGAATTTAGAGAAAATCAAGAATTTAGTGAATTTAGAGAAAATCAAGAATTTAGTGAATTTAGAGAAAATCAAGAATTTAGTGAATATAGAGAATTACCCCCAAAATACACTTTACATTTTTTTTTATTTCTCCAGGATACGTCCCGATAAAAGGCTGCACCAGTTCTCCACAACCCTCTTACCCTCTATCATGCATCTCCCACCACCTTCCTCCTACACTAACTCCTCTCTTAGTTAAAAGAATCTCTCATCTATCTCTACAGTATTCATTCCTCACATCCTCTCTTAGTTAAAAGAATCTCTCATCTATCTCTACAGTATTCATTCATCACATCCTCTCTTAGTTAAAAGAATCTCTCATCTATCTCTACAGTATTCATTCCTCACATCCTCTCTTAGTTAAAAGAATCTCTCATCTATCTCTACAGTATTCATTCCTCACATTCTCTCTTAGTTAAAAGAATCTCTCATCTATCTCTACAGTATTCATTCCTCACATCCTCTCTTAGTTAAAAGAATCTCTCATCTATCTCTACAGTATTCATTCCTCACATCCTCTCTTAGTTAAAAGAATCTCTCATCTATCTCTACAGTATTCATTCCTCACATCCTCTCTTAGTTAAAAGAATCTCTCATCTATCTCTACAGTATTCATTCCTCACATCCTCTCTTAGTTAAAAGAATCTCTCATCTATCTCTACAGTATTCATTCCTCACATCCTCTCTTAGTTAAAAGAATCTCTCATCTATCTCTACAGTATTCATTCCTCACATTCTCTCTCTCTCTCAAGAACTCTTCTAGCGTATTAACGATGTCTATAAATAGCACAGCCACCGCTCACCTTGACTGGGGATCAGATACTAGGACCCACCTGTGTGACCTACATATCACATGACTGAACATAAAATGTCCAACAACCTGACGTTTGATGTTGAATTAGTTGTATTATAAAAGTGTGACGGTTCTCACACATTAAATATTCGGGACTCCAGATCATGATTTGAAACAATCTGTTCCTTTCAGTGGGGATTAAAAACTAAAACTAATCCTAAAAATATAACTAAGTCACTGGACACCATAACTAGGTCACTCAAAGTCTTCAAGACGTATATTGTAGCAATATTGTATAGTTGGAGGGTGAGGAGCACACATATCCCTCCTCTTGATGTAACGACCTAAGCGTAGTTAGAGTTACTACCCCATTGCTTCTTCGAAAAAAGACTCAATAAAGATAAAAAGTGCAGGCTGCGTCGGACCGCCTCCACGGTCACCTTCTTATGCCACTGTTGTACGGGTACTTCATTGAAGTCCTCATATGGCTATAGCGCCATTTAGGTTAATGATAATGGTTCTTTACTCTGGCTAATGGTTGGGAAATAAATAGAAGAAAAACACACAAAATGTTAAACACAATCACCCCACACACCTTTTCTCCCGATAACATTGACTAGGACACCAAATTGGACACCAACCTAGGACACCAATCTAGATAGGCGTGAAGCTGGACCAGAAAGTCAAACTACACTCTACACCCTCTCTAACCGCGAATAGTGCATCAAAGCCACTTGTTAAACGAGTCTGGTGAAGAAACTACATGCACTAATTGGTGAGCCAATGCAAGTATTCTAAGAGTTCGTTATCTGGGGGCGTGAGAGTAACCACTGATTACAGCCTACCGGTCCAGAACTTTGCAAACAGCACAGCTTTCGAGTACTTGGATCGGAAACAAAACCTTGTTCTTCGTTTTGTGTGCGGGACGCTAAGTGCCACACTAATCGCCGCTGCAGAAATCTTGTCAGACGCAGAAACAGTCGGTGGGCGAAGAAAAACAACAAAAGTCGCTTAGCCATGAGAGAAAGCTTGATGAACATTGCGATTTTGACCAACTCACAGTTTGCTCTTGAATTCTGGAAACAGTAGATGACATCCATGCACGTGGTGGCGTGACAGTAGATGACATCCATGCACGTGGTGGCGTGACAGTAGATGACATCCATGCACGTGGTGGCGTGACAGTAGATGACATCCATGCACGTGGTGGAGTGACAGTAGATGACATCCATGCACGTGGTGGCGTGACAGTAGATGACATCCATGCACGTGGTGGCGTGACAGTAGATGACATCCATGCACGTGGGGGCGTGGTCCTTATCAATGGGTTTCTTGTCAAGTTGAGGTAACGCAAAACAATAAATCAGATGCCCTAGCGCGAGATGGGGCGGCCCAGTCCCAACCCGCCCGGCCCAGTCCCAACCCGACTGGCCCAGTCCCAACCCGCCCGGCCCTGTCCCCACCCGACTGGCCCAGTCCCAACCCGCCTAGCCAAGTCTCAACCCGCCCGGCCCAGTCCCCACCCGCCTGGCCCAGTCCGAACCCGACTGGCCTGTCCCAACCCGCCTGGTCCATGACACAACTGGGAGCCAAAGCCTGGCTCAAAGACCACGTTCGTGAAGAGTGGCTCAACGGCTGCGTGGTAGGATATAGGACAAGAAAGGTCTACAGTCCACAGCAGCATGCCACGACCGATTGAATAGAAATTGGCACGAAGTGAACAAAGCTTCTTTACACAGAATAACCTTTGACCCACTTCCTGATCATCATCTCCACTGAAACGTTATACAATTTCACTACAAAAAAGTACAAAATAAATCAATGCAAAAATACTTCTTAATGAGCAGGCTGTTCCAAAAATTTACTAAAAGTATCAAATAAAATTCCCCAAAATGTCAGCGTTGTGACTCGTGTGCCGTACATGGCTCATTTGACTTCTTGTCCAAAGTTTCAACTCAATCGGACTTCAGGGAGTGGATTGAAATTGAGATGCAAGATTTGCCCCCGACAATCATACAGACAGACAAACAGACAGACAAACAGACAGACAAACAGACAGACAGCAGACAATATCGCGTGCTGAATAACAACGTGTAAAAAGTTCCGCTCGAGGTACAGCCCTTCAACCACCTTCCTACGCTAGTGACTCCGCCCTCTCAACCACCTTCCTACGCCAGTGACTCCGCCCTCTCAACCACCTTCCTACGCTAGTGACTCCGCCCCTCAACCACCTTCCTACGCTAGTGACTCCGCCCCTCAACCACCTTCCTACGCTAGTGACTCCGGCCCCTCGACCACCTTCCTACGCTAGTGACTCCGCCCCCCCCACTTCAACTACCTTCCTACGCTAGTGACTCCGGCCCCTCGACTCCATGTTCAACAAATGGTGGCAAGTTATGTTTATATTAATGGTTAGATGTTCAAGGGAAATGTGGGCGTCGGTAAATGAACTAAATTCATCGATGCGTAACATTTTAATCCTCACATTCGACTTTATTCCATCTGCACCAACTCCCTCCCCTCCGTACCTTTCCTTTAGGGAAATCAAAAGTCGACTGGTAATTAAGATTGAATTGAAAAATGGATGTGTTCAAAATTGGGGCGTGGGGTCGGGGGAAATGTTGGAGATATTACTTGAGTATTATTCGCATGAATGAATAGAACAGGCAACAGTTGGTATTGTGTGTGGGATGTGAGGGGGCGAAGTGTGATGTGAGGGGGGAAGTGGGGTAGGGGATCATGAGGTTGGTTGTAGTTAATAATTTTTTAAAAACACAACACTGAAATATAATGACACAAAGAGTAGATTCAGTTCATTCCCCTTTTCAGAGGACACGTGTCAGGTGGCAGTGAGTGACAAGTTAAAATAGCGCGTGACAGATTGAAGAACGCAAAGAGTTTTCGAAAGTTATTTTTCATCCAGCTGCACATTAGACAATGACAAAAATAACGTGCAATAAAGTGATCTATTTAAATGTGTAACTTTGTCCAAGGATAAAGTGATCTATTTAAATGTGTAACTTTGTCCAAGGATAAAGTGATCTATTTAAATGTGTAACTTTGTCCAAGGATAAAGTGATCTATTTAAATGTGTAACTTTGTCCAAGGATAGAGTGATCTATTTAAATGTGTAACTTTGTCCAAGGATAAAGTGATCTATTTAAAGTGTGTAACTTTGTCCAAGGATAAAGTGATCTATTTAAGGTGTGTAACTTTGTCCATGAATAAAGTGATCTATTTTAAGTGTGTAACTTTGTCCAAGGATAAAGTGATCTATTTAAAGTGTGTAACTTTGTCCAAGGATAAAGTGATCTATTTAAGGTGTGTAACTTTGTCCATGAATAAAGTGATCTATTTTAAGTGTGTAACTTTGTCCAAGGATAAAGTGATCTATTTAAAGTGTGTAACTTTGTCCAAGGATAAAGTGATCTATTTTAAGTGTGTAACTTTGTCCAAGAATAAAGTGATCTATTTAAATGTGTAACTTTGTCCAAGGATAAAGTGATCTATTTAAATGTGTAACTTTGTCCAAGGATAAAGTGATCTATTTAAATGTGTAACTTTGTCCAAGGATAAAGTGATCTATTTAAATGTGTAACTTTGTCCAAGGATAAAGTGATCTATTTAAATGTGTAACTTTGTCCAAGGATAAAGTGATCTATTTAAAGTGTGTAACTTTGTCCAAGGATAAAGTGATCTATTTAAGGTGTGTAACTTTGTCCATGAATAAAGTGATCTATTTTAAGTGTGTAACTTTGTCCAAGGATAAAGTGATCTATTTAAAGTGTGTAACTTTGTCCAAGGATAAAGTGATCTATTTAAATGTGTAACTTTGTCCAAGGATAAAGTGATCTATTTAAATGTGTAACTTTGTCCAAGGATAAAGTGATCTATTTAAAGTGTGTAACTTTGTCCAAGGATAAAGTGATCTATTTAAGGTGTGTAACTTTGTCCATGAATAAAGTGATCTATTTTAAGTGTGTAACTTTGTCCAAGGATAAAGTGATCTATTTAAAGTGTGTAACTTTGTCCAAGGATAAAGTGATCTATTTAAGGTGTGTAACTTTGTCCATGAATAAAGTGATCTATTTTAAGTGTGTAACTTTGTCCAAGGATAAAGTGATCTATTTAAAGTGTGTAACTTTGTCCAAGGATAAAGTGATCTATTTAAAGTGTGTAACTTTGTCCAAGGATAAAGTGATCTATTTAAATGTGTAACTTTGTCCAAGGATAAAGTGATCTATTTAAATGTGTAACTTTGTCCAAGGATAAAGTGATCTATTTAAAGTGTGTAACTTTGTCCAAGGATAAAGTGATCTATTTAAGGTGTGTAACTTTGTCCATGAATAAAGTGATCTATTTTAAGTGTGTAACTTTGTCCAAGGATAAAGTGATCTATTTAAAGTGTGTAACTTTGTCCAAGGATAAAGTGATCTATTTAAGGTGTGTAACTTTGTCCATGAATAAAGTGATCTATTTTAAGTGTGTAACTTTGTCCAAGGATAAAGTGATCTATTTAAAGTGTGTAACTTTGTCCAAGGATAAAGTGATCTATTTAAAGTGTGTAACTTTGTCCAAGGATAAAGTGATCTATTTAAATGTGTAACTTTGTCCAAGAATAAAGTGATCTATTTAAGGTGTGTAACTTTGTCCATGAATAAAGTGATCTATTTTAAGTGTGTAACTTTGTCCAAGGATAAAGTGATCTATTTAAATGTGTAACTTTGTCCAAGGATAAAGTGATCTATTTAAATGTGTAACTTTGTCCAAGAATAAAGTGATCTATTTAAGGTGTGTAACTTTGTCCATGAATAAAGTGATCTATTTAAATGTGTAACTTTGTCCAAGGATAAAGTGATCTATTTAAGTGTGTAACTTTGTCCAAGAATAAAGTGATCTATTTAAATGTGTAACTTTGTCCATGAATAAAGTGATCTATTTAAATGTGTAACTTTGTCCAAGAATAAAGTGATCTATTTTAAGTGTGTAACTTTGTCCAAGAATAAAGTGATCTATTTAAAGTGTGTAACTTTGTCCATGAATAAAGTGATCTATTTAAGTGTGTAACTTTGTCCAAGAATAAAGTGATCTATTTAAATGTGTAACTTTGTCCATGAATAAATTGATCTATTTAAATGTGTAACTTTGTCCAAGAATAAAGTGATCTATTTAAGTGTGTAACTTTGTCCAAGAATAAAGTGATCTATTTAAGTGTGTAACTTTGTCCAAGGATAAAGTGATCTATTTAAATGTGTAACTTTGTCCAAGGATAAAGTGATATATTTTAAGTGTGTAACTTTGTCCAAGAATAAAGTGATCTATTTAAGTGTGTAACTTTGTCCAAGGATAAAGTGATCTATTTAAATGTGTAACTTTGTCCAAGGATAAAGTGATCTATTTAAGTGTGTAACTTTGTCCAAGAATAAAGTGATCTATTTAAGTGTGTAACTTTGTCCAAGAATAAAGTGATCTATTTAAGTGTGTAACTTTGTCCAAGGATAAAGTGATCTATTTAAAGTGTGTAACTTTGTCCAAGGATAAAGTGATCTATTTAAGGTGTGTAACTTTGTCCATGAATAAAGTGATCTATTTTAAGTGTGTAACTTTGTCCAAGGATAAAGTGATCTATTTTAAGTGTGTAACTTTGTCCAAGGATAAAGTGATCTATTTAAGGTGTGTAACTTTGTCCATGAATAAAGTGATCTATTTTAAGTGTGTAACTTTGTCCAAGGATAAAGTGATCTATTTAAAGTGTGTAACTTTGTCCAAGAATAAAGTGATCTATTTAAGGTGTGTAACTTTGTCCATGAATAAAGTGATCTATTTTAAGTGTGTAACTTTGTCCAAGGATAAAGTGATCTATTTAAATGTGTAACTTTGTCCAAGAATAAAGTGATCTATTTAAGGTGTGTAACTTTGTCCATGAATAAAGTGATCTATTTTAAGTGTGTAACTTTGTCCAAGGATAAAGTGATCTATTTAAATGTGTAACTTTGTCCAAGGATAAAGTGATCTATTTAAATGTGTAACTTTGTCCAAGAATAAAGTGATCTATTTAAGGTGTGTAACTTTGTCCATGAATAAAGTGATCTATTTAAAGTGTGTAACTTTGTCCATGAATAAAGTGATCTATTTTAAGTGTGTAATTTTGTCCAAGAATAAAGTGATCTATTTAAGTGTGTAACTTTGTCCAAGAATAAAGTGATCTATTTAAATGTGTAACTTTGTCCATGAATAAAGTGATCTATTTAAATGTGTAACTTTGTCCAAGAATAAAGTGATCTATTTTAAGTGTGTAACTTTGTCCAAGAATAAAGTGATCTATTTAAAGTGTGTAACTTTGTCCATGAATAAAGTGATCTATTTTAAGTGTGTAACTTTGTCCAAGAATAAAGTGATCTTTTTAAGTGTGTAACTTTGTCCAAGAATAAAGTGATCTATTTAAATGTGTAACTTTGTCCATTAATAAAGTGATCTATTTAAATGTGTAACTTTGTCCAAGAATAAAGTGATCTATTTTAAGTGTGTAACTTTGTCCAAGAATAAAGTGATCTATTTAAGTGTGTAACTTTGTCCAAGGATAAAGTGATCTATTTAAATGTGTAACTTTGTCCAAGGATAAAGTGATCTATTTTAAGTGTGTAACTTTGTCCAAGAATAAAGTGATCTATTTAAGTGTGTAACTTTGTCCAAGGATAAAGTGATCTATTTAAATGTGTAACTTTGTCCAAGGATAAAGTGATCTATTTAAGTGTGTAACTTTGTCCAAGAATAAAGTGATCTATTTAAGTGTGTAACTTTGTCCAAGAATAAAGTGATCTATTTAAGTGTGTAACTTTGTCCAAGGATAAAGTGATCTATTTAAATGTGTAACTTTGTCCAAGAATAAAGTGATCTATTTAAGTGTGTAACTTTGTCCAAGAATAAAGTGATCTATTTTAAGTGTGTAACTTTTTCCAAGGATAAAGTGATCTATTTTAAGTGTGTCACTTTGTCCAAGAATAAAGTGATCTATTTTAAGTGTGTAACTTTGTCCAAGGATACAGTGATCTATTTAAATGTGTAACTTTGTCCATGAATAAAGTGATCTATTTAAGTGTGTAACTTTGTCCAAGAATAAAGTGATCTATTTTAAGTGTGTAACTTTGTCCAAGGATAAAGTGATCTATTTTAAGTGTGTAACTTTGTCCAAAAATAAAGTGATCTATTTTAAGTGTGTAACTTTGTCCAAGGATAAAGTGATCTATTTAAGTGTGTAACTTTGTCCAAGAATAAAGTGATCTATTTAAGTGTGTAACTTTGTCCAAGGATAAAGTGATCTATTTAAATGTGTAACTTTGTCCATGAATAAAGTGATCTATTTAAGTGTGTAACTTTGTCCAAGAATAAAGTGATCTATTTTAAGTGTGTAACTTTGTCCAAGGATAAAGTGATCTATTTTAAGTGTGTAACTTTGTCCAAGAATAAAGTGATCTATTTTAAGTGTGTAACTTTGTCCAAGGATAAAGTGATCTATTTTAAGTGTGTAACTGCATTGTAACTTTGTCCAAGAATAAAGTGATCTATTTTAAGTGTGTTACTTTGTCCAAGAATAAAGTGATCTATTTTAAGTGTTTAACCTCATTGTAACTTTGTCCAAGAATAAAGTGATCTATTTTAAGTGTGTAACTTTGTCCAAGAATAAAGTGATATATTTTAAGTGTGTAACTTTGTCCAAGGATAAAGTGATCTATTTAAGTGTGTAACTTTGTCCAAGAATAAAGTGATCTATTTTAAGTGTGTAACTTTGTCCAAGGATAAAGTGATCTATTTAAATGTGTAACTTTGTCCATGAATAAAGTGATCTATTTAAGTGTGTAACTTTGTCCATGAATAAAGTGATCTATTTAAGTGTGTAACTTTGTCCAAGAATAAAGTGATCTATTTTAAGTGTGTAACTTTGTCCAAGGATAAAGTGATCTATTTTAAGTGTGTAACTTTGTCCAAGAATAAAGTGATCTATTTTAAGTGTGTAACTTTGTCCAAGGATAAAGTGATCTATTTTAAGTGTGTAACTGCATTGTAACTTTGTCCAAGAATAAAGTGATCTATTTTAAGTGTGTAACTTTGTCCAAGAATAAAGTGATATATTTTAAGTGTGTAACTGCATTGTAACTTTGTCCAAGGATAAAGTGATCTATTTAAGTGTGTAACTTTGTCCAAGGATAAAGTGGTCTATTTAAGTGTGTAACTTTGTCCAAGGATAAAGTGATCTATTTAAATGTGTAACTGCATTGTAACTTTGTCCAAGGATAAAGTGATCTATTTAAGTGTGTAACTTTGTCCAAGGATAAAGTGGTCTATTTTAAGTGTGTAACTGCATTGTAACTTTGTCCAAGGATAAAGTGATCTATTTAAGTGTGTAACTGCATTGTAACTTTGTCCAAGAATAAAGTGATCTATTTAAGTGTGTAACTGCATTGTAACTTTGTCCATGAATAAAGTGATCTATTTAAGTGTGTAACTTTGTCCAAGGATAAAGAGGTCTATTTAAGTGTGTAACTTTGTCCAAGGATAAAGTGATCTATTTAAATGTGTAACTTTGTCCATGAATAAAGTGATCTATTTAAGTGTGTAACTTTGTCCAAGAATAAAGTTATCTATTTTAAGTGTGTAACTTTGTCCAAGGATAAAGTGATCTATTTTAAGTGTGTAACTTTGTCCAAGAATAAAGTGATCTATTTTAAGTGTGTAACTTTGTCCAATGATAAAGTGATCTATTTAAGTGTGTAACTGCATTGTAACTTTGTCCAAGGATAAAGTGATCTATTTAAGTGTGTAAATGCATTGTAACTTTGTCCAAGGATAAAGTGATCTATTTAAATGTGTAACTTTATCCAAGGATAAAGTGATCTATTTAAGTGTGTAACTTTGTCCAAGGATAAAGTGATCTATTTAAATGTGTAACTTTGTCCAAGGATAAAGTGATCTATTTAATTTGTGAATATAGTTATAGTTGTACAATAAAGTAAAACCTCGCTTGGGTGATAAGATTAGGAAATAACAGTTCAAAAGAAAAATTCAATAAAATATTTAAGATCGGCGGAAGGCAAAGAGAAGACATGTGGGAGAAAGAGAAGACGTGTGGGAGAAATAGAAGACGTGTGGGAGAAAGAGAAGACATGTGGGAGAAAGAGAAGACGTGTGGGAGAAATAGAAGACGTGTGGGAGAAATAGAAGACATGTGGGAGAAATAGAAGACGTGTGGGAGAAATAGAAGACATGTGGGAGAAATAGAAGACATGTGGGAGAAATAGAAGACGTGTGGGAGAAATAGAAGACATGTGGGAGAAATAGAAGACATGTGGGAGAAATAGAAGACGTGTGGGAGAAATAGAAGACGTGTGGGAGAAATAGAAGACGTGTGGGAGAAATAGAAGACGTGTGGGAGAAATAGAAGACGTGTGGGAGAAATAGAAGACATGTGGGAGAAAGAGAAGACGTGTGGGAGAAATAGAAGACATGTGGGAGAAAGAGAAGACATGTGGGAGAAAGAGAAGACATGTGGGAGAAAGAGAAGACGTGTGGGAGAAATAGAAGACATGTGGGAGAAGGAGAAGACGTGTGGGAGAAAGAGAAGACGTGTGGGAGAAAGAGAAGATAGATTAATTAATGGAGAGACGTGGGAGTTAGAGAATGTCAGAATGAACTTATTTCAAGATAAAGTGATTTGTACAAGAATAAATTCCCGCTAATCCGACCGAATTGCTGACATAACTTTGTTATCGCCTCCACAGCTTAACACACACAACTTATTAGCGCCATTTTGGTTCCCAATCACCCTCAATGTCAAGGACATTTATGAATAGTTGTCACGCTCTCAACTGAATTAAAAACCTATTATTTACCCGTCTGAACCATTTAGCTTCCAAAAAATGGAATATGTGAGGTGAAAAATTTCTTAGTTTTAATCTGTAATCTTTCCTTCCGCACATCTTTCTACACATCTTTCTACACATCTTTCCACACATCTTTCCACACATCTTTCTACACATCTTTCCACACATCTTTCGCTAGACTCGTTCAATTTCCCCACACACTATTCTATCATGATCTTGCCATTGCCACCGTCGAATGGTGCCATGCTCGATCTTAAGGTGACCACACAAGGCAGAGGGCTATTTGGACATTTCTTATGTACGCCATGCTCGATCTCAAGAAGACCACACAAAGCAGAGGGCTTTTTGGACATTTCTTATGTACGCCATGCTCGATCTTAAGGTACCCAGACATAGCAGAGGGCTACTTGGACATTTCTTATGTACGCCATGCTCGATCTTAAGGTACCCAGACATAGCAGAGGGCTACTTGGACATTTCTTATGTACGCCATGCTCGATCTTAAGGTGACCACACAAAGCAGAGGGCTTTTTGGACATTTTTTATGTACGCCATGCTCGATCTTAAGGTGACCACACAAAGCAGGGGCTTTTTGGACATTTCTTATGTACGCCATGCTCGATCTTAAGGTGACCACACAAAGCAGAGGGCTTTTTGGACATTTCTTATGTACGCCATGCTCGATCTTAATGTACCCAGACATAGCAGAGGGCTACTTGGACATTTCTTATGTACGCCATGCTCGATCTTAAGGTGACCACACAAAGCAGGGGCTTTTTGGACATATCTTATGTATGCCATGCTCGATCTCAAGGTGACCACACAAAGCAGATGGCTTTTTGGACATTTCTTATGTACGCGATGCTCGATCTTAAGGTGACCACACAAAGCAGAGGGCTACTTGGACATTTCTTATGTACGTCATTAAAGATGTTCTTCGAAAATGCATTCCGAGTTCTGTTAGCATTAAAATATAAAGTGGAACATTTTAAAATTTGCTTGTGATTAATATTATTATTCAGGTGTTTACACTGTGATCAAGCCTTTGCAAAATCTTTTAGAGACAATCATTCATAATTTGAGTTTATTACGAAAGGCATTAATCCAATAATCGTAAAGTCTTGCAGGCGACGCGGGCCGAATTAAATGTTTCAGTGGGCTTCAGGTTACCTCGGGCCGCAAGTAGCTTTCCCCGACATAAAGTCTTGATTGTTTAAGAGTAGCGCTTAGACGGCGCTAATTTATAGAAGAAAACAAAAACACTTTCCAAAATTCAAAAGCAAGGGCTCTAAAACATTTTTGTTCCATGGACTCCTAGACCCGTCAGATTCCTTCTTAGAATAAAGTTTGAAATGAATAAAGTAAAATTAAAATGTCAATGGACATGCAGCTTCCGCCCTGACAACTTTTCATAGCGACAAGGGAGCATTGACCACATCTTAGAAACCCAACTTTTCATAGCCACAAGGGAGCATTGACCACATCTTAGAAACCCAACTTTTCATAGCCACAAGGGAGCATTGACCACATCTTAGAAACCCAACTTTTCATAGCCACAAGGGAGCATTGACCACATCTTAGAAACCCAACTTTAACAAAAATTTCTACTTTTCGAAGATCGTCAAGATTCGGGACTAGCTTTTATTTTAAAAATGGCCCAGAACAAATTGTAGCGGGGAACGCCATAAAGTGCAAGTCACTGATCAAGTATCGATTCTGTCAAATATCTTAAGTGAAAGTCACTGTTGAAGTATCGATCCTCTTCTATTATGTTTCCTCAATTCTAACACGAGGAAAAATGAATGGACAAAATTAAATCTTACATGTTAAATGAGATGAATGCATCAATAAATGACACATTCGTGATCTACGTGAGTGATGACGTCATTGCCATGACAAGAACAATTAAGCGCATTAGTTGAATACATGACAATAACAGACTCTTGTAATAGAAGCGCATTAGTTGAATACATGACAATAACAGACTCTTGTAATAGAAGCGCATTAGTTGAATTCATGACAATAACAGACTCTTGTAATAGAAGCGCATTAGTTGAATACATGACAATAACAGACTCTTGTAATAGAAGCGCATTAGTTGAATACATGACAATAACAGACTCTTGTAATAGAAGCGCATTAGTTGAATACATGACAATAACAGACTCTTGTAATAGAAGCGCATTAGTTGAATACATGACAATAACAGACTCTTGTAATAGAAGCGCATTAGTTGAATACATGACAATAACAGACTCTTGTAATAGAAGCGCATTAGTTGAATACATGACAATAACAGACTCTTGTAATAGAAGCGCATTAGTTGAATACATGACAATAACAGACTCTTGTAATAGAAGCGTATTAGTTGAATACATGACAATAACAGACTCTTGTAATAGAAGCGTTAAATTCATTGTTTCTTTCACGCAATTCTTGAGGTGGTGGGGCTGGGAGGGAAGGGGTCCCCCCCTTCCGCCACCACGAGAAAGTAAATTGCAGTATGTTTTCAAATTATATTTCACCACAAAACATGACATTTTACATAGGGATATGGGTTAGTGATAAATTTTATGTGATATATGCTTTAAAAAATATTTATTAGCATATTTTTAAATGTACTCTACTTTAAGCATGCTGAGCTAGAAACATTTGCAACTTTAAAATATTGATATTATTTAAAAACAAAAATGAAGAATTAAGCAAACAAAGGGTGCACATTTCATCAATTGTTATAGCGAGAGGAAAAAGTTCATCAATTGTTATAGTGAGAGGTCAAAGTTCATCAATTGTTATAGCGAGAGGTCAAAGTTCATCAATTGTTATAGCGAGAGGTCAAAGTTCATCAATTGTTATAGCGAGAGGTCAAAGTTCATCAATTGTTATAGCGAGAGGTCAAAGTTCATCAATTGTTATAGCGAACGTGTTTGTGTTTCCTTTAAATTTGTTACTTTTATAAAAATGTTTCCTGAATAACAGAGCTTTGAAAAAAAATTTAACCTTAGACTTTCACTCTGATTTTTACTTTTTAATATCCAAATAATAAACAATGTGCCCTGCTCCCTATGTGCCCCGCTCCCTATGTCCCCCGCTCCCTATGTGCCCCGCTCCCCATGTGCCCCGCTCCCTATGTGCCCCGCTCCCCATGTGCCCCGCTCCCTATGTGCCCCGCTCCCTATGTGCCCCGCTCCCCATGTGCCCCGCTCCCCATGTGCCCCGCTCCCCATGTGCCCCGCTCCCTATGTGCACGCACGTTTAAAACTATTTATCCTGTAGAAAGCTAAAAAAATGTTTATGTGAAATAACATTTGGATTATTATGCCAAAACCATTTTTGTAAAAATGTTATAAATAATTCTTCTTTTTCAAATCGGCAAATGAAAAATAATGTCTCTGGACATGGAAAGTAAAAACATGTTTTTGAAGCATATCGAATAAGCAATTTGTCATTAATCTGCAGACAACTTATAATAGTTTGATATTACAAATAATAATTACAATCAATTGAATTTTTGGAACTTTTATTTGTATACAATTTCCTTCAGATAAATAACACATTAATAAATAAATGATGTTATATGTAAACATCTCATGTCTTCATAACATAATAATCACGTACATATTTGATTTGTATAACAAAAAGAAGCAGTTCTATCCAATAGTAGAGAATGTTCTACAAGCCAGGCGTGTTTCCCTCTTTGACTCAGATAAAACTTGATACTATGTAGAAAAGGTAATTATTACAAGTACATAAAAACCACTTTCATTTGCATTGTGAAAATGAGGCCATCAGTGAGTTCACCATGTAAAATGAGTCCTTCAGTGAGGTCACCATGTAAAATGAGGCCATCAGTGTGTTCACCATGTAAAATGAGGCCATCAGTGTGTTCACCATGTAAAATGAGGCCATCAGTGTGTTCACTATGTAAAATGAGGCCATCAGTGAGTTCACCATGTAAAATGAGGCCATCAGTGAGGTCACCATGTAAAATGAGGCCATCAGTGTGTTCACCATGTAAAATGAGGCCATCAGTGTGTTCACCATGTAAAATGAGGCCATCAGTGTGTTCACTATGTAAAATGAGGCCATCAGTGAGCTCACCATGTAAAATGAGGCCATCAGTGAGGTCACCATGTAAAATGAGGCCCTCAGTGAGGTCACCATGTAAAATGAGGCCATCAGTGAGGTCACCATGTAAAATGAGGCCATCAGTGAGGTCACCATGTAAAATGAGGCCATCAGTGAGGTCACCATGTAAAATGAGGCCATCAGTGCGGTCACAATGTAAAATGAGGCCATCAGTGCGGTCACAATGTAAAATGAGGCCATCAGTGTGTTCACCATGTAAAATGAGGCCATCAGTGCGGTCACAATGTAAAATGAGGCCATCAGTGCGGTCACAATGTAAAATGAGGCCATCAGTGTGTTCACCATGTAAAATGAGGCCATCAGTGAGTTCACCATGTAAAATGAGGCCATCAGTGCGGTCACCATGTAAAATGAGGCCCTCAGTGAGTTCACCATGTAAAATGAGGCCATCAGTGAGTTCACCATGTAAAATGAGGCCCTCAGTGAGTTCACAATGTAAAATGAGGCCATCAGTGTGTTCACCACTTAAAATGAGGCCATCAGTGTGTTCACCAAGTAAAATGTGGCCATCAGTGTGTTCACCATGTAAAATGGGGCCAGCAGTGAGGTCAACTTGTAAAATGAGGCCATCAGTGTGTTCACCATGTAAAATGAGGCCATCAGTGTGTTCACCATGTAAAATGAGGCCATCAGTGAGTTCACCATGTAAAATGAGGCCATCAGTGAGTTCACCATGTAAAATGAGGCCATCAGTGCGTTCACCAAGTAAAATGAGGCCATCAGTGTGTTCACCACGTAAAATGAGGCCATCAGTGCGGTCACAATATAAAATGAGGCCATCTGTGAGTTCACCATGTAAAATGAGGCCATCAGTGTGTTCACCATGTAAAATGAGGCCATCAGTGTGTTTACCATGTAAAATGAGGCCATCAGTGCTGTCACAATGTAAAATGAGGCCATCAGTGCTGTCACAATGTAAAATGAGGCCATCAGTGTGTTCACCATGTAAAATGAGGCCATCAGTGAGTTCACCATGTAAAATGAGTCCTTCAGTGTGTTCACCATGTAAAATGAGGCCATCAGTGTGTTCACCATGTAAAATGAGGCCATCAGTGTGTTCACCATGTAAAATGAGGCCATCAGTGTGTTCACCATGTAAAATGAGGCCATCAGTGTGTTCACCATGTAAAATGAGGCCATCAGTGTGTTCACCATGTAAAATGAGTCCTTCAGTGTGTTCACCATGTAAAATGAGGCCATCAGTGTGTTCACCACTTAAAATGAGGCCATCAGTGTGTTCACCATGTAAAATGAGGCCATCAGTGTGTTCACCATGTAAAATGAGGCCATCAGTGTGTTCACCATGTAAAATGAGGCCATCAGTGAGTTCACCATGTAAAATGAGGCCATCAGTGAGTTCACCATGTAAAATGAGTCCTTCAGTGAGTTCACCATGTAAAATGAGGCCATCAGTGAGTTCACCATGTAAAATGAGTCCTTCAGTGTGTTTACCATGTAAAATGAGGCCATCAGTGCTGTCACAATGTAAAATGAGGCCATCAGTGCTGTCACAATGTAAAATGAGGCCATCAGTGTGTTCACCATGTAAAATGAGTCCTTCAGTGTGTTCACCATGTAAAATGAGGCCATCAGTGTGTTCACCATGTAAAATGAGGCCATCAGTGAGTTCACCATGTAAAATGAGGCCATCAGTGAGTTCACCATGTAAAATGAGTCCTTCAGTGTGTTCACCATGTAAAATGAGGCCATCAGTGAGGTCACCATGTAAAATGAGGCCATCAGTGTGTTCACCATGTAAAATGAGTCCTTCAGTGTGTTCACCATGTAAAATGAGGCCATCAGTGAGGTCACCATGTAAAATGAGGCCATCAGTGTGTTCACCATGTAAAATGAGGCCATCAGTGAGGTCACCATGTAAAATGAGGCCATCAGTGCGGTCACCATGTAAAATTAGGCCATCAGTGTGTTCACCATGTAAAATGAGGCCATCAGTGTGTGATCACGACGTAAAATGAGGCCAACAGTGCTATTTGTGATGGAAACATTTTTTTGAAAGGAAAGTGTTCTTTTTAAAAAAAAATGTTTGTTGAAAATTCATTACTTATTTAAGAAATGTATCCCCAAAAAAAGATTAAATAAAACTTTTAAGCAACATCACTTTTTAGTAATATATTAACAAAAATTGTTTAACACAAGCAGGTGTAGCAGAGCCGTCACTTAACTTTTCGAGAACCTTTACCATTTTTCGGTTTTGTTCTTCCCCACTTTGTATTCAAAGTTGATCTTTAAATAATCTCTAGAATATCCGAAGTCCCTTGCAGCCTTAGGCCAACATGATGGCTCTGATGTCAAATGACACCTACCTATTTAAGTGGCATCTCTTCCGTTGCTTTCTAGTGAAGTATTGAATTCCAGTATGTTCTAGAATGCATCCTTGCATTTTGAATTTATCAAAAAAAAGTATGGGTTCTTTAAAGATTTAAGGGACGAGAATAAACTAGCTCAATTAGGTCAAGGTTGGAGTTAGAGATATTGTCGATCATTATTATAGCTTATTTTCGCGCTTCCCAGCCAAAAGTCTGAAATGCGCCCTCAAAATTGTCTGAAAGAAACAACAAATTCAAGTATGCACCAACATTCTTCCCGGCATTTGACATTGCCTGAGAGTCTTCGACATCCCCAACTTCTCCCCTTCCCACACGCTGATCAGTCTGACAGTACGGTGTTGCTTCTAAAGGTTTGCCAAATGATTACTCTAGGGCGCGCCATAGCTGGAGGGAATTCAGTTTACTAGGCGTCATAATGCCTTCTCGGGCGTTTACAAATTACCCTCCCCCACTCAATAGAAATACTGAATTCAGGTATACTCGAAAACGCACCTGTTGATTTTGTTATAATCAAAAACTCTCTGGGGAGGTGACTCCACAGGTCATACTTTCGCACTCCTTTTCACGTTACAAACTCTTCAGTTATCCGAAAATATCGCGCCTCGATATAATTAAAAATTGACACAAGGGCGGACCTCCCATTCGACCACACCATTCTAAGCCTAACACCAGGGTAAAATATTCATTTTTACGCCCCCCCCCCTTTTAAACTCTGAATCAATTATTTGTATCCATTAAATACCACCAAAGCCGATATTTGGCGCCCCCGCTAGTCTGTCCCTTCTGCCTCTGGCAACTGGCTCCCCCACCAAAAAAAAAATATTTAAAAAAAATAAAAATAAATAATCAGACATGCCCCCACCCCTTTTTTTTCTCCCCCCCCCCCCCCCCCCCGAGAGGAAATGAAAGAAACACTGGATGAATCCATGACCATAGAGAATCTTGTAGTAGAATCGTCTTCCATTTGCAGTTTTACTGTACGATGCACGTGATTGTGTTAACTAAGGGCAAGGGTCAAGTTTTATGTTCAAAGATTTAAACCAGATTTAAATGTTGAATGGTAGTTTGAAGAATTATCTTTGAAAGAATTGCTGTTGCAGCATTAGAACAACTAACATTCATGGTTGATCCATTTTTGTGTACAGGTATCAGACCCTTGTCCTATGAATGTCGGAATAACCTTGGCATTAGAATGTGGTCTGAGTCATGACCTTCGAATTCTTGCCCTTGGACATTGTATATTGGTTTACAAAGGTAATAAGGTAAAAAAGTTACTCACCAGAGTAATCATCAATTGTCGCCCCCTGGCCAGCGAAGAGCAGGAAGAACAATAAGACTGGGAACATGACGTATCCCATTGCCTCCCCTTGCCGTCAGTGACGTCATGATCTATACTCCATGGCACATGGTCAGAGTGCACGTGTGGGCGGACGGGGGGATAACTCACTTCAGTCACATATTACAAGAGTTGTGGTCCTTCCACAAAACACACAGCAGAAGATTAAGCTTAGGGAAATCTTGCCAGTGATTTCATGAAAACTCTCAATGGATCGAGTCTCAGTTTTCAAACCAAATCTGTAAGGACACAAGATATATACAATAAGTTAAGGTGATGTAGTGTCTGGGTTAAGGTGATGTAGTTTCTGGGTTAAGGTGATGCAGTGTCTGGGTTAAGGTGATGATGTAGTGTCTGGGTTAAGGTGATGTAGTGTTTGGATTAAGGTGATGATGTAGTGTCTGGATTAAGGTGATGTAGTGCCGAGGTTAAGGTGATGTAGTGCCTGGGTTAAGGTGATGTAGTGTTTGAGTTAAGGTGATGTAGTGTTTGAGCTAAGGTGATGTAGTGTCTGGGTTAAGGTGATGTAATGTCTGAGTTATGGTGATGTAATGTATAATATGTTTGAAAATAAGTTCATTTTATCATACCTTGATGTCTATTGTGTCATAATACATAAAAATTTGACACATTTACATATTCCACCTTCGCATGCAGTTAGGACTGAAAGGCATAAATCAATGCTAGACTTCTTTACTATACGTGAGTGCTGAGCCAAAGTTACACTTTTGATCTATGTGTTAAATCTATGCTAGACATCTGTACTATGTTTGTGTTAAATCTATGCTAGACCTCTGTACTATGTATGTGTTAAATCTATGCTAGACCTCTGTACTATGTATGTGTTAAATCTATGCTAGACCTCTGTACTATGTATGTGTTAAATCTATGCTAGACCTCTGTACTATGTATGCGTTAAATCTGTGCTAGACCTCTGTACTATGTATGCGTTAAATCTATGCTAGACCTCTGTACTATGTATGCGTTAAATCTGTGCTAGACCTCTGTACTATGTATGTGTTAAATCTGTGCTAGACCTCTGTACTATGTATGTGTTAAATCTATGCTAGACCTCTGTGCTATGCATGTGTTAAATCTATGCTATGTCATTTAGCGTGGCAACCTTGACCTTGTATATTTGGTGGTGGGTTTCTATTCAGCCAGCCGTAACGACATCAGGATGGCAATAATTGGTCTTTTGTTTGCACTTGTTCTGTGTTGGATTTGTTGAATAGTTTGTGTTTTTTTCTATGTGGTCATTTTGCACAGCCTGAATGATTCAAGAGACTATCTATTAGTGACGTACTTCATCACGTCAAGGAAATGGAATTTAGCCCATACAAACGTTTTCTCTGATTTTTAAACCCATGTAGGGGACAGGGGGAGGGAGAGAGTGGGAGGGGGACAGGGGGAGGGAGAGAGTGGGTGCTTGGCATTTATCTCATTCGGATGATAAGGTTTAAATGACGTCATGGCTTAAACTATTATCTCAGAGTCATTCTTTAAGTTACTGCGTCCACACTGCTGACATGATAATAAGAGTCTTATAAAACTGCTGACATGATAATAAGAGTCTTATAAAACTGCTGACATGATAATAAGAGTCTTATAAAACTGCTGACATGATAATAGGAGTCTTATAAAACTGCTGACATTTCTAACACTTACATTAAGAGTAACGTATATCAGATAAGAGCATGTCTTTGGCGCCTTTACTGGGAGCTACAGCTACAAACAATTTTTTTGGGCTGAGCTTGGTGTCTGAAGTGATATAACTGGACACCTGGAGAACAAGTCAAGACTGATACATCTAGAGGTCATTGAGTACGAAACAACAGTAGACGGTCGTCCAGAAATTCTTAGTTTTATGTACATAAAAATAATCCATGGCACGGCCAGAACCAATTTGTAAAACTTGTTCACACTTCTAGAAGTCTTGGGTACAATACATCAACATATACCCAAGTCTAGAAGTCCTGGGTACAACACATCAACTTATCTCCACATCTAGAAGTTTTGGGTACAACACATCAACTTATCCGCACGTCTACAAGTCCAACACACTTGCAAATCCTAACAGTGGCACCTCACAGTCACAAAGATCAAGATTGATTGGACTTCCTTATCTTCGTTAAATCCAACACCGACTGACATAAGACACCGCTGACATACGACACCGCTGACATATGACACCGCTTACAAAACCAAATCTATGGCTGAGATAAATAGAGAAAATACCTGTCTTTAGAAGCAGGACTGTCGAATATATGCACCGGGCGACCAGGTGGCCAACATAGGTCTTCTCGGGGTGGCGGACACAGTCTTTAAACAGCCACTTAAAACTAAGCAATTCTAACCATGATGTGTCCCCCCTCCCAGCCCCTCTTAGCTATTGATCTATTGAATTTCATGTCCCTCCCCGACCCTCCGTCCTTTCCCTCACCTCTTAACAAAGACAACCAAAATAGAGCGTACGCCTTCTTCATTGCAAACTCTCATGGTCTTTAAATAAATGTCAACAGTCAGTCAATCTAGGAAAAAAATGGGGATGATAGGAGGGGTGGGGGTGGTTGGAGGACATTTCAGGTCGCCTTGACATATAATATCTAGGTCACGGCATGATTTGTTCAATCCCGAGATCTCTTCTAGCGCGCGCTGTCTAAATAAACATAATTTGATTGGTTGATCGTACTTTGACGTCATCATATGCCTCTGACCTTGACCGCACTTTTTTTTTAGCATACAAAGACCATAACAAAAGTATTTGTTGACGATAACATTTTCTAATTGAGATCCCGGGATTCATTTGTGATGGGGCTGGGGTGGCGCTCAGCAACGTATGATCTAAGGCAAGGGGGGCGCTCAGCAACTTATGATCTAAGGGGCGCTCAGCAACTTATGATCTATGAGGGGCGCTCAGCAACTTATGATCTATGGGAG
Organism: Omphiscola glabra; assembly: GCA_964017045.1. Lineage (NCBI taxonomy): Eukaryota > Metazoa > Mollusca > Gastropoda > Lymnaeidae > Omphiscola > Omphiscola glabra. The sequence goes on along the minus strand of OZ024804.1, from coordinate 1,165,422 downwards.
GCGCTCAGCAACTTATGATCTAAGGGGCGTTCAGCAACTTATGATATATGAGGGGCGCTCAGCAACTTATGATCTAAGGGGGGCGCTCAGTAACTTATGATCTAAGTGGGGCGCTCAGCAACATATGATCTAAGGGGGGCGCTCAGCAACTTATGATCTAAGGAGGGCGCTCAGCAACTTATGATCTAAGGGGCGCTCAGCAACTTATGATCTATGAGGGGCGCTCAGCAACTTATGATCTATGGGAGGCGCTCAGCAACTTATGATCTAAGGGGCGTTCAGCAACTTATGATATATGAGGGGCGCTCAGCAACTTATGATCTAAGGGGGGCGCTCAGTAACTTATGATCTAAGTGGGGCGCTCAGCAACATATGATCTAAGGGGGGCGCTCAGCAACTTATGATCTAAGGAGGGCGCTCAGCAACTTATGACCTATGGAGGGCGCTCAGCAACTTATGATCTAAGGGGGGCGCTCAGCAACTTATGATCTAAGGGGGGCGCTCAGCAACATATGATCTAAGGGGGGCGCTCAGCAACTTATTATCTAAGGGGGAGCTCAGCAACTTATGATCTATGGAGGGCGTTCAGCAACTTATGATCTAAGGGGGGCGCTCAGCAACTTATGATCTATGGGGGGGGGGCGCTCAGCAACTTATGATCTATGGGGGGCGCTCAGCAACTTATGATCTAAGGGGGGCGCTCAGCAACTTATGATCTATGGGGGGGGGGGGCGCTCAGCAACATATGATCTAAGGGGGCGCTCAGCAACTTATGATCTAAAGGGGGGGGGGCGCTCAGCAACTTATGATCTTAGGGTGGCGCTCAGCAACTTATGATCTTATTCCGTTTATTAAACAGCTTGAATTAAATTGGAAAATACTTCAACGACGAAACAAAATAAAACTGTGTTCAGCCGTTCTTGAGTTTAAAAAGCCAAACTGTATGATTGCAACCGTATCCGGAAATTTGATCGAAAGAAATTTGGTCGACGGAAAATTGATCGACGGAAATTTGATCGAACGGAAATTTGGTCGAATCGTTTTTTTAATTTATATGTTAAAATTTTGCGTCAAATTTCTTTTTGAACACATTATTTTGTTTTACGATATAGTATAGTGCGTTCAAAAAGAAATTTGACGAAAATTTTAAAGTCTGGACTGAAAAAAAAGATTCGACCAAATTTTCTTTCGATCAATTTACCGTCGATCAATTTTCCGTCGACTAAATTTCTTTCGATCAAATTTCCGGTAACCTATTGCAACACAGGAACATTACGTAATAATTGTATGAGATATTTCTTTGACTGAGCCTTGGGGCTACATTGAAAGAAAGGAAACGACAAGACCAGAGAACCACCGACAAATGATTTTAGAGCTAATAAAAATCTATTTTTGGAATGAGTCAGAACATACGGCATCAAGTTATTCATTGTCTTTAAGTGAGTCATTGTTGTTGTTCGTCCATCAAATCGACAAGGACCATCCATTCATATGGTTTAAGGGGGGGGGGCTTACGGTGGGTTCGTAGGTGGCTTGCCAATCCTATACGTGCTCGGAATAATCTCTGGCACCGCGGGCAGGGGGTAGTTGGTGCAGTCGTGGATTTAATTATGTTCTTTCGGACTTGCCTGCGTGTCTCAATGGTGGCCATCCTACTGGCTTCATAAGATTTAGCCCCTATCTTGACAGCTGATCTTTCAGTGAGTCTTTGTAAGGTTTTTTTGACCATCCTTAGGAGCGCTTGTCTGTCAAGAGTTCGCCATAGAATATTTGTTTAGGGAGCCGGTGATCTTCCATGCGGTCTATTAAAAACTATAGACCTGTATCTAACTTATCATTTTTGTCTAAAGTCATTGAAAAACTAGTTCTAAAACAACTTTTTGCTTACTTAAATGACAACTCTCTTCTCAGTCCTAATCAATCAGCATATAGACCTTTCCATAGCACTGAGACGGCTCTCTTGAAAGTCACCAATGACCTCTTGCTTGCATTGGACAGTGTTGATGTCTCCCTCCTGATCCTCTTGGACCTCAGTGCGGCCTTTGACACTGTCGACCATGAAACCCTTTACAAAACGCTTGAAAATTACTTTGGCATTTCTGGTTCTGTTTTGTCTTGGTTTAGGTCGTTCCTCTCCGATAGAACGCAGGCAGTAGCTGTCGATGGCTGTATCTCCAGCAGTGCTGACTTGGTGTATGGAGTGCCACAGGGGTCCGTTTTGGGCCCGGTTCTATTTACAATGTATACCAGGCCACTGCTCCTCTTGCTCGAGAGGCATGCTGTGGGGAGCCAGTCTTTCGCGGATGATACGCAACTATACAAGCATACCCATCCCTCTCTTGTAGATTCAGCTGTCCGGACTTTGCAGGAGTGTATTGGTGATGTCAAGTCATGGATGACACTCAGCAAGTTGAAACTTAACGATGACAAAACGGAAGCACTTCTTATTCATGATCACAAATCATCCTCTAACTCAGCTCTCCCCACCTCATTTCAAGTAGGTAACTCAGACATACAGTTTACATACTCAACTAGGAATCTTGGTTATATTCTGTCTAACAACATGTCTCTAGATAAACATATATCTCACATTTGTCACTCTGCATACACTGCTATCCGTCAGATCAGCTCCATCCGCCACTACCTCACAGTTAGTGCAACAAAAACCTTAGTCTGTGCTCTTGTTCTCTCTCGTCTTGACTACTGCAACTCTCTTCTGTCAGGCTCACCAAAACACTTCTTAGAAAGATTACAAAAGGTTCAAAACTCAGCTGCTAGGCTAGTTTTAAAGGCAAAAAAAGTGATCACGTCACACCACTACTTCATTCACTTCATTGGCTCCCTGTACAAGCACGGATTGATTATAAACTCTCTGATCTGTGCTACCACTTTTTCTCGAATTTCTGCCCTTCATATCTAACCGAACTTCTTTCTGTCTATTCACCCCTTCGACAGCTTCGCTCCTCCGCAGACGATCGTATTCTTTCTGTCCCTAAGACTCGCACAAAAACATACGATGAAAGATCTTTCTCTTACTGTGCCCCCAAACAATGGAATTCTCTTCCACTACACATCAGAAATATATCAACCATCACAGCCTTCAAAACTGCACTCAAAACACACCTCTTTAAACTTTACTATCCTGACTGATTCCCCCTCTGAAAGTTAAACGATGCTGCTGAGTGCCGTCCATGGCTTCACATGTAAATTGTTATGGAATGGTTGGTTTTTAATTTATATTTTTTAAGTTCATTTTAATTTGCATGTACAGCGTGGTGAGCCCTAGGCTGGGGTACCACGCTATAGAAAACTACCCATAATAATAATAATAACTCCGTTGGACGGTGAGGTTTAGAGAGCCGGTGATCTTCCATGCGGGCAACGTGTCCCTGATGCAGTATCAACTCCGCTGGACGGTGAGGTTTAGGGAGCCGGTGATCTTCCATGCGGGCAACGTGTCCCTGATGCAGTATCAACTCCGTTGGACGGTGAGGTTTAGGGAGCCGGGTGATCTTCCATGCGGGCTACGTGTCCCTGATGCAGTATCAACTCCGTTGGACGGTGAGGTTTATGGAGGCTGGGGTACCACGCTATAGAAAACTAACCATAATAATAATAATAATAATAACTCCGTTGGACGGTGAGGTTTAGAGAGCCGGTGATCTTCCATGCGGGCAACGTGTCCCTGATACAGTATCAACTCCGCTGGACGGTGAGGTTTAGGGAGCCGGTGATCTTCCATGCGGGCAACGTGTCCCTGATGCAGTATCAACTCCGTTGGACGGTGAGGTTTAGGGAGCCGGGTGATCTTCCATGCGGGCTACGTGTTCCTGATGCAGTATCAACTCCTTTGGATGGGATGGTGAGTTATTGTAACAGTGACGTAGTAGGGGAGCGGAGGCGGTAAGGTTTGATCAACCTTGGGGGGGGGGGAGGTGAGAACATTTTGTAGCCCAGCGAGGGTAACACTAACCCCAGCTTCGCCAATGAACAGTTATACCGCGAGAACAGCTGACATCACACATGAGTTAACATGTTTGTCAGGAAACATTTGGGATCACGTGAGCAGAAGATATCAATTTCAAATTTCACGCCTGAATGATTTGTGGCAAGGAAATCCCTTGCTATTCAATCAATATTAGTGTGTGTGGGGGGGGGGGGGGGGTTGTGATAAGTGGGGGATAGGTTGGGAAAAATTGGGAAGGGACGATTGTAATAAGTGGGGAGGTGGTGATGAGTTTGGAAGGGGAGGTTGTGATAAGGGGGGGAGCTGTGAAAAGTTGGGAGGCTGTGATAAGTTAGGAGGGGCTGTTGTGATCAGAGGAGATCGTGTGATACGTTGAGAGAAGGAGAGTGTGATAAGTGGGGTGAGGTTGTGATGGGACATGGGGGTAAGATTGCGATAAGTTGGGGGTGTGATAAGTGGGGGAAGGGGAGTTTGTGATAAGTGGGGAGGTGGAAGGCTGTGACGTGGTTAGTTAATGAAGCAAGAAATGTGAAATCTGTTTTATATTGATAAAAAAATTGACATTGTTGTATCACGTCATCAAAAGCATCATCTTTTTCATGGTAGATCTCAAATGTGTAGGTATTGATCTAAGTTAGTTAATATAGTCAGTAAAACTCAAATGTGTAGGTATTGATCTATGTTAGTTAATACAGTCAGTAGATCTCAAATGTGTAGGTATTGATCTATGTTAGTTAATACAGTCAGTAGATCTCAAATGTGTAGGTATTGATCTATGTTAGTTAATACAGTCAGTAGATCTCAAATGTGTAGGTATTGATCTATGTTAGTTAATACAGTCAGTAGATCTCAAATGTGTAGGTATTGATCTATGTTAGTTAATACAGTCAGTAGATCTCAAATGTGTAAGTATTGATCTATGTTAGTTAATACAGTCAGTAGATCTCAAATGTGTAGGTATTGATCTATGTTAGTTAATATAGTCAGTAGATCTCAAATGTGTAGGTATTGATCTATGTTAGTTAATACAGTCAGTAGATCTCAAATGTGTAGGTATTGATCTATGTTAGTTAATACAGTCAGTAGATCTCAAATGTGTAGGTATTGATCTATGTTAGTTAGATTGTTAGAACCTTTAAAAACGTTCTCTATAAATGGATTTAAACAGATTTCTAAATTAAAGGTTTTTGGGTTGGGGTGGGCAAATATGGCTCTTAGAACTACACGTGTCACTGGGTCATGTTAATGTGGCTCTTAGAACTACACGTGTCACGTGGTCATGTTAATGTGGCTCTTAGAGGTACACGTGTCACGTGGTCATGTTAATGTGGCTCTTAGAGCTACACTTGTCACGTGGTCATGTTAATGTGGCTCTTAGAGCTACACGTGTCACGTGGTCATGTTAATGTGGCTCTTAGAGCTACACGTGTCACGTGGTCATGTTAATGTGGCTCTTAGAGCTACACGTGTCACGTGGTCATGTTATTGTGGCTCTTAGAGCTACACTTGAACACGTTGAGATCTAAAGTGGGACAATGGGGGAGTCAGTGAAAACGTTAAGGTCTAAAGTGTCAGAGTCATACCAACAGTGCCTAAGGTAGAGTCAGAAGTCTAAAGTGTTAGAGTCATATTAACAGTGTCTAAGGTGGAATCAGAAGTCTAAAGTGTTAGAGTCATACCAACAGTGCCTAAGGTGGAGTCAGAAGTCTAAAGTGTCAGAGTCATACCAACAGTGCCTAAGGTAGAGTCAGAAGTCTAAAGTGTTAGAGTCATACCAACAGTGCCTAAGGTGGAGTCAGAAGTCTAAAGTGTTAGAGTCATACCAACAGTGCCTAAGGTAGAGTCAGAAGTCTAAAGTGTTAGAGTCATATTAACAGTGTCTAAGGTGGAGTCAGATTCTAAAGTGTTAGAGTCATACCAACAGTGCTTAAGATGGAGTCAGAAGTCTAAAGTGTTATTGTCAGATTTGGACAGCAACAGTCAAAATTATTAGAAGGCTCTGCACCGGAATATCTGAAAGAACTGCTTTATAAACATGTAACCTTAAAGAACTTGCGGTCCTCAACTCAGTCCTTACTGAAAATTCCCAGTGGATGAACACAGAAACAAGTCGTACGGAGTGCGCTCTTTTGAAGCGGTAGCGCCAAACTTATGGAATATTTTACCTCCATCTTTGAGGAGTATTGAAAAGGACAGAAAATCCTTTAGAAAACATTTGAAGACTTTTTTGTTTAACAGATATTAGGAATCCAGAGCGCAGTGAGCATGCTAAAGTAATAATAATAATAATAATAAAGTTCATTTGAAAAATCACGTTTCATCCCCAAAGGCTCGAAGCGCGGTACAAAAACAAAGCTGGGAGATAATAACTAGCTGGAAAAGATAGTAGACAACTTCACCCCAGAAGGTGTTTGCGAAATAGATGCGTTTTTTAATTTGTTTTGAAGGAGTCCAGCGTCTGGCTGTTTCTGAGAGCGTCAGGAAGGGTGTTGCAAATTGTTGGGCCAGCAAATGCGAACGTGCGCTTTCCGTAAGTCTCAAGGCGAACACGCGGTATCGAGAGTTTGCCACTATCCGATGAGCGGAGTTGTCTAGTGGGTACATAAGGCGTCATGAGCGCTTGGAGATAGGACGGCGCCAGGTCATGCAAGTAGCGGTAGCACAGAGTTGCAATTTTGTACTCAATGCGAGCGCGGACCGGCAGCCAATGCAGTTCTCTCAGAAGAGTTTTAGCATGTCGAATTTGCGTTTACGAAGAACAATTCGAGCTGCATTATTCTGTGCCTTTTGAATTTTATCAAGGAGCGTAGCTGGAAGACCCACCATGAGAGCATTGCAGTAGTCCATGCGTGATAGCACGAATGCAGACATCAGCCTCTTTGATGCATTCAAAGTTAAGAAAGGTCTGATATGACTAATTCTGCGCAACTCTAGAAAAATCGCCTTGCAAATCATATTAATGTTATTTTCCATAGTTATTGTTCTGTCCAAGTAGACACCCAGGTTTCACACTGTTTGAGCAAACTCAATCTGCACGCCTGAGAGAGTAAAGGATGGTGTATTTTTTAAAGTAGCATGGATACCAGCGCTATAGAAGTATCCACTCAACCAATCAATCAATCAAACATTTAGAGAAACATTGATTATGAGAACATTTTACAATTAAACTAACTTCTCATAGTTGGACGCGGTTGAACATGTTTAACCAAACAACAACTATCAACAACTTACAACAGCGATTGTTTTTTAACAACCAACAATGTTGTAATACAATTTTTAGGAGTGACGTTTAAAGAAATAAATGTATTTTATATAACATATCCTTTATTTTTACATTTCCCACAAGAAGCAAACCTCACATAATGTTTACATCATTACATCTTCTAATCCTGCATGATGTTATTCCCTGCTCTATATTCCAGATGGAGCCAGCTGCTACCACTGAGAGATAGTTCATCCCCAAATATTGGTTTAAAATCACATCTCCATGGCACTTCACCAAACAAATCAGAACTGGCAGTTAAACAGAGCCGGCTGCCTGCAGGTAAACAGAGCCGGCTGCCTGCAGGTAAACAGAGCTGGCTGGCTTGGCTCCTTGGCAGAAATACTCTCCATCCCAAAGGTTTGATCAGTACAAAATATGTACAAGATGGATACATTGAGTATACAAAACGCTACACCGGTCAAATGAAACAAAGTCAGGACCAAACTTATAATGCGCGGTACACTCGGTACAAATGACACAACTTGTTCAATGGCAAGGCAATGACATTAATGGAATGGTAGAGTGACATCTACTGTTGTCATGTTTGGGACACTTTGACATTGAACACGTTTGTGACACTGGTCATTTCTGTGACACTAAGTATGTGTGACACTAGACATTTTTGTTATGGCACTAGACATGTTTGTGATACTATATATTTTTGTCACACTCAATATTTTTGTAACGCAAGTCATGCTGGACATAAGCTTCTTATTTGAAACCTGTATAGAAATATGGTACAATGGGATTATCACATATTGGCCAGGAGAGGAGACTGATACAAGGAGAGGAGACTGATCCAAGGAGAGGTTACTGATCCAAGGAGAGGAGACTGATCCAAGGAGAGGAGACTGATCCAAGGAGAGGAGTTGATCTAAGGAGAGGAGACTGATCCAAATATAGGAGACTGATCCAAAGAGAGGAGACTGATTCAGGAGAGGAGACTGATCCAAGGAGAGGAGACTGATCCAAGGAGAGGAGACTGATCCAAAGAGAGGAGACTGATCCAGGAGAGGAGACTGGCCTAAGGAGAGAAGACTGATCTAATTAGAGATAATGATAGAACAATTAAAAATGAGAAAGAAAGAGAAAAGAAAAGTGAGATTGATAAACAGATGTTGAGACATAGCGAGAAACAGGAGAGCGACAAGAGAGAGAGAGAGAGAGAGAAAGAGAGAAAGAGAGAGAAAAATATATATAAAGAGAGAGAGCTAGAGAGAGAAAGGGAGAGGCAGGACAAGGGATACAAAAACAAGGTACTAATAGAAACAATGAGAAATATGATACGCTGGACATTTAGATACAACAAAGAGCTTACATAACACAGACCAACACAGGGCCCTCCATGTCAAGTGGGCAACACAGGGCGCTCCATGTCAAGTGGGCCACCAGAAATCTGTTTACTCCCATCAAGTGGTCTAGTAGCCCGCCCCTTGTCCAATGGGAAATCTCGCTACAGAGTTGTGGAATCATGGACAGGAATCGAATTGGTTCGATAAGATTGTAATAATCTTATAACAGTATAAATCTTAATGATTCTTAAACAGTCAGTGAATTATATAACATCCCATACCACGAGTTCTTAACCTATTGGCAGCACCGTAAACCCCACATTCCAAACACGATATATCACATAACAAAAATCCATATATACATGATTCTCTGTGTATTCCCACATACCCTGACAAAGTACTCCGACGCAACCCAGGGGGTCGTGGCAAACCTGGTTAAGAACCCCAGTCCTATATCCTGATCGCTAACACCATCTGCTTTTTCTCTGCCCTCAACCCCCCCCCCCCACACGCACAAATTCCACCTCCTCTCATCTCCCCCGTTGTTATCGGACACTCATTTCTCTATCTCTCCCTCCCACTAAATAGTTCATTATACCCCTTAAAAACATAATCCAACTAAATAGTTCATTATACCCTTAAAAACATAATCCAACTAAATAGTTCATTATACCCCTTAAAACATAATCCAACTAAATAGTTCATTATACACCTTAAAAACATAATCCAACTAAATAGTTCATTATACCCCTTAAAAAACACAATCCAACTAAATAGTTCATTATACCCCTTAAAAACATAATCCAACTAAATAGTTCATTATACCCCTTAAAAAACATAATCCAACTAAATAGTTCATTATACCCCTTAAAAACATAATCCAACTAAATAGTTCATTATACCCCTTAAAAACATAATCCAACTAAATAGTTCATTATACCCCTTAAAAACATAATCCAACTAAATAGTTCATTATACCCCTTAAAAACATAATCCCACTAAATAGTTCATTATACCCCTTAAAAACATAATCCCACTAAATAGTTCATTATACCCCTTAAAAACATAATCCAACTAAATAGTTCATTATACCCCTTAAAAACATAATCCAACTAAATAGTTCATTATACCCCTTAAAAACATAATCCAACTAAATAGTTCATTATACCCCTTAAAAACATAATCCAACTAAATAGTTCATTATACCCCTTAAAAACATAATCCAACTAAATAGTCCATTATACCCCTTAAAAACATAATCCAACTAAATAGTTCATTATACCCCTTAAAAACATAATCCAACTAAATAGTTCATTATACCCCTTAAAAACATAATCCAACTAAATAGTTCATTATACCCCTTAAAAACATAATCCAACTAAATAGTTCATTATACCCCTTAAAAACATAATCCAACTAAATAGTTCAATATACCCCTTAAAAAACATAATCCAACTAAATAGTTCATTATACCCCTTAAAAACATAATCCAACTAAATAGTTCATTATACCCCTTAAAAACATTATCCAACTAAATAGTTCATTATACCCCTTAAAAACATAATCCAACTAAATAGTTCATTATACCCCTTAAAAAACATAATCCAACTAAATAGTTCATTATACCCCTTAAAAACATAATCCAACTAAATAGTTCAATATACCCCTTAAAAAACATAATCCAACTAAATAGTTCATTATACCCCTTAAAAACATAATCCAACTAAATAGTTCATTATACCCCTTAAAAACATAATCCAACTAAATAGTTCATGACACTTCCCTACCTAAACCATATTTCCCTAGTTATTAAAATCAAATGACCAATGAAATACCCTTATCACTTACATGTAGTTGAAATACCCTTATCACTTACATGTAGTTGAAATACCCTTATCACTTACATGTAGTTGAAATACCCTTATCACTTACATGTAGTTGAAATACCCTTATCACTTACATTTAGTCACCATACGGCGCAGAATTTAGGTGTAACAATCACCGATCAATAATTTAATCTATAGACACGTGACTCACAATGTCAGTACATACATTTTTGAGTTTCTCGATTGACAGACTGAAATTAGGGCGGCACCGATTAGTCCGTAAATAATTGGTAATCGTCTTTTTGTGATCGCATAATGGACTTATCCGACAACCGAATTTTCAAACAATATATTAGATTTAAATATAGAAATATTAAAAAGAATATGTATGGTTTTATTGGATGTTATCAAATATGTATGTGCCAAATTTGTCACGTTTAAGACTCTGAGCTTGCTACCAGACATTTATCTCTTTCTTCCCATCCCTCTCCCATCATTGTATATTGTTTGTTGTTTCTGTGACGTGGCCAGTGTTCACACTGGGACACAAAGTTGGAGCTACTTTCTTTGCCTGACCTGTAAAAAAATTCAATAGCTTGAAATCACGTCATCAAGTCTTCCACTGTTTAACTTAGAAGTTCAAATTAATCCGTGTCTTAACGTTTCCAAAGTTTGAACTCAGATCTGATCAATGTTTGGACCAGCATCATTGTGGGAAGGGGTCAAGACTCTCTGATCAATGTTTGGACCAGCATCATTGTGGGAAGGGGTCAAGACTCTCTGATCAATGTTTGGACCAGCATCATTGTGGGAAGGGGTCAAGACTCTCTGATCAATGTTTGGACCAGCATCATTGTTGGAAGGGGTCAAGACTCTCTGATCAATGTTTGGACCAGCATCATTGTGGGAAGGGGTCAAGACTCTCTGATCAATGTTTGGACCAGCATCATTGTGGGAAGGGGTCAAGACTCTCTGATCAATGTTTGGACCAGCATCATTGTGGGAAGGGGTCAAGACTCTCTGATCAATGTTTGGACCAGCATCATTGTTGGAAGGGGTCAAGACTCTCTGATCAATGTTTGGACCAGCATCATTGTGGGAAGGGGTCAAGACTCTCTGATCAATGTTTGGACCAGCATCATTGTGGGAAGGGGTCAAGACTCTCTGATCAATGTTTGGACCAGCATCATTGTGGGAAGGGGTCAAGACTCTCTGATCAATGTTTGGACCAGCATCATTGTGGGAAGGGGTCAAGACTCTCTGATCAATGTTTGGACCAGCATCATTGTGGGAAGGGGTCAAGACTCTCTGATCAATGTTTGGACCAGCATCATTGTGGGAAGGGGTCAAGACTCTCTGATCAATGTTTGGACCAGCATCATTGTGGGAAGGGGTCAAGACTCTCTGATCAATGTTTGGACCAGCATCATTGTGGGAAGGGGTCAAGACTCTCTGATCAATGTTTGGACCAGCATCATTGTGGGAAGGGGTCAAGACTCTCTGATCAATGTTTGGACCAGCATCATTGTGGGAAGGGGTCAAGACTCTCTGATCAATGTTTGGACCAGCATCATTGTGGGAAGGGGTCAAGACTCTCTGATCAATGTTTGGACCAGCATCATTGTGGGAAGGGGTCAAGACTCTCTGATCAATGTTTGGACCAGCATCATTGTGGGAAGGGGTCAAGACTCTCTGATCAATGTTTGGACCAGCATCATTGTGGGAAGGGGTCAAGACTCTCTGATCAATGTTTGGACCAGCATCATTGTGGGAAGGGGTCAAGACTCTCTGATCAATGTTTGGACCAGCATCATTGTGGGAAGGGGTCAAGACTCTCTGATCAATGTTTGGACCAGCATCATTGTGGGAAGGGGTCAAGACTCTCTGATCAATGTTTGGACCAGCATCATTGTGGGAAGGGGTCAAGACTCTCTGATCAATGTTTGGACCAGCATCATTGTGGGAAGGGGTCAAGACTCTCTGATCAATGTTTGGACCAGCATCATTGTGGGAAGGGGTCAAGACTCTCTGATCAATGTTTGGACCAGCATCATTGTGGGAAGGGGTCAAGACTCTCTGATCAATGTTTGGACCAGCATCATTGTGGGAAGGGGTCAAGACTCAGATCTGATCAATGTTTGGACCAGCATCATTGTTGGAAGGGGTCAAGACTCAGATCTGATCAATGTTTGGATCAGCATCATTGTTGGAAGGGGTCAAGACTCTCTGATCAATGTTTGGACCAGCATCATTTTGGGAAGGGGTCAAGACTCTCTGATCAATGTTTGGACCAGCATCATTGTGGGAAGGGGTCAAGACTCTCTGATCAATGTTTGGACCAGCATCATTGTGGGAAGGGGTCAAGACTCTCTGATCAATGTTTGGACCAGCATCATTGTGGGAAGGGGTCAAGACTCTCTGATCAATGTTTGGACCAGCATCATTGTGGGAAGGGGTCAAGACTCTCTGATCAATGTTTGGACCAGCATCATTGTGGGAAGGGGTCAAGACTCTCTGATCAATGTTTGGACCAGCATCATTGTGGGAAGGGGTCAAGACTCTCTGATCAATGTTTGGACCAGCATCATTGTGGGAAGGGGTCAAGATTCTCTGATCAATGTTTGGACCAGCATCATTGTGGGAAGGGGTCAAGACTCTCTGATCAATGTTTGGACCAGCATCATTGTGGGAAGGGGTCAAGACTCTCTGATCAATGTTTGGACCAGCATCATTGTGGGAAGGGGTCAAGACTCTCTGATCAATGTTTGGACCAGCATCATTGTGGGAAGGGGTCAAGACTCTCTGATCAATGTTTGGACCAGCATCATTGTGGGAAGGGGTCAAGACTCTCTGATCAATGTTTGGACCAGCATCATTGTGGGAAGGGGTCAAGACTCTCTGATCAATGTTTGGACCAGCATCATTGTGGGAAGGGGTCAAGACTCTCTGATCAATGTTTGGACCAGCATCATTGTGGGAAGGGGTCAAGACTCTCTGATCAATGTTTGGACCAGCATCATTGTGGGAAGGGGTCAAGACTCTCTGATCAATGTTTGGACCAGCATCATTGTGGGAAGGGGTCAAGACTCTCTGATCAATGTTTGGACCAGCATCATTGTGGGAAGGGGTCAAGACTCTCTGATCAATGTTTGGACCAGCATCATTGTGGGAAGGGGTCAAGACTCTCTGATCAATGTTTGGACCAGCATCATTGTGGGAAGGGGTCAAGACTCTCTGATCAATGTTTGGACCAGCATCATTGTGGGAAGGGGTCAAGACTCTCTGATCAATGTTTGGACCAGCATCATTGTGGGAAGGGGTCAAGACTCTCTGATCAATGTTTGGACCAGCATCATTGTGGGAAGGGGTCAAGACTCTCTGATCAATGTTTGGACCAGCATCATTGTGGGAAGGGGTCAAGACTCTCTGATCAATGTTTGGACCAGCATCATTGTGGGAAGGGGTCAAGACTCTCTGATCAATGTTTGGACCAGCATCATTGTGGGAAGGGGTCAAGACTCTCTGATCAATGTTTGGACCAGCATCATTGTGGGAAGGGGTCAAGACTCTCTGATCAATGTTTGGACCAGCATCATTGTGGGAAGGGGTCAAGACTCTCTGATCAATGTTTGGACCAGCATCATTGTGGGAAGGGGTCAAGACTCTCTGATCAATGTTTGGACCAGCATCATTGTGGGAAGGGGTCAAGACTCTCTGATCAATGTTTGGACCAGCATCATTGTGGGAAGGGGTCAAGACTCTCTGATCAATGTTTGGACCAGCATCATTGTGGGAAGGGGTCAAGACTCAGATCTGATCAATGTTTGGATCAGCATCATTGTTGGAAGGGGTCAAGGCCGCATTTCCCTCGCGTCTCAATTTAGATTGACTTTTTTTACTCGAAGAACCAAAGGATCACAACACTTTTTAAACAAGAAGAGAAATTTTGTAAACAACAGTGACATTTTGTAAAAAAAAAAGAAAGAACATTTTTAAATCAAAGGGTCATGATACCGTAAAAATTTTAGTCTTAAATAATTTTAAATATACATATATGTCAAATCAATACTAATATTAAATACTCAGCGGACTAACGCCACTTGTACCAAGGCAAGTCTCCGTGTGCTACTTTGCATGTCATATCTTGTGTTGACACTTGTACCAAGGCAAGTCTCCATGTGCTACTTTGCACGTCGTATCTTGTGTTGACACTTGTACCAAGGCAAGTCTCCTGTGCTACTTTGCATGTCATATCTTGTGTTGACACTTGTACCAAGGCAAGTCTCCATGTGTGCCAATTTGCATGTCCTATGTGACACTTGCTGCATTACTGGTCGATTCAAATTAAGTGTGCCCTTGAGAGTCTACATGTCTTGGTGGCACTAGTGGAGAGGTATTGGTGGCACTGGTGTACAGAGCATTGGTGACACTAATAGGTGCAACTGGTGGAAATAGGTTTTGTGGAACTGGTGGACATAGGCTGGGTGGCACTGGTGAACGTAGGCTTTTTTGCATTGGTGGACATAGGCTGGGTGGCACTGCTGGAAACACTAGATATGAACAGGAACGGGACAAGAAAAACCTGCGCCAGAGACAATACCTGAACATTTGCGCCCCTACCCAAAATGTATATTTCAATACTCATATTTTGCATGAAAAATGACAACATAGGCCCTCACTGATGATATTCCCCGGGGCTAGTGCCCACATCTCCAACCCGGGTGTGAGTTTCAAATATTGGCTCTTCTGGCTATTTTGTACATCGGTTATGATAATTATAATTAACCCAAAGCCATCTCTATGTAACTGACTCTACACAACTAGCAGACTGATCCCTGGTCTAGTTTATATGATGATACATTACAACACAACTCTATCGTTCGGGTTACTTCAGCTAGTTTTAACCAAGTTGAGAGCTGGGTTTTTTATGACGTCATTCTATCGTATGGTAGCTTTTTTCTCTGGTTCTTGCCCTTCCTATCTTATTGAACTTCTTAATATCACGTCTTCAAAAACTTCGTTCCTCGCAGACACGCATATTTTTCTGTTCACAGAACCTACAAAAACATAAGGAGAACGATCTTTCTCTTTCTGCGCCCCTAAACGATGGAATTCTCTCCCACTACACATCCGCAATAAACCGACCATACATGCCTTCAAAACTGCACTCAAAACAAATCTCTTAAAACTCTACTATCCCACTGATCCCCCCAATGTCCGATAAACGATGCTGCTGGTTGCTGTCCATGGCTTGACATGTAAAAGTTCTGGGGTGGGTGATGTGAATATACAAACGTTTTTGTTTTGTTCTTATATAGCTGTTTTTTTAAATTAAATAAATGTACAGCGCGGTGAGCCCAGCCTTATGCTGTGTACCACACTATATAAGACAGCCTTATGTTGGATACCACACTATATAAGACAGTCTTATGCTGGATACCACACTATATAAGACAGTCTTATGCTGGATACCACACTATATAAGACAGTCTTATGCTGGGTACCACACTATATAGGACAGTCTTATGCTGGGTACCACACTATATAAGACAGTCTTATGCTGGGTACCACACTATATAAGACAGTCTTATGCTGGGTACCACACTATATAAGACAGTCTTATGCTGGGTACCACACTATATAAGACAGTCTTATGCTGGGGTACCATGCTATATGAGACCACTAATAATATAGTCTCTGACCCAAATTTGGAGTTTAAAATGTTTCCTCCAACCAGCCACCCCCACCCCTCCCACACCCAAATTCTGGTATCGCTAAACGGGGTTTTATTTGTCGGCACACCACAAGGGCCAACACGAGTTAGAAGTATCGATTTCACTAAGGAAACAAAGAATGTAATAAAAATCGAATATGAAATGCTCGCTTGTTTGGTAATCGATACCTCATATCTCACTGGAAGAAAGGGAGACATTAAAAAGTCCCCCGACATAGTTGGACACCCCCCCTCCCCACCAAAATTAAACAATATCTCCCCAAAAGCAATTCCACGCTGTTGTTTAAGTGTCAGAAGTGATAGATTTTGAAGAGCCATGGCTCACATCGTCTGGCTCTAAAAATGGCTATGGCTCACATCGACTGGCTCCAATAAATGGCTATGGCTCACATCGACTGGCTCTAATAAATGGCTATGGCTCACATCGAATGGCTCTAATAAATGGCTATGGCTCACATCGTCTGGCTCTAATAAATGGCCCTTTCATTTTGTTTGTTACCTGAAGTGAACAGACTTCACCGGGGCAGATCAAAGGGAGAGAATATTGCAAGGGAGATACAGCTCTGTATTCCAACATGTTGATAGTCTGAGTTTATGAAACTATCACATAGACTCGTTTATAACACTATAAAGGCTACACACAGTACTAAAACAATGCGTTCAAATAACAAATATACATCTGCACATATGTTAAAAACTTTCCCACGGCTAAATAGTGTACTTGAAATAAACAGAGAGTTTAGATGGGCTGTTCGACAGACAGTTTAGACAGACAGTTTAGACAGAGAGTTCGGAGAGTTTAGATTTAGACTTCAGAAAGAAAATTTAGACAGACAGTTTAGAGGGAGAGTTCGGAGAGTTTAGATGTAGAGTTCAGAAAGACAGTTTAGACAGACAGTTTAGAGGGAGAGCTATAACTGACTGAAAAAGCAAACAAATAAATATGGGAGACACACTATACCAAAAGTAACGGGAGACAATTGACTTTTTAATTTTAAAACGCTTGTCCTTAATTACATAATAAGAATAGTCCTACCAAATACAGCCAGGCAGTCCTACCAAATACAGTCAGTCAGTCCTACCAAATACAGTCAGTCAGTCCTACCAAATACAGTCAGGCAGTCCTACCAAATACAGTCAGTCAGTCCTACCAAATACAGTCAGGCAGTCCTACCAAATACAGCCAGGCAGTCCTACCAAATACAGCCAGGCAGTCCTACCAAATAAAGCCAGGCAGTCCTACCAAATACAGCCAGGCAGTCCTACCAAATACAGTCAGGCAGTCCTAACACATAAAGCCAGGCAGTCCTACCAAATACAGTCAGTCAGTCCTACCAAATACATCCAGGCAGTCCTACCAAATACAGCCAGGCAGTCCTACCAAATACAGCCAGGCAGTCCTACCAAATACAGCCAGGCAGTCCTAACAAATACAGCCAGGCAGTCCTACCAAATACAGCCAGGCAGTCCTACCAAATACAGCCAGTGCAGTCCTACCAAATACAGTCAGGTAGTCCTAACAAATACAGTCAGGCAGTCCTAACAAATACAGTCAGGCAGTCCTACCAAATACAGTCAGGTAGTCCTAAAAAATACAGTCAGGCAGTCCTAACTATTACAGTCAGGTAGTCCTAACAATTACAACCAGGTAGTCCTAACAATTACAGTCAGGTAGTCCTAACTATTACAGCCAGGTAGTCCTAACTATTACAGCCAGGTAGTCCTAACTATTACAGTCAGGTAGTCCTAACTATTACAGTCAGGTAGTCCTAACTATTACAGCCAGGTAGTCCTAACTATTACAGCCAGGTAGTCCTAACTATTACAGCCAGGTAGTCCTAACTATTACAGCCAGGTAGTCCTAACTATTACAGCCAGGTAGTCCTAACTATTACAGCCAGGTAGTCCTAACTATTACAGCCAGGTAGTCCTAACTATTAATGAGGGTTGGGGTAACATATTCGGATGCCACCTCACCCCTCCATCACCTATCACCTTCTAGTGACGTAGCAGTCATGTGACTGTATAACGGCATCTGCTCATACTTTGATAACGACAACGTTATATATTTGTGGCTTTGTAGACCTGTGACAAGACGACCTGGACAACATTGGATTTATGTATAGCAATAACTGCTGTGTGAGGGGGGAGTTCACCCAAGGTGCGCTGTACTAAAGTAGACACAATTCAGGGAACTGTGATACGCCCTGCCAGGTTGACACACAACGTTCTGAACAGCAACGTGTCATACAAGCAGGTGAGATCTGAACAGCATATTGTCATACAGGCAGATGGCATCTGATCAACAGCATGTCATGCATGCAGGTGACATTTGAACAACAACGTGTCATACAGGCAGGTGAGATCTGGACAGTAGTGTGTCATACAGGCAGGTGACATCTGGACAGTAGTGTGTCATACAGGCAGGTGACATCAGGACAGTAGTGTGTGTAACACACCAAGTTAACCATGAACTGCCTCATGACAATGTTATTTATTCTCACTGCACGATGGCGTAGGGATTCGACAATAATTAACACGAGAAAAAGCAGGGACTAGTTTTTTATAGCGGAGTGAGAGCTCATGATTTCTGAGTAGAACAGAATGCACGATTCTTACCTTAGGTGGCTGCTGACATATTGGATTTCTAGATGTGATCATTGTACCAATTTCGGATGGAATGTTATTCAAAGAGTATGTGTATTATATCCTTTACATTGTAACTATGTCTGTTACGAGGATGTCATAACAGCAAGGAATTATTTGTATTATTTATCATAAATAATAAAGTACTGTGTGATTTATTCAGTTGGAGTTATTCAGGTCATGAGAGAGAGGTTTGAAGTAGCTACAAGCCATCCAACCGCATTAGATAACATTGTGTCATTGTAACAATTGTTCACAATTTTAATATCAGAAGTGTTACACATGTTATACATATTGTTACATTTACATATTGTTACAGTGTGTCATACAGGCCGGAAAGGACTTGATGATTATAACCGTCAAACCATTTATGTAGAATACAGAAAAGTTAGAGGCGGTTTCTACCATTTATGAAGCTACTTTTGATGACTCGAATTGGGCGGTGGTGTTGGGATGGCAGTGGGTTGTGGGGGCTGGCAGTGGGTTGTGGGGGGCTGGCAGTGGGTTATGGGGGCTGGCAGTGGGTTGTGGGGGGCTGCAGGTGGTGTTTGGAGGGCTGAAAATGGGTTGTAGGGGGCTGAAAGTGAGTTGTGGAAGGCTGGAAGTAGGTGGTGGCGGACTGGAGATGGGTGTTTGGAGGGCTGAAAGTGGGTGGTGGGGGGTGAAAGTGGGTGGTGGGGGGTGAAAGTGGATGTTTGGACGGCTGAAAGTGGGTTGTGGGGGCTGGCAGTGGGTTGTTGAGGGCTGGAAGTTACACAAGAATGTTGTGGTAGCTACACATGTTACTCAAGAATGTTGTGGTAGCTACACATGCTACTCAAGAATGCCGAGGTAGTTACAGATGTTACTCAAGAATGTTGTGGTAGCTACACATGTTACTCAAGAATGCTGTGGTAGCTACACATGTTACTCAAGAATGCTGTGGTAGCTACACATGTTACTCAAGAATGTTGTGGTAGCTACACATGTTACTCAAGAATGCTGTGGTAGCTACACATGTTACTCAAGAATGCTGTGGTAGCTACACATGTTACTCAAGAATGCTGTGGTAGCTACACATGTTACTCAATAATGCTGTGGTAGCTACACATGTTACTCAAGAATGTTGTGGTAGCTACACATGTTACTCAAGAATGTTGTGGTAGCTACACATGCTACTCAAGAATGCCGAGGTAGTTACAGATGTTACTCAAGAATGCTGTGGTAGCTACACATGTTACTCAAGAATGTTGTGGTAGCTACACATGTTACTCAAGAATGCTGTGGTAGCTACACATGTTACTCAATAATGTTGTGGTAGCTACACATGTTACTCAAGAATGCTGTGGTAGCTACACATGTTACTCAATAATGCTGTGGTAGCTACACATGTTACTCAAGAATGTTGTGGTAGCTACACATGTTACTCAATAATGCTGTGGTAGCTACACATGTTACTCAAGAATACTGTGGTAGCTACACATGTTACTCAAGAATACTGTGGTAGCTACACATGTTACACAAGAATGTTGTGGTAGCTACACATGTTACACAAGAATGTTGTGGTAGCTACACATGTTACACAAGAATGTTGTGGTAGCTACACATGTTACTCAATAATGCTGTGGTAGCTACACATGCTACTCAAGAATGCCGAGGTAGTTACAGATGTTACTCAAGAATGCTGTGGTAGCTACACATGTTACTCAAGAATGTTGTGGTAGCTACACATGTTACTCAAGAATGCTGTGGTAGCTACACATGTTACTCAAGAATGCTGTGGTAGCTACACATGTTACTCAAGAATGCCGAGGTAGTTACAGATGTTACTCAAGAATGCTGTGGTAGCTACACATGTTACTCAAGAATGCCGAGGTAGTTACAGATGTTACTCAAGAATGCTGTGGTAGCTACACATGTTACTCAATAATGCTGTGGTAGCTACACATGTTACTCAATAATGTTGTGGTAGCTACACATGTTACTCAATAATGCTGTGGTAGCTACACATGTTACACAATAATGCTGTGGTAGCTACACATGTTACTCAATAATGCTGTGGTAGCTACACATGTTACTCAATAATGCTGTGGTAGCTACACATGTTACTCAATAATGTTGTGGTAGCTACACATGTTACTCAATAATGCTGTGGTAGCTACACATGTTACTCAATAATGCTGTGGTAGCTACACATGTTACTCAATAATGCTGTGGTAGCTACACATGTTACTCAATAATGCTGTGGTAGCTACACATGTTACACAATAATGCTGTAATAGCTACACATGTTACTCAATAATGCTGTGGTAGCTACACATGTTACTCAATAATGTTGTGGTAGCTACACATGTTACTCAATAATGCTGTGGTAGCTACACATGTTACTCAAGAATACTGTGGTAGCTACACATGTTACTCAAGAATGTTGTGGTAGCTACACATGTTACTCAATAATGCTGTGGTAGCTACACATGTTACTCAAGAATACTGTGGTAGCTACACATGTTACTCAAGAATACTGTGGTAGCTACACATGTTACTCAATAATGCTGTGGTAGCTACACATGTTACACAAGAATGTTGTGGTAGCTACACATGTTACTCAATAATGCTGTGGTAGCTACACATGTTACTCAAGAATACTGTGGTAGCTACACATGTTACTCAAGAATGTTGTGGTAGCTACACATGTTACTCAATAATGCTGTGGTAGCTACACATGTTACTCAAGAATACTGTGGTAGCTACACATGTTACTCAAGAATACTGTGGTAGCTACACATGTTACTCAATAATGCTGTGGTAGCTACACATGTTACACAAGAATGTTGTGGTAGCTACACATGTTACTCAAGAATGCTGTGGTAGCTACACATGTTACTCAAGAATGCTGTGGTAGCTACACATGTTACTCAAGAATGCTGTGGTAGCTACACATGTTACACAATAATGCTGTGGTAGCTACACATGTTACTCAAGAATGCTGTGGTAGCTACACATGTTACTCAATAATGCTGTGGTAGCTACACATGTTACTCAATAATGCTGTGGTAGCTACACATGTTACTCAATAATGCTGTGGTAGCTACACATGTTACTCAATAATGCTGTGGTAGCTACACATGTTACACAATAATGCTGTGGTAGCTACACATGTTACTCAATAATGCTGTGGTAGCTACACATGTTACTCAATAATGTTGTGGTAGCTACACATGTTACTCAATAATGCTGTGGTAGCTACACATGTTACTCAAGAATACTGTGGTAGCTACACATGTTACTCAAGAATGTTGTGGTAGCTACACATGTTACTCAATAATGCTGTGGTAGCTACACATGTTACTCAAGAATACTGTGGTAGCTACACATGTTACTCAAGAATACTGTGGTAGCTACACATGTTACTCAATAATGCTGTGGTAGCTACACATGTTACACAAGAATGTTGTGGTAGCTACACATGTTACTCAAGAATGTTGTGGTAGCTACACATGTTACTCAATAATGCTGTGGTAGCTACACATGTTACTCAAGAATGCCGAGGTAGTTACAGATGTTACTCAATAATGCTGTGGTAGCTACACATGTTACTCAAGAATGCTGTGGTAGCTACACATGTTACTCAAGAATGTTGTGGTAGCTACACATGCTACTCAAGAATGCCGAGGTAGTTACAGATGTTACTCAAGAATGCTGTGGTAGCTACACATGTTACTCAAGAATGCTGTGGTAGCTACACATGTTACTCAAGAATGCTGTGGTAGCTACACATGTTACTCAAGAATGCTGTGGTAGCTACACATGTTACACAAGAATGTTGTGGTAGCTACACATGTTACACAAGAATGCTGTGGTAGCTACACATGTTACACAAGAATGCTGTGGTAGCTACACATGTTACACAAGAATGTTGTGGTAGCTACACATGTTACTCAAGAATGCCGAGGTAGTTACAGATGTTACTCAAGAATGCTGTGGTAGCTACACATGTTACTCAAGAATGCTGTGGTAGCTACACATGCTACTCAAGAATGCCGAGGTAGTTACAGATGTTACTCAATAATGCTGTGGTAGCTACACATGTTACTCAAGAATGCTGTGGTAGCTACACATGTTACTCAATAATGCTGTGGTAGCTACACATGTTACTCAATAATGTTGTGGTAGCTACACATGTTACTCAATAATGCTGTGGTAGCTACACATGTTACTCAATAATGCTGTGGTAGCTACACATGTTACTCAAGAATGTTGTGGTAGCTACACATGTTACTCAAGAATGTTGTGGTAGCTACACATGTTACTCAAGAATGTTGTGGTAGCTACACATGTTACTCAAGAATGTTGTGGTAGCTACACATGTTACTCAAGAATGCTGTAGTAGCAACACATGTTACTCTAGAATGTTGTGGTAGCTACACATGTTACTCAAGAATGCTGTAGTAGCAACACATGTTACTCAAGAATGTTGTGGTAGCTACACATGTTACTCAAGAATGCTGTAGTAGCAACACATGTTACTCAAGAATGTTGTGGTAGCTACACATGTTACTCAAGAATGTTGTGGTAGCTACACATGTTACTCAAGAATGCTGTAGTAGCAACACATGTTACTCTAGAATGTTGTGGTAGCTACACATGCTACTCAAGAATGCCGAGGTAGTTACAGATGTTACTCAAGAATGCTGTGGTAGCTACACATGTTACTCAAGAATGTTGTGGTAGCAACACATGTTACTCAAGAATGTTGTGGTAGCTACACATGTTACTCAAGAATGCTGTAGTAGCAACACATGTTACTCTAGAATGTTGTGGTAGCTACACATGTTACTCAAGAATGTTGTGGTAGCTACACATGTTACTCAAGAATGTTGTGGTAGCTACACATGTTACTCAAGAATGCTGTAGTAGCAACACATGTTACTCAAGAATGTTGTGGTGGCTACACATGTTACTCAAGAATGTTGTGGTAGCTACACATGTTACTCAAGAATGCTGTAGTAGCAACACATGTTACTCTAGAATGTTGTGGTAGCTACACATGCTACTCAAGAATGCCGAGGTAGTTACAGATGTTACTCAAGAATGCTGTGGTAGCTACACATGTTACTCAAGAATGTTGTGGTAGCAACACATGTTACTCAAGAATGTTGTGGTAGCTACACATGTTACTCAAGAATGCTGTGGTAGCTACACATGTTACTCAATAATGCTGTGGTAGCTACACATGTTACTCAAGAATGTTGTGGTAGCTACACATGTTACTCAAGAATGTTGTGGTAGCTACACATGTTACTCAAGAATGCTGTGGTAGCTACACATGTTACTCAATAATGCTGTGGTAGCTACACATGTTACTCAAGAATGTTGTGGTAGCTACACATGTTACTCAAGAATGCTGTGGTAGCTACACATGTTACTCAAGAATGCTGTGGTAGCTACACATGTTACTCAATAATGCTGTGGTAGCTACACATGTTACTCAAGAATGTTGTGGTAGCTACACATGTTACTCAAGAATGCTGTGGTAGCTACACATGTTACTCAAGAATGCTGTGGTAGCTACACATGTTACTCAAGAATGCTGTGGTAGCTACACATGTTACTCAAGAATACTGTGGTAGCTACACATGTTACTCAAGAATGCTGTGGTAGCTACACATGTTACTCAATAATGCTGTGGTAGCTACACATGTTACTCAAGAATGTTGTGGTAGCAACACATGTTACTCAAGAATACTGTGGTAGCTACACATGTTACTCAAGAATACTGTGGTAGCTACACATGTTACTCAATAATGCTGTGGTAGCTACACATGTTACTCAATAATGCTGTGGTAGCTACACATGTTACTCAAGAATGTTGTGGTAGCTACACATGTTACTCAAGAATACTGTGGTAGCTACACATGTTACTCAAGAATACTGTGGTAGCTACACATGTTACTCAAGAATGCTGTGGTAGCTACACATGTTACTCATGAATGCTGTGGTAGCTACACATGTTACTTAAGAATGCTGTGGTAGCTACACATGTTACTCATGAATGCTGTGGTAGCTGAAGGTTACAAAAAAAAAACAACACTCACCGTTCAGTGTCTAACATATTTTATAACAAGGTTAAACTATGTCTGACAAACTTTCTAAAAAGGTTTCCTCAAAATACATGGACCTGTGACAACGTTTCTGTTTGAACATGATTAACTGCAAGGGAGGCTCTTTCATAACTTGGCCTAGTTTCCAATAAGTTATAATTACAACATCACCACAACACCATCCTACAACACTACCCTACAACACCACCCTACAGCACCCCCTAAAACACCACAATTAACACACACATAAACCTCTCCTCATGCATATATTCAAATATATTTATATTAAAAAAATTTATTAATGACAATACCATCTGACGTCCATTAATTTAATATGTGTATCAAAGGATGAGAGAAATAGCGCTAAAATATAGTGAAATAAATGGGACTTCAGTATTCCACCAAATATGACCCTCCCATGTGTATATTGACAACACCAGCTTGAGCACCGTCAATCCAGGGTGTAAGCACTAAATCTGAACTTATCCCAAATAACATATATTTTAAACAAGATTTCGACCCACCGCTGCGCCGATATCAGCCCCCCCCCCCCCATCTCAACTCTCCATTTTCTTTCCTGAGATAAAAATCACACTACATCGAACAAAACTTAAAAATCATCTACATACCGGGATGTTTACATAGGCCAAGTGGAGGTAGATGCAGCGTAGTGCAAGGGAACATAGAGAATAGATCCAATGTATCGTAGACGATATATCCACACTGCTCTCACTCCCAGTGATGCTGCTCTCACTCCCGGTGCTCTCTGAGCGCGCGAACACGGTTGTGCCAGCCAGCTGCGAGGAGGCACACTTCCGATGTAGCACGCGCGTCTGGTAGTTTTCCCAACTTGGCGGGGAAACGCACGATCCGGGGAAAGGGAGGGAAGAAGTAGTAAAGGGAGTTTACTCAGGAGATTAAAAAAAGTAAAGCTCACAGACGCAGTCGTTTCCTTAAAGGCAGTGGTTCTCATGTCATTGACAAGAGTGAAATTTTTCTTAGGGCAGTGGTTCTCATGTCATTGACAACAGTTACCTTTTCCTTAAGACAGTGGTTCTCATGTCATTGACAACAGTAAACATTTCTATCAAAATTAACGATGTTGAACGCTATTAAAATATTTACTTAGCGTCTATAAGTATTAGCACATCATAATATGTTCTCAAATCTAAACTCATCCACCCTCCCTCCCCCAACGCCAAATTCTTGAAGCTGATAAAAAAACAACAACAAAAAACCAACAACTCGACCCCATGACTGTACTCCAAAAGGAGGTAAGTTTCTTCTAACCCCATGCGTTGTTGTAACTCATTGTGCATGTAGAGAATGAACCAGAGAAACACGTCAATGATTGCATTTTTGATGGGCACATCTTCTTACTAAACAATAGTGTCCAAATGAGTCAATGATTGCATTTTTGATGGTCACATCTTCTTACTAAACAATAGTGTCCAAATGAGTCAATGATTGCATTTTTGATGGGCACATCTTCTTACTAAACAATAGTGTCCAAATGAGTCAATGATTGCATTTTTGATGGGCACATCTTCTTACTAAACAATAGTGTCCAAATGAGTCAATGATTGCATTTTTGATGGGCACATCTTCTTACTAAACAATAGTGTCCAAATGAGTCAATGATTGCATTTTTGATGGGCACATCTTCTTACTAAACAATAGTGTCCAAATGAGTCAATGATTGCATTTTTGATGGGCACATCTTCTTACTAAACAATAGTGTCCAAATGAGTCAATGATTGCATTTTTGATGGGCACATCTTCTTACTAAACAATAGTGTCCAAATGAGTCAATGATTGCATTTTTGATGGGCACATCTTCTTACTAAACAATAGTGTCCAAATGAGTCAATGATTGCATTTTTGATGGTCACATCTTCTTACTAAACAATAGTGTCCAAATGAGTCAATGATTGCATTTTTGATGGTCACATCTTCTTACTAAACAATAGTGTCCAAATGAGTCAATGATTGCATTTTTGATGGGCACATCTTCTTACTAAACAATAGTGTCCAAATGAGTCAATGATTGCATTTTTGATGGGCACATCTTCTTACTAAACAATAGTGTCCAAATGAGTCAATGATTGCATTTTTGATGGTCACATCTTCTTACTAAACAATAGTGTCCAAATGAGTCAATGATTGCATTTTTGATGGTCACATCTTCTTACTAAACAATAGTGTCCAAATGAGTCAATGATTGCATTTTTGATGGTCACATCTTCTTACTAAACAATAGTGTCCAAATGAGTCAATGATTGCATTTTTGATGGGCACATCTTCTTACTAAACAATAGTGTCCAAATGAGTCAATGAAAGTGAATCGTTATTCTTCTACGAATACCTTTCATGCATGATTTTTGGAATTTCAGGTTGAGAGCCACTAACGTGAAAACATGAAAAATTAGGTCAATAGATCAAACAAGCCCTTTACCCGAGAATACTTTGTGAAGCATTGCATTAGGAATAAAGTGACCCCCCCCCCCCCCGGTGGTTAGAAGTATCGTCTGAATAAGGAAATGTATCGATTTCCACCCCCCCCCACTCCGGCTGTGGAATTAAAGTATTTTAACAACGTTTGGCATAGCAGACGGGACAGGTCCTCTAGAAACTGACAGAAGATCGCCCTGCCAGCCTGTGAAGATCACTCTGCCAGTCTGTGAAGATCGCCATGCTAGTCTGTGAAGATCTCCCTGCTAGTCTGTGAAGATCGCCATGCTAGTCTGTGAAGATCTCCATTGTAGTCTGTGAAGATCTCCCTTCTAGTCTGTGAAGATCGCCATGCTAGTCTGTGAAGATCTCCCTTCTAGTCTGTGAAGATCGCCATGCTAGTCTGTGAAGATCTCCCTTCTAGTCTGTGAAGATCGCCATGCTAGTCTGTGAAGATCACCCTGCTAGTCTGTGAAGATCACCCTGCTAGCCTGTGAAGATCGCCATGCTAGTCTGTGAAGATCTCCCTTCTAGTCTGTGAAGATCGCCATGCTAGTCTGTGAAGATCTCCCTTCTAGTCTGTGAAGATCGCCATGCTAGTCTGTGAAGATCTCCCTTCTAGTCTGTGAAGATCGCCATGCTAGTCTGTGAAGATCGCCTTGCTAGTCTGTAAGGATCACCCTGCTAGTGTGTTAAGACTCATAGGAGAAGACCTTCTGGGATATTTGCACGTGTCTTTCTTCATCTATCTATCTATCTATCTATCTATCTATCTAGCTATCTATCTATCTATCTATCTATCTATCTATCTATCTATCTATCTATCTATCTATCTATCTATCTATCTATCTATCTATCTATCTATCTATCTATCTATCTATCTATCTATCTATCTATCTATCTATCTATCTATCTATCTATCTATCTATCTATCTATCTATCTATCTATCTATCTATCTATCTATCTATCTATCTATCTATCTATCTATCTATCTATCTATCTATCTATCTATCTATCTATCTATCTATCTATCTATCTATCTATCTATCTATCTATCTATCTATCTATCTATCTATCTATCTATCTATCTATCTATCTATCTATCTATCTATCTATCTATCTATCTATCTATCTATCTATCTATCTATCTATCTATCTATCTATCTATCTATCTATCTATCTATGTATCTATCTATCCATCTATCCATCTATCCATCTATCCATCTATCCATCTATCCATCTATCCATCTATCCATCTATCCATCTATCCATCTATCCATCTATCCATCTATCCATCTATCCATCTATCCATCTATCCATCCATCTATCCATCCATCCATCCATCCATCCGTCTATCCGTCTATCCGTCTATCCGTCTATCCGTCTATCCGTCTATCTATCTGTCTATCTGTCTATCTGTCTGTCTGTCTGTCTGTCTGTCTGTCTGTCTGTCTGTCTGGCTGTCTATCCCCAATCTATGGCCAAAGACTTACACGGTGAACAGCTAGAATCTAATGACTATATAGAAAGGATAACATCGTTTATGTTTGTAAGAAATACTTGTTTAGCAAGTTGTTACCTTGGGATACAACTGAGTATCACACTGAATATTATAAGGAGCTAAGTTGTTACCTTGGGATACAACTGAGTATCACACTGAATGTTATAAGGAGCTAAGTTGTTACCTTGGGATACAACTGAGTATCACACTGAATGTTATAAGGAGCTAAGTTGTTACCTTGGGATGCAACTGAGTATCACACTGAATGTTATAAGGAGCTAAGTTGTTACCTTGGGATACAACTGAGTATCACACTGAATGTTATAAGGAGCTAAGTTGTTACCTTGGGATACAACTGAGTATCACACTGAATGTTATAAGGAGCTAAGTTGTTACCTTGGGATACAACTGAGTATCACACTGAATGTTATAAGGAGCTAAGCTGTTAACTTGTGACACAACTGCGTATAATGTTGAATGTTATAAGGAGTCGAGTTCTTAACTTGTTGTACAAAACTTGTTGAAAAAGAAACATGTATGAAGTACTGGCCTAGGGACACCAAAGACGTTAAGCATGGAATGACTAAATAATGAGGCCGTGTATGACGTCATACAGTTGTTCCATTGGATCAAAGTCGACCATAGCATTGGGTCTTTACAAACCTATACATTGGCATTGTATGAGGCCCAGATTCTGAGCTTAGTGGTGAGTGTTAAGTGATGCGTGTTGAGTGGTGAGTGTTAAGTGATGCGTGTTGAGTGGTGAGTGTTAAGTGATGCGTGTTGAGTGGTGAGTGTTAAGTGATGCGTGTTGAGTGGTGAGTGTTAAGTGATGCGTGTTGAGTGTTAAGTGATGCGTGTTGGGTGGAGCGTGTTGAGTGGTACTTTTGAGTGGTACTTTTGAGTGGTGAATGTTGAGTGGTGCATGTTGAGTGGTGAATGTTGAGTGGTGCATGTTGAGTGGTGCATGTCGTGTGGTACTTGTTGAGTGGTACGTGTTGAGTGGTGCGTGTTGAGTGATGCGGGCTGAGTGGTGCATGCTGAGTGGTGCATGTTGAGTGGTGCATGTTGAGTGGTGAATGTTGAGCGGTGCGTGTTGAGTGATGCGTGTTGAGTGATACGGGCTGAGTGGTGCATGTTGAGTGGTGCATGTTGAGTGGTGCGTTATGAGTGGTGCGTGCTGATGGGTGTGTGCTGAGTATTGCGTGTTTAGTGGTGCGTGTTAAATGGTGAGTGTTGAGTGGTGAGTGTTGAGTTGTTCGTGTTGAGTGGTGCGTGTTGTGTGATGCGTTTTGAGTGGTGCGTGTTGAGTGTTGCGTATTGAATGGTGCGTGTTGAGTTGTGTGTGTTGAGTGGTGCTTAATGTTGAGTTGTTCGTGTTGAGTGGTGTGTGTTGAGTGGTGTGTGTTGAGTGGTGTGTGTTGAGTGGTGCGTGTTGAGTGGTGTGTGTTGAGTGGTGTGTGTTGAGTTGTGTGTGTTGAGTGGTGTGTGTTGAGTGGTGTGTGTTGAGTGGTGCTTAATGTTGAGTGGTGCTTAATGTTGAGTTGTTCGTGTTGAGTGGTGTGTGTTGAGTGGTGTGTGTTGAGTGGTGCGTGTTGAGTGGTGTGTGTTGAGTGGTGTGTGTTGAGTGGTGCGTGTTGAGTGGTGTGTGTTGAGTAGTGCGTGTTGAGTGGTGTGTGTTGAATGGTGCGTGTTGAGTGGTGTGTGTTGAGTGGTGTGTGTTGAGTGGTGCGTGTTGAGTGGTGTGTGTTGAGTTGTGTGTGTTGAGTGGAGTGTGTTGAGTGGTGTGTGTTGAGTGGTGCTCAATGTTGAGTGGTGATTAATGTTGAGTTGTTCGTGTTGAGTGGTGTGTTGAGTGGTGTGTGTTGAGTGGTGCGTGTTGAGTGGTGTGTGTTGAGTGGTGTGTGTTGAGTGGTGCGTGTTGAGTGGTGTGTGTTGAGTGGTGCGTGTTGAGTGGTGTGTGTTGAGTGATGTGTGTTGAATGGTGCGTGTTGAGTGGTGTGTGTTGAGTGGTGTGTGTTGAGTGGTGCGTGTTGAGTGGTGTGTGTTGAGTGATGTGTATTGAATGGTGCGTGTAGAGTGTTGAATGTTTAGTTATGAGTGTTGAGTACTTGTATAAAGTATCATACTTACTTTCCATCACCTTTGCATCTTTACTTTACATACGAAAAATAGTATACTTCTCACCACGCCCCCCCCCC
This sequence comes from Omphiscola glabra, assembly GCA_964017045.1. NCBI lineage: Eukaryota > Metazoa > Mollusca > Gastropoda > Lymnaeidae > Omphiscola > Omphiscola glabra. The sequence continues at coordinate 1,134,458 of OZ024804.1, read as the reverse complement.
CCAGGCAAAATATTAAAACCCCAAAATCTCTTTAAAATAAATACGTTCCATTGCGCAAAGAACCAGGGCCGTGCGAAGGGGCTGAGGGGCTCCCATGCCGGGTGCCATCTTCAGAGTTTGCAAAAATCACAACTTTTTATGGAATATGTTTTATCATTAACTTGTTGTTGGAACAGGGTCAGCGATTAAAACGTTTATTGCGGCCAACCAAGATGAGTATTATAATTACTTTTATTGTTATTATTTGTATTACCAATGTTATTACTTTATTATTGTTGTTATTGTTGTTCGTCCTTTGCATTCGAAGGTGACCAAGACTTATTTTTTTGACGTAGAGTGATCAGCCACCTCTCTCGTCCTTGCTTATTTGTAGGAAGTCTGGGCGAGAAAAGGGGGGGGGGAGAGACTTTTTCATAGAATGGAATGGTTACATCGTAAGCCTACTGGCGAGTTTTGGTCTTTAAATGGGTGGCAACATTGTTAGCTACCCCTCAGGCCGGCACAGGACCACCGAGCGAAAATACAGAGGGGTATGGAGGACGGGTGAATCCGTCACCAGAATTATTTTGATACATTCAAAAACAAGGGCTGGAGTTTGGACTTTGGTGTACACCTGATCATTATTGTTTCTTTCGGAAAATTTGCTCCAGGGAGGGGGGGCATTTCTGGCGAAGGGAGGGGTCAGGGCATCTATCAGCGTGAAAATTAGGCATTTGGGCACTCACTGCGGCTGTGGCGCGCCACAGGTTGGGCACTCACTGCGGTTGTCGCGTGCCCCAGGGTATTCTTTGGGCCCCAATTTAGTTTCCACCACTTACGGTCACATTGATCGGCAAGGGGGGGGGGGGGGGCAAACATTTGACTACTACAAAGATTTTTAAAGCATGTCTTTATAGAATGAACACCCTGACTTTTTTTACAAGTTGACCTTATAGTGTACTAAAATAAGCTGGATTAATTCAGTGTTGTTCAGAGTAGAGGCCGCACTTTCCCTCATGTAGCAAGTCTTTTAAATAAAATCTATTGAAACAAATAAAAAAAAAAACAACAACCAACAACAAAAAATGAAAATACTGGTACAAAAAAATAATAGGCAAACAAATGTAGCATAGCCTGATTTTATTTGTTCTACATTGCCCTCATTTTAATGTGTTAAGCGTAGGCCTGCGTTTACGACTCATTAAATTTTTTTCCCCATGTTTTTCCGGGCGTGGGGTGGGCAGCTGACTTGCCCCCACCACCTATAAAAAAAAACAAAAAAAAAATTTCTTTTACTGAGATGCCTGAAACAAATCCCGGTAATGAAAGTATTTAAAGAAAAGCCCACAGTAAGTGAACAACGTGTAGTAGAGGCTTACAACAGTAAGTAAAGACTTACAACAGTAAGTAGAGACTTACAACAGTAAGTAGAGACTTACAACAGTAAGTAGAGGCTTACAACAGTAAGTAGAGAATTACAACAGTAAGTAGAGGCTTACAACAGTAAGTAGAGACTTACAACAGTAAGTAGAGGCTTACAACAGTAAGTAGAGACTTACAACAGTAAGTAGAGGCTTACAACAGTAAGTAGAGACTTACAACAGTAAGTAGAGGCTTACAACAGTAAGTAGAGGCTTACAACAGTAAGTAGAGACTTACAACAGTAAGTAGAGGCTTACAACAGTAAGTAGAGGCTTACAACAGTAAGTAGAGAATTACAACAGTAAGTAGAGGCTTACAACAGTAAGTAGAGACTTACAACAGTAAGTAGAGGCTTACAACAGTAAGTAGAGAATTACAACAGTAAGTAGAGGCTTACAACAGTAAGTAGAGACTTACAACAGTAAGTAGAGGCTTACAACAGTAAGTAGAGACTTACAACAGTAAGTAGAGGCTTACAACAGTAAGTAGAGACTTACAACAGTAAGTAGAGGCTTACAACAGTAAGTAGAGGCTTACAACAGTAAGTAGAGACTTACAACAGTAAGTAGAGGCTTACAACAGTAAGTAGAGACTTACAACAGTAAGTAGAGGCTTACAACAGTAAGTAGAGGCTTACAACAGTAAGTAGAGACTTACAACAGTAAGTAGAGGCTTACAACAGTAAGTAGAGACTTACAACAGTAAGTAGAGGCTTACAACAGTAAGTAGAGGCTTACAACAGTAAGTAGAGACTTACAACAGTAAGTAGAGGCTTACAACAGTAAGTAGAGACTTACAACAGTAAGTAGAGGCTTACAACAGTAAGTAGAGGCTTACAACCGTAAGTAGAGACTTACAACAGTAAGTAGAGGCTTACAACAGTAAGTAGAGGCTTACACTTACAACAGTAAGTAGAGACTTACAACAGGGAAGTAGAAGCTTACAACAGTAAGTTGAGACTTACAACAGTAAGTAGAGACTTACAACAGTAAGTAGAGGCTTACAACAGTAAGTTGAGACTTACAACAGTAAGTAGAGACTTACAACAGTAAGTAGAGGCTTACAACAGTAAGTAGAGGCTTACACTTACAACAGTAAGTAGAGACTTACAACAGGGAAGTAGAAGCTTACAACAGGGAAGTAGAGGCTTACAACAGGGAAGTAGTGACTTACAACAGGGAAGTAGAGGCTTACAACTGTAAGTAGAGACTTACAACAGTAAGTAGAGACTTACAACAGTAAGTAGAGGCTTACAACAGTAAGTAGAGGCTTACAACAGTAAGTAGAGACTTACACTTACAACAGTAAGTAGAGACTTACAACAGGGAAGTAGAAGCTTACAACAGTAAGTTGAGACTTACAACAGTAAGTAGAGACTTACAACAGTAAGTAGAGGCTTACAACAGTAAGTTGAGACTTACAACAGTAAGTAGAGACTTACAACAGTAAGTAGAGGCTTACAACAGTAAGTAGAGGCTTACACTTACAACAGTAAGTAGAGACTTACAACAGGGAAGTAGAAGCTTACAACAGGGAAGTAGAGGCTTACAACAGGGAAGTAGTGACTTACAACAGGGAAGTAGAGGCTTACAACTGTAAGTAGAGACTTACAACAGTAAGTAGAGACTTACAACAGTAAGTAGAGGCTTACAACAGTAAGTAGAGACTTACAACAGTAAGTAGAGGCTTACAACAGTAAGTAGAGACTTACAACAGTAAGTAGAGGCTTACAACAGTAAGTAGAGGCTTACACTTACAACAGTAAGAAGGGACTTACAACAGGGAAGTATAAGCTTACAACAAGGAATTAGAGGCTTACAACAGGGAAGTAGTGACTTACAACAGGGAAGTAGAGGCTTACAACTGTAAGTAGAGACTTACAACAGTAAGTTGAGACTTACAACAGTAAGTAGAGGCTTACAACAGTAAGTAGATGCTTACATCTGTAAGTAGAGTCTTACAACAGGGAAGTAGAGGCTTACAACAGGGAAGTAGAGGCTTACAACTGTAAGTAGAGGCTTACAACTGTAAGTAGAGGCTTACAACAGGGATGTAGAGGCTCACAACAGGGAAGTAGAGGCTTACAACAGGGAAGTAGAGGCTTTCAACGGGGAAGTAGAGGCTTACAACAGGGAAGTAGATACTTACAACAGTAAGTAGAGGCTTACAACAGTAAGTAGAGGCTTACAACTGTAAGTAGAGGCTTACAACAGGGAAGTAGAGGCTTACAACAGGGAAGTAGAGGCTTACAACAGGGAAGTAAAGGCTTACAACGGGGAAGTAGAGGCTTACAACGGGGAAGTAGAGGCTTGCAACAGGAAGTAGAGGCTTACAACAGGAAGTAGAGGCTTACAACGGGGAAGTAGAGGCTTACAACGGGGAAGTAGAGGCTTACAACAGTAAGTAGAGGCTTACTACAGTAAGTAGAGGCTTACAACAGTAAGTAGAGGCTTACAACAGGAAGTAGAGGCTTACAACGGGGAAGTAGAGGCTTACAACAGTAAGTAGAGGCTTACAACAGTAAGTAGAGGCTTACAACAGTAAGTAGAGGCTTACAACAGTAAGTAGAGGCTTACAACAGTAAGTAGAGGCTTACAACAGTAAATAGAGGCTTACAACAGGAAGTAGAGGCTTACAACGGGGAAGTAGAGGCTTACAACAGTAAGTAAAGGCTTACAACAGTAAGTAGAGGCTTACAACAGTAAGTAGAGGCTTACAACAGGAAGTAGAGGCTTACAACAGGAAGTAGAGGCTTACAACAGTAAGTAGAGGCTTACAACAGTAAGTAGAGGCTTACAATATTGTTTTGAATGGAATACTGTGCAGGTGTCTAGTTTTGCTTTAAATAAAAATCGAATCATCAAAAATATTGAGAGCAGTAATGTTTCATATTGAGAGCAGTGATGCTTCATATTGAGAGCAGTAATGTTTCATATTGAGCGCAGTAATGTTTGATATTGAGAACAGCAATGTTTCATATTGAGAGCAGTAATGTTTCATTGCTTACAATATTTCACTAATTTTATTTGTAGACTTATAAAAAAGACAATTTTGTAGTTTTCATTTTTTAAATAGATTATATTTTCAGTTTATTGTTGTACACATTTTTCTCGGGAGGGGGGGGGGGAGGGGTGAGAGGGTGAGTGGGAGTGGGTGAGGTGGGTGTTGGTGTGGGTGACGTGGGAGTGCGCACATGACTAATAAAATGAGAAATAAAATGTATCTACCCACCAGGTTAAATAATAACATATTTTTAAAAAAGTTTTTTTTGGATTAGACAATTTAAAATATTTTTGAATTTAGTCGTTAGCCAATAAAATGACTGCAAATAAAACAATATTTAATTTCCATATCAACAAGCTGTAATTTTATAATATATGAAAGCAACACTGTCCAAATCTGAACCATTAAGAACACGACTTTATATTTATACATAAACAAAACCACTTTTGAACAGCATCCAACCCATTGGTTTATTTAAACGTCATTCAGCATTTCATTAAGATTTCAACCAATCAATGTCACCTTATGTTGTATTACTCCAGGACTCGACAATATCATTCGTACATAAAATGTTTGCCAACACTAAACTAGCAGCCACTCAACAATGAAACTAGGAAAGAAGTAAAATAAGTATAGTCTAAGCTTACAAAACACACACACACGCAGACACACACACGCAGACACACACACACACATACGCAGACACACACACGCATACACACACACACACAGACACACACACACTCACATACACACACACGCAGACACACACACACACACATACGCAGATGCACACACACACACATACGCAGACATACACACACAAATACGCACACATACACACACAGACACACACATACGCACACAAACACACACACACACACATACGCAGATGCACGCGCACGCAAACACAAACATACGCACAAAAAACGAAGAAACACATCCGCATAAGAAAGTAAAAACTCACACACATTGCGCACGTTGACGACTCAAACACACATTGCGCACGTTGACGACTCACACACACATTGCGCATGTTGACGACTCACACACACATTGCGCACGTTGACGACTCACACACACATTGCGCACGTTGATGACTTACACACACATTGTGCACGTTGACGATTCTCACACACATTGTGCACGTTGACGACTCACACACACATTGCGCACGTTGACGACTCACACACACATTGCGCACGTTGACGACTCACACACACATATTTAAAGAATTAAATGAAACGAACCTTTAAAGAAAAAAAACCAACATATGAAAGATGCCTTGTATTACATTAGTTTAACAAGTGGAAGTAGAAGAATGGAAACTAAATGAAAACACAATGTATTACTAAATGAACACACAATGTAATTAATAAATGAACACACAATGTAATTACTAAATGAACACACACTGTAATTAATAAATAAACACTCATTGTATTACTAAATGAACACACAATGTAATTACTAAATGAACACACTGTATTAATAAATGAGAACACAATGTAATTACTAATTAAACACACAATGTAATACTAAATGAACACACAAAATAATTACTAAATGAACACACGATGTAATTACGAAATGAACACACGATGTAATTACGAAATGAACACACGATGTAATTACGAAATGAACACACGATGTAATTACTAAATGAACACACGATGTAATTACGAAATGAACACACGATGTAATTACTAAATGAACACACGATGTAATTACGAAATGAACACACGATGTAATTACGAAATGAACACACAATGTATCACAACATCCCTGATACTATTCTCATATTGAGAAATTTGCTGTTCTCCGCTTACAGACACAGCTATGGCATGGATTAGTGGATCTATTCATCATCCATGAGCCTCGATTTGAGATAAAGTCGCCTGGTAGTGGAGAGAAGATTTGTGATTATGGTTTCGAGAAAAAAAAATTGTGATTTTAGGCTTTGTTTCCACTGGGACCGTATTTCAATGGAGACCGGACCCGGTAGAAAAAACAAAAAAACATGTTAAAAATACAAAGCTAAAATTTAGTGTTTTTTAAATTAAAAACTTAAAACAATACATTTTATTCACTAATTTTACTTTAAAAAGGGAAAAAAATATATTATCAGTTTTGTCAAACGCGGTTATTAAATCAAAGAAACTTAAAGCTATTTATTTGCAAGTTACACATTTTGTTCTTTTGAAATTTGCATAATTTTTCTTTATTTGATTTCAATCAAAAAATGTAATTGACATTGTTTAAAGACATTAATTTGAAATTAATTTTGCAATATTAGCAACGCACTAAAAAACAAAAGTTTGTTTGGTTTTTGCGATAAATGTGATTATGATTTAAGAAAAATAATTCTTATGTCATAATTTATTGATAAAAAAATATTATAACCTTCTAATTCGGATAAAATGCTTAAAATAGTTCTTAAAATTTTATTTTAAATATATTTGTAATTTGTATTAATAATAATACTTAAACATATAGTAAAATAAAAGCTGATATATTTTATTTTTGCTTATTTAAATTTATTCGATTCACGTAAAATAATAGGATATTACTATCATTGCTTTTAAGTATCCGAACATATTTAAATTAATTCGTTTCTTTAGCGTTACATGGTCAGCCTAACTCATCCTTTAATATATAGGGCAACTCATACTTCCTAAATGCTTTGTTACATCAAGTCTTTAAAGATTCGTTCAAAAATCATCACAAACTTTCTCTCAATCTTTATACTTAATAAAGATAACACAAGGTGGATGGGTTCAGCACTCTGAATCATGGGTTCGGCACTCTGGATCATGGGCTCAGCACTCTGGATCATGAGTTCAGCGTTCTTGATCATGGGTTCAGCACTCTGATCATGGGTTTAGCACTCTGATCATGGGTTTAGCACTCTGGATCATGGGTTCAGCACTATGATCATGGGTTTAGCACTCTCGATCATGGGTTCAGCACTGTGGATCATGGGTTCAGCACTCTGGATCAGGGGTTCAGCACTCTGGATCATGGGTTCAGCACTGTGGATCATGGGTTCAGCACTCTGGATCAGGGGTTCAGCACTCTGATCATGGGTTTAGCACTCTGGATCATGGGTTCAGCACTCTGATCATGGGTTCAGCACTCTGATCATGGGTTTAGCACTCTGGATCATGGGTTCAGCACTCTGATCATGGGTTCAGCACTCTGGATCATGGGTTCAGCACTGCGGATCATGGGTTCAGCACTCTGGATCAGGGGTTCAGCACTCTGATCATGGGTTTAGCACTCTGGATCATGGGTTCAGCACTCTGATCATGGGTTCAGCACTCTAGATCATGGGTTCAGCACTCTGGATCATGGGCTCAGCACTCTAGTTCATGGGTTCAGCACTCTGGATCACCATCATGTGCAATTGACGTACAGTCGAAACCACTGTATCGACCTTGGTAAATTAAACCCATCATGTCGACGTTTTTGAATTGGAACCGCCAAATTCTCTCTTTGTCTTAGGATTTATTCCATCGGTCATGTCCATTCTTTTATGTCGCCGAACCACAAAAGGCGGCCAAATTAGCCACTTAACGTCGGTCATCTCAGTCCCTTTGACCATTTGTTAGGAATATTTGGAATCGCCTAATCCTAATGTATTTGGTACAGTTGGGAAGCTTGTTATTTCCGGTTTAAGATTAATAGAGCTTATCGTCATAAAGAAAATTACGAAAGCAATCGAACCTAAGCATTTTGATTGGTTCCCGTGTCAGAATTCAGTTTTTAACGATTACTTCCGGTCTTATCAAACAAATCGCGGCATCGCTGTTGTGTAAAAAAAAACAAAAAACACCAAAAACACGTGCATGTACATTCTAATTTATAAATGCACATCATGTACATAAAGAAATTTCAAGCACATGTTAATATAATGCCGCTTTATTGGTTTTCCTTCATCTCGATTATCGGTTATCTCGACGTTTTTTGGCAAACCTCTAGGCCACCGACATAACCGAATTCATCTGTAATCATGAATTGTGACAAGAATCGTGAATGCCTTCAAGAAATCTTGTCTTAGTTTATTGTAAGTCGTCGATTAGTATGATCTATGACCTATGTACAGTGAGGAAGCAAGATGTCACAAGCTTCCTACTAAAAAAATAAGAAAAGTGAACACCCAGAAGGTGTATGACACCGGCAAAGCCATTATAACAATCGATCATATTAAAAACTTTAAAACTTATTTTATTATTATTATTTATTTTTTTATTTTTTGGATTTTCTCAAATGTGATTTATTTATAATTTGTATACATGACTAGATGAACAATATTTGAGTTTTTAAAATTTTATTTTGGTTCTCTTCATTTAGAATAAGTCGCTGGTATGGAAGGTTCTTCATTAAGGAAAACGGCAAGAATATTAATATTTTTAATACATTATATACAATAGTAGATGAAACTTTTGAAATAAAAGTTATATGACAGCTGGATTCATTATAAATAAAACTTGGTTCAGTATTTTAAAGGGCAAAAATGTTCTATTAAAAAAATAATGAAATAGTTGATAATATAAATGTTGTGAATCTATAAGTAAATATATCATTAGTAATTAGAGATGTATGTATATGTGAATCTATAAGTAAATATATCATTAGTAATTAGAGATGTATGTATATGTGAATCTATAAGTAAATATATCATTAGTAATTAGAGATGTATGTATATGTGAATCTATAAGTAAATATATCATTAGTAATTAGAGATGTATGTATATGTGAATCTATAAGTAAATATATCATTAGTAATTAGAGATGTATGTATATGTGAATCTATAAGTAATATATCATTAGTAATTAGAGATGTATGTATATGTGAATCTATAAGTAAATATATCATTAGTAATTAGAGATGTATGTATATGTGAATCTATAAGTAAATATATCATTAGTAATTAGAGATGTATGTATATGTGAATCTATAAATAAATATATCATTAGTAATTAGAGATGTATGTATATGTGAATCTATAAGTAAATATATCATTAGTAATTAGAGATGTATGTATATGTGAATCTATAAGTAAATATATCATTAGTAATTAGAGATGTATGTATATGTGAATCTATAAGTAAATATATCATTAGTAATTAGAGATGTATGTATATTTGAATCTATAAGTAAATATATCATTAGTAATTAGAGATGTATGTATATGTGAATCTATAAGTAAATATATCATTGATAATTAGAGATGTATGTATATGTGAATCTATAAGTAAATATATCATTAGTAATTAGAGATGTATGTATATGTGAATCTATAAGTAAATATATCATTAGTAATTAGAGATGTATGTATATGTGAATCTATAAATAAATATATCATTAGTAATTAGAGATGTATGTATATGTGAATCTATAAGTAAATATATCATTAGTAATTAGAGATGTATGTATATGTGAATCTATAAGTAAATATATCATTAGTAATTAGAGATGTATGTATATGTGAATCTATAAGTAAATATATCATTAGTAATTAGAGATGTATGTATATTTGAATCTATAAGTAAATATATCATTAGTAATTAGAGATGTATGTATATGTGAATCTATAAGTAAATATATCATTGATAATTAGAGATGTATGTATATGTGAATCTATAAGTAAATATATCATTAGTAATTAGAGATGTATGTATATGTGAATCTATAAGTAAATATATCATTAGTAATTAGAGATGTATGTATATGTGAATCTATAAGTAAATATATCATTAGTAATTAGAGATGTATGTATATTTGAATCTATAAGTAAATATATCATTAGTAATTAGAGATGTATGTATATGTGAATCTATAAGTAAATATATCATTAGTAATTAGAGATGTATGTATATTTGAATCTATAAGTAAATATATCATTAGTAATTAGAGATGTATGTATATGTGAATCTATAAGTAAATATATCATTAGTAATTAGAGATGTATGTATATGTGAATCTATAAGTAAATATATCATTAGTAATTAGAGATGTATGTATATGTGAATCTATAAGTAAATATATCATTAGTAATTAGAGATGTATGTATATTTGAATCTATAAATAAATATATCATTAGTAATTAGAGATGTATGTATATGTGAATCTATAAGTAAATATATCATTAGTAATTAGAGATGTATGTATATGTGAATCTATAAGTAAATATATCATTAGTAATTAGAGATGTATGTATATTTGAATCTATAAGTAAATATATCATTAGTAATTAGAGATGTATGTATATGTGAATCTATAAGTAAATATATCATTAGTAATTAGAGATGTATGTATATTTGAATCTATAAGTAAATATATCATTAGTAATTAGAGATGTATGTAAATGTGAATCTATAAGTAAATATATCATTAGTAATTAGAGATTTGTGTATATTTGAATCTATAAGTAAATATATCATTAGTAATTAGAGATTTGTGTATATGTGAATCTATAAGTAAATATATCATTAGTAATTAGAGATGTATGTATATGTGAATCTATAAGTAAATATATCATTAGTAATTAGAGATGTATGTATATGTGAATCTATAAGTAAATATATCATTAGTAATTAGAGATGTATGTATATGTGAATCTATAAGTAAATATATCATTAGTAATTAGAGATGTATGTATATTTGAATCTATAAGTAAATATATCATTAGTAATTAGAGATTTGTGTATATGTGAATCTATAAGTAAATATATCATTAGTAATTAGAGATTTGTGTATATTTGAATCTATAAGTAAATATATCATTAGTAATTAGAGATGTATGTATATTTGAATCTATAAGTAAATATATCATTAGTAATTAGAGATGTATGTATATTTGAATCTATAAGTAAATATATCATTAGTAATTAGAGATGTATGTATATGTGAATCTATAAGTAAATATATCATTAGTAATTAGAGATGTATGTATATTTGAATCTATAAGTAAATATATCATTAGTAATTAGAGATGTATGTATATTTGTGTGTGTGGTTGCGGGGTTATTTTGTACAATGGTTACCCATGAAATACAAAAGAAGGAACATTTTCAACAAATTATAACTAAAAGACAACACAATACAACTTCAGCAAATATACGCTGTCAGCAAGGACCGGACACAAATAGACATCAAGCACAATTTCAGCAAGCTATGTGTATAATATTATAATTATAGGATACACAAGTCAATCTTGCTAGTGGTAGGGATCAATACAGTACAGACAAACAACAGCGTCAGCTGCAATTAATAAACTGTATGAACCTATTTTAAAAAAAAAAGTTTTAAAATTGTACTTCATGTTGTATCATTCTTCTAAGTCTCATGGAAATTCTCTTTATGAACCTGACAATTTCTTAGTTTCTAAGTCTAAGACTTAAATAATATTTCCAAGTTTGTCTCTACGTTCTACGTTCTACTTCGATTCCATAAAATAGTGTCGCATTCGATTCAATTGTTAATGACAGAATTTCATCGAAGAAGTTTTCAAGATTTATTTAACAATGTTTGGAATTTGTATTTGAAGTTTTTATGAGAAAAAATACTTTTACAAAATTAATTATTTTTATTATTAAAATAAATCAGTTTGAATAATAAATTTACACTTTTAGTCATAAGAGGTCACGTAGTCATAAGAGGTCACGTAGTCATAGAGGTCACGTAGTCATAAGAGGTCACGTAGTCATAAGAGGTCACGTAGTCATAAGATGTCACGTAGTCATAAGAGGTCACGTAGTAATAAGAGGTCACGTAGTCATAAGAGGTCACGTAGTCATAAGAGGTCAAGGCCGTTGTTATGATAAACAATGAAATTTCGGATGCGATCGGTTGCAATGAAGACGCAATGTCCGACGAATTTTGCTACCGAACGACCGGTTTTGTTAAGATGGTTTAAAGACTATGTGTGTCAAATATGTTATGATTTGTTAAGATGGTTTAAAGACTTTGTGTGTCAAATATGTTATGATTTGTTAAGATGGTTTAAAGACTTTTTTGGTCAAATATGTTATGATTTGTTAAGATGGTTTAAAGACTTTGTTGGTCAAATATGTTATGTTTTGTTAAGATGGTTTAAAGACTTTGTTGGTCAAATATGTTATGATTTGTTAAGATGGTTTAAAGACTTTGTGTGTCAAATATGTTATGATTTGTTAAGATGGTTTACATTTCTAATGAATAAGAACGAGCTTTACAATCGCGTATTAAACCCACACATAACACTGAAAAAATCTAAACTTACAATGTTGAAATACGCCAACTTACATTGCTGAAATACGCCAACTTACAGTGCTAAATACGCCAACCTACAGTGCTGAAATACGCCAACTTACAATGCTGAAAAATGCCAACTTACAGTGCTGAAATACGCCAACTTACAGTGCTGAAATACGCCAACTTACAGTGCTGAAATACGCCAACTTACAGTGCTGAAAAATTCCAAATTACAGTGCTGAAATACGCCAACTTACAGTGCTGAAATATACCAACTTACAGTGCTGAAATACGCCAATTTACAGTGCTGAAATATACCAACTTACAGAGCTGAAATACGCCAACTTACAGTGCTGAAATATGCCAACTTACAGTGCTGAAATATGCCAACTTACAGTGCTGAAATACGCCAACTTACAGTGCTGAAATATACCAACTTACAGTGCTGAAATATGCTAACTTACAGTGCTGAAATACGCCAACGTACATTGAAGAAATACCCCAAGCTACATTAAAGAGGTACCCCAAGTTATGCTAGTAAAAAAAAAGCCCAGCTTGTACACCACACGTCCACCCACCTGGCGACGTTTGCCGATATACTGTAGCGAGCCACTACCCTAGCATCCGGGTCCGTGACTTGCGACATCTCCAGACTGGTCCTGATGACATCATGGGGGTTCCCTCCAACTTGCATGATTCGGTTGGCCAAGTCCCTAGTTTCAGAAAAAGGCAACTAGTGACGTGTAACGTCAAATCAACTGACGTCATGATACTCCTTAATTTACACACGTCATTCAGTTCAGTGGTATGTAGCTTTTTTCCCTGTTACTTTACTGGCTTTTCTTATCCAATGGTTACCATAGTAACAAAGTTGTCAAGAATGGCTTTTCTTATCAAATGGTTACCAGAGTAACAACGTTGTCAAGAATGGCTTTTCTTATCAAATGGTTACCAGGGTAACAAAGTTGTCAAGAATGGCTTTTCTTATCAAATGGTTACCAGAGTAACAACGTTGTCAAGAATGGCTTTTCTTATCAAATGGTTACCAGGGTAACAAAGTTGTCAAGAATGGCTTTTCTTATCAAATGGTTACCAGAGTAACAACGTTGTCAAGAATGGCTTTTCTTATCAAATGGTTACCAGAGTAACAAAGTTGTCAAGAATGGCTTTTCTTATCAAATGGTTACCAGAGTAACAAAGTTGTCAAGAATGGCTTTTCTTATCAAATGGTTACCAGATTAACAACGTTGTCAAGAATGGCTTTTCTTATCAAATGGTTACCAGAGTAACAAAGTTGTCAAGAATGGCTTTTCTTATCAAATGGTTACCAGAGTAACAAAGTTGTCAAGAATGGCTTTTCTTATCAAATGGTTACCAGAGTAACAAAGTTGTCAAGAATGGCTTTTCTTATCAAATGGTTACCAGAGTAACAAAGTTGTCAAGAATGGCTTTTCTTATCAAATGGTTACCAGAGTAACAACGTTGTCAAGAATGGCTTTTCTTATCAAATGGTTACCAGAGTAACAAAGTTGTCAAGAATGGCTTTTCTTATCAAATGGTTACCAGAGTAACAAAGTTGTCAAGAATGGCTTTTCTTATCAAATGGTTACCAGAGTAACAAAGTTGTCAAGAATGGCTTTTCTTATCAAATGGTTACCAGAGTAACAACGTTGTCAAGAATGGCTTTTCTTATCAAATGGTTACCAGAGTAACAAAGTTGTCAAGAATGGCTTTTCTTATCAAATGGTTACCAGAGTAACAACGTTGTCAAGAATGGCTTTTCTTATCAAATGGTTACCACAGTAACAACGTTGTCAAATATGCATAAAAGGAACGAGTAGACATAACTCTTATATACTAAATCTTAGAATTATTCCCATAATCTGGTCTTATCCTCAGTATCGGATTAAGCTGGTCTTATCCTCAGTATCGGATTAAGCTGGTCTTAACCTCAGTATCGGATTAAGCTGGTCTTATCCTCAGTATTGGATTAAGCCCTGCAGAGACCCCTAAGCAGTCAAATATTTTTGGACACCCCTCGATATACCCTTCGAAATACCCCTCGAAATACCCCTCGAAATACCCTTCCCTTACTTAAAAAAAAGACTTTTATCAGAGGCGAGCTCACTAAAAATTTGAAAAGAATTGTAAATCTCCTGATATTCACGACGCAAAGGAAGTATTTATAGAAGTGAAGAAAATGAATGGATTTAATGGTGAACCAAACTGAAATATATTGTTTTTTTGTGTTTAAAAATATTTTGTTTTTTAAATATTTTTTAGTATAAAATTTAAATCTGTAAATTAGCGACAAAATGCAATAATTTATTTTTTAAAAGAAGAAATGTTTATAAAATGTTTGTTTAAAGTGCCGTAACTCTTGAACTTGAATGTTTGTTTAAAGTGCCGTAACTCTTGAATGTTTGTTTAAAGTGCCGTAACTCTTGAATGTTTGTTTAAAGTGCCGTAACTCCTGAATGTTTGTTTAAAGTTCCGTAACTCTTCACCTGGGCAAAGATTCAAGACTTTAATTGTAGCGGCGCTTTATAACCCTGGTCACGTGGTGTTCGTTGACCCTGGTCACGTGGTGTTCGTTGACCCTGGTCACGTGGTGTTCGTTGACCCTACCCTTAAATACAGTCTACTGGATGCACAGCCAGGCGTGTATCGACAGCCCATTTTGTTATTATCTTTTATATATATTACACTTCTGGTGTGACTCATGGACTGCTTCCTAACGGACTGCTCCCTAACGGACTGCTCCCTAACGGACTGCTTCCTAACGGACTGCTCCCTAACGGACTGCTTCCTAACGGACTGCTCCCTAACGGACTGCTTCCTAATGAACTGCTCCCTAACGGACTGCTCACTAACGGACTGCTCACTAACGGACTGCTTCATAACGGACTGCTTCCTAATGAACTGCTTCCTAATCAGCGAATTTGGTATTGAGAGTATGTTACAAATTAAATAATTGTAAATGTTTGAAAGCAAGTATGGTACAATAATGAGTTCTTTGGCGAGCTATAACTAGTTATTATTATTACTTTTGTGTGTCAAATATTGTCTTGTGCTTAAATTGTTCTAATTGTCAAAATGTTTAATGAGTTGAAAATGAATTTTTAAGCCAGTAAAAGAATTCCATTTATTTGGTTGAATAACAGAATCTTATTTTACCTGATCTTCTTTTCTTATCTCATATATA
Organism: Omphiscola glabra; assembly: GCA_964017045.1. NCBI lineage: Eukaryota > Metazoa > Mollusca > Gastropoda > Lymnaeidae > Omphiscola > Omphiscola glabra. Next base: position 1,118,610 of record OZ024804.1, on the reverse strand, counting down.
TATTATCTTATCATATTATCACGTTTCAAACGGTCTTTCTAATTAGTATGCCGTGAAAGGCTTTAACGGACTCGCTCGTTGTGTCTTCAATTTATCACGTGACCCGCACTTTATTTATTAATTATCATCCATGCTGTCTTCACGCGCGATGTCATAGCCGCCATTTGATGGTAAACATTCTTGGAAACAGTGTTAAACTTGTGTTGTTTCCCTTGCTTCTTTCATGCCCCCCCCCCCCCAAAACCCTTTTTTTCCTTCTATAAATTGTTATGTAACAACGTGCCAACAAGATGTCTTTTAAAACATGACGTCATTACACCTTTGTTTCCGAACAGATTCATTAAAAAATTTCTGAATCCATAGTTGCGAGGCCTCATTTACCTTGAGGCTAATCTGGCTGAGTTTATCCCATCTTTATATCAACACTTACTACAAGGTCATAAACACTTACTTGAAGGTCACTCTGTTGTTTCGCATTTTGTTGAGGAAACTTTCTTGGTGAATGTCCTCCCCCTGGGGGGCGAAAAGGAAACTGATGAAGGTTGAAATAATGGGGAATGATGGAATGAGAGGGTCAACATGGTAGATCGAATGGGGAAGACAAGAGAGAATGAGTGAAAGACAGGGTGATCGAATGGGGAAGACAAGAGAGAATGAGTGAAAGACAGGGTGAACGTGTTAGATCGAATGGAGAATAATTCAAAACCGAAAACGAACATGTGGAGAAATTCAAGAGACCTGCATACAAAAGATGTGTTTGAATTAAAGGTAATTTAAAGATAAAAGAGAATTTATCAAGATAATTCATGGTTAAAAAGAATTTATGGTTAAAACGAATTTATGGAATTAATAGAACTCATGGATTAAAGACAATTTATGGATTATGAGAATTTATGTTTCAAAGAGACTTTACGTATTAAAGAGAATTTTAGTTTCAAGAGAATAATAGATAAAAAGAATGTGTAGATTATCAAAGATAATTTGCAGATTAAAGAGAATTTATTGATTAATGAGAATATTTAAAGAGAAAAACGTAGAGTAAAAAAAGAAATAAATTTGGATACCAATATTTGGTAAATAGCAACGTCTACAAACCGTATCAATAGCAAATTCCAGGTCAAGGCCACCGAAATATTTGACCAATCGCATTCTCTCCTCGGGCTTTAATCGGGTCACCAGGGTCAGAGGGTCATCCCTGTGAAATTGATGGTTTTCATGAAGGCTTTAAACACCAGGCAGTTATATTAGCTGCCAGTTATATTAGCTGCTAGTTATATTAGCTGCCAGTTATATTAGCTGCCAGTTATATTAGCTGCCAGTTATATTAGCTGCCAGTTATATTAGCTGCCAGTTATATTAGCTGCCAGTTATATTAGCTGCCAGTTATATTAGCTGCACATTTGACCACATTCTTATTCTATGAAAACCAGCCAAAAACATCACACTACCTTGATTTGATCAAGTTGAGTTTTATTTCCTTTCCATTGATCTTCGCCAGTAAAATGTCTTTGTCCCATGGAACTAAAACTAAATGTTTTACCAAAATGTGTTTATAGAATTGTTGGAGTTCAACTTACTTTGCCCTTGACTGACCTTACCTTGACTCACATGCCCTTGACTTAGTTGCCTTTGACTTACTTGCCCATGACTTACCTGAAACTGCATTACCTGCCCTCGACTCACCTGCACTTAAATTACAAGCCCTTGAATTATCTGCCCTTTATTTACCTGACCCTGACTTACGTGCCCTTAAAATAGCTGCCTTTGACATACCCGGCCTAGACTACCAGCCCTTGATTCACCTGCCCTTGACCTACCTGCCCTTGACTCACCTGAACTTGGTCACCACATCTTCATTTTTCTGGGCGTTGTCGGCGTGTGTCATCACCGTGCCGTAGCGAATGTCAATGTTCTTCTCCCAAAACAGAAGATCAATCAGAGGGACGGCATTGGGTTCAATCACTTGGTAGCGCTGAAATAACGCCATGGTCGTACATTTAGTTAGTGTAGGTTATACACATATACTTGCTAGTCCTGTCTTACACAAGTTGATATTTAATGATCTCCCGAGAGTTGAAAACTGTGGACTAGGTAACCTATAGATAAGTACTCGGAATTCGATACCGGTTCTCGAATACGATACTAGTTTTACGAATCGCTCGGAATAAAATAAAATGAGGTTTCTGGAGGCATATTTCTAATTAAGTAAGCCACGTGACAAATAGGTTGATTTTATGTTCTTCACACTAGGTAGAGACACACTCGGATGTCTCCAGGGTACTCGTCTGACATTCAGATGTCTCCGGGGTACTCGTAGAAATGTACATATTTAAGGGTGGGGCGTTGGACTCCGAGCGGTACTTCTTTTCAATATATTGAAGGGATGGCATTTCGGACAACTGCAGAAGTTTATTATTTTTGTAAAGAAGGGGCTGAAAAACCTTGTCCCGCCCCAGGTGCCACAAACCCTAGCTACGCCACTGATGTGCCCCCCCCCCCCCCGTAACACGCCCGAATCCCAGTGTGATGGGACATCTTGGCTAAATAACTTTAATGTAATTTTAAATGTCGCAGTGTAACAGAGACAATTGTGTGAGAAACTGAAAATTAACGACTTCAACTTTTAAAGAAAATAACTGGGATTTTAGATTTAGATTTAATCTTTAAAAAAAATAAAATATTTACATTATACGTCATGTATGTTACTAATACAACGTTTCAAGGGACACAATAATCATTTGAACTCCATTTTCATGGCTTCCTTCCCTAATAATTCTGAGACGGACTGTAAAAATGTCCTAGTTGTCTTGTCGCCTAGTTGTCTTGTCGCCTAGTTGTCTTGTTGCCTAGTTGTCTTGTCGCCTAGTTGTCTTGTCGCCTAGTTGTCTTGTCGCCTAGTTGTCTTGTCGCCTAGTTGTCTTGTCGCCTAGTTGTCTTGTCGCCTAGTTGTCTTGTCGCGTAGTTGTCTTGTCGCCTAGTTGTCTTGTCGCCTAGTTGTCTTGTCGCCTAGTTGTCTTGTCGCATAGTTGTCTTGTCGCCTAGTTGTCTTGTCGCCTAGTTGTCTTGTCGCCTAGTTGTCTTGTCGCCTAGTTGTCTTGTCGCCTAGTTGTCTTGTCGCCTAGTTGTCTTGTCGCCTAGTTGTCTTGTCGCCTAGTTGTCTTGTCGCCTAGTTGTTTTGTCGCCCCGGTAGCACAGTAGTTAGCACATATTAAAATATAAAGATGTCGCCTTCCTACTTACCCCAAAATCGATCCTGTGTAGTCCAGTAGTTTTCATCTTGTACAGGTCGGTCATAATGACGGTGACGTCACTCATGAGGAGGAAGTTGTGTTCGAGCTAAAACACATTGAATTGTGCATCGATCCATTCATCCAACCAGCCATCGATCCATCCATCCAACCAGCCATCGATCCATTCATCCAACCAGCCACCGATCCATCCATCCAACCAGCCATCGATCCATCCATCCAACCAGCCATCCATCCAACCAGCCATCGATCCATCCATCCAACCAGCCATCGATCCATCCATCCAACCAGCCATCTATCCATTCATCCAACCAGCCATCGATCCATCCATCCATCCAACCAGCCATCGATCCATCCAACCAACCAGCCATAGATCCATCCATCCAACAAGCCATCGATCCATCCATCCAACCAGCCATCGATCCATTCATCCAACCAGCCATCGATCCATCCATCCAACCAGCCATCGATCCATCCATCCAACCAGCCATCGATATATCCATCCAACCAGCCATCGATCCATTCATCCAACCAGCCATCGATCAATTCATCCAACCAGCCATCGATCCATTCATCCAACCAGCAATTGATCCATTCATCCAACCAGCCATGTATCCATTCATCCAACCAGCCATCGATCCATTCATCCAACCAGCCATCGATCCATTCATCCAACCAGCCATCGATCCATTCACCCAACCAGCCATCGATCCATTCATCCAACCAGCCATCGATCCATTCATCCAACCAGTCATCGATCCATTCATCCAAAAACCATCGATCCATTCATCCAACCAGCCATCGATCCATTCATCCAACCAGCCATCGATCCATTCATCCAACGAGCCATCGATCCATTCATCCAACCAGCCATCGATCCATTCATCCAACCAGCCATCGATCCATTCATCCAACCAGCCATCGATCCATTCATCCAACCAGCCATAAATCCATTCATCCAACCAGCCATCTATCCATTCATCCAACCAGCCATCGATCCATTCATCAATACATTCAATTAGGCCTCACATTAAATATTTTTTAAAAAATCGGAACGAATCTACTATTAAAAGGAACAGATGAAATCTAGTATTTGAAATGTTAGGAATGATATCACGATGTTTCTTGTTTGAAATGTTAGGAATGATATCACGATGTATCTTGTTTGAAATGTTAGGAATGACATCACGATGTTTCTTGTTTGAAAAGTCGACATAGACACCTAGAGCAACCAGTTGATCACTTACAACTATGCGCTCTAACGTTGTGTTCTTCTTCAGGGCTGGTACAAGTTTCTCCATGTCTTTTCCATTGAGTCTTAAACAGATTAGCAGAGGAGATTGAGTTAGGTTACAGATTAGCAGAGGAGATTGAGTTAGGTCACAGATTAGCAGAGGAGATTGAGTTAGGTCACAGATTAGCAGAGGAGATTGAGTTAGGTCACAGATTAGCAGAGGAGATTGAGTTAGGTCACAGATTATCAGAGGAGATTGAGTTAGGTTACAGATTAGCAGATGAGATTGAGTTAGGTCACAGATTAGCAGAGGAGATTGAGTTCGGTTACAGATTAGTAGAGGAGATTGAGTTAGGTTACAGAATAGTAGAGGAAATTGAGTTATTTTAAAGAGACTTTGTAACATCCATATTTATTAATTTTATCCGACAACTTTGAGATTTGGACGCTCAGTTTGTTTCACTGCAGTTTATGATGTTTAAACTTGACTGATGAATTAAACTTGACTGATGAATAAACTTGACTGATGAATTAAACTTGACTGATGAATTAAACTTGACTGATGAATTATTCTTGACTGACGAATTAATGCCGGTTTTTGCATGCCTTAAAATACTCCGCCAAACAGCCAAGACCCCTATTCCAAATACCCAAAACGACCCACCTAAAATCTAAAACCCCTATCCATCAATACACCCAAAAGATCAGACCTATATGCCAAAGAACCGCCTAACAGCCGATACCCCTATTCCAAACGACCCACCTAAGACTCCTATCGCAAGGACCCACCTGCACCCTGACAGGTTGATGTACACTAGAGTTTTATTTCTCTTGATCATGGCCACCAGAGACCTGAGTCCCGCCTTGCCCAGCCCGTTCCAGGAGAAGTCCAGTCTCTCGAGCCCTGTGTTTTTCTGAGGATGAAAACAGGAGGCGAAAAATCTCATCTAAAATAAAAAAACTTTTAAACAAACTTCTTAAAATCTTCTAAACGTCTAAAAACTTAAATTAAAAAAATAAATTCCAAGGACTTTTAGGGCGAGCATGTGGACAAAGTTATTTGTTTTGTTTTATTCATATAATTTATGTATTTTTAAGTTCATGATTATGTTTGTTAAATTGTATGTACAGCGGGTTGAGCACAGCCCTAGCATGGGGTACCGCGCTATATAAAACTATTACTAATAATTTAATCGTTTTGTGGGGGAGGTTAAGCTCAGGATGAAATCGTCATTTGTAGTAAGGATTTCCAGCCCAGTGTAAAACCTAAAGGAGCCAACTATTTGATGACCTACATAAAGGAGCCAAATATTTGATGACCAACATAAAGGAGCCAACTATTGGATGACCAACATAAAGGAGCCAACTATTGGATGACCTACATAAAGGAGCCAACTATTTGATGACCTACATAAAGGAGCCAACTATTGGATGACCAACATAAAGGAGCCAACTATTGGATGACCAACATAAAAGAGCCAACTATTTGATGACCTACATAAAGGAGCCAACTATTTGATGACCTACATAAAGGAGCCAACTATTTGATGACCTACATAAAGGAGCCAACTATTTGATGACCTATTTAAATAGTTTTCTATGTTATCTTAACATTTTTTACTATACAGTATTAACTTGGTAGTATTATCTGGTAATGCATTGCTAGTATTATCTGGTAAAACATTGCTAGTATTATTTGGTAATAGCTTTGTAGTACTATCTGGTAATACAATGGCAGTACAATTTGGTAATAGCTTTGTAGTACTATCTGGTAATACAATGGCAGTACTATTTGGTAATAGCTTTGTAGTACTATCTGGTAATACATTGGTAGTATTATTTGGTAATATGCTTAAAAGAGTAATATGTTTAAAGGCCAAACGTGGTAAAACCGTTATAAATAGTTAACATTTTAAAAAATGTCATTGCTTTCAAGAAAAAAGGGTAGATGTGAGTTCAGTGGTGGTGATGTGAGTTCAGTGGTGGTGATGTGAGTTCAATGGTGGTGATGTGGGTTCAATGGTGGTGATGTGGGTTCAGTGGTGGCGATGTGGGTTTAGTGGTGGTGATATGGGTTCAGTGGTGGTGAAGTGGGTTCAGTGGTGGTGATATGGGTTTAGTGGTGGTAATGGGGGTTCAGTGGTGGTGATGTGGGTTCAGTGGTGGTGATGTGGGTTCAGTGGTGGTGATGTGGGTTCAGTCGTGGTGATGTGGGTTCAGTGGTGGTGATGTGGGTTCAGTGGTGGTGATGTGGGTTCAGTGGTGGTGATGTGGGTTCAGTGGTGGTGATGGGGGTTCAGTGGTGCAGTGATATGAAAGGTGACGTGTAAAGAATTGAATACAAAGTCTGACTTACTGCAACGCCTTTAAGAAACTTATCAGCACCCTCAAGTCTCAAGCAGTTCTTGCTAATGTCAAGGTCAACCAGTGACGTATTGATACCTGAAAAGGTCACGTGAAAAGCATTTCATATTACAGTCAAGCAGTGGCGTAGCTATTAATCGAAGGTCAAGGTCAAGGGGTAAATGTATTTAAGAACTGTAACAACGTTAAGCTAAATTTATTTTTACATTTAAATTTAATTCATTTAAAAATTTCCATTCCTGGTTTTGAAAGCTGCAAACCTGTCAATCACTTGATCAAAATAAACATCCTTCACCGTATCAATTTCAATTGATAGTAGAGCCAGGTCAAATGGTCTTAACTGTCCCATGTTGGATCGTAAATAGCGCTTGATAAGCCTTAGTTTTGAAAAGCTCCGCTCAGATTAAACCACATACACACAGATCGTAAGAAACAATTGAAGGCTTAGCGAGAGTATTGGAAGAGATTCTAGGAAGTCACATTCAGCTATGAATTGCAACTCAACAAAATACTATCAGTCCATGACTTTGTGAAATTCAGAAAAGGTTCATCTTTGATAACTCATCCTAGAAAGAGGTTAATTTAGGAACAGACACCAATAACTCATCATAGAAAGAGGTTAATTTAGGAACAGACACCAATAACTCATCATAGAAAGAGGTTAATTTAGGAACGGACACCAATAACTCTTCATAGAAAGAGGTTAATTTAGGAACAGACACCAATAACTCATCATAGAAAGAGGTTAATTTAGGAACAGACACCAATAACTCATCATAGAAAGAGGTTAATTTAGGAACAGACACCAATAACTCTTCATAGAAAGAGGTTAATTTAGGAACAGACACCAATAACTCATCATAGAAAGAGGTTAATTTAGGAACGGACACCAATAACTCTTCATAGAAAGAGGTTAATTTAGGAACGGACACCAATAACTTTTTTTCACTTGCCGATAGTAGATTCTTAAACAATCTTACGGCCTCTGGGTTGGTCACCACTTTGTCTAGATTAAGCTTTTAGTCTGCAGATACAGCTGTATAAGATTAACTTCCTCAAGTAGATCATAGCTGAACTCACAGACAGCATGTAAAAGACCGTGTGCTGTAAGACAGTCGTGCGGAGCTAGTGACCAATCGGCGAACATTTTTATTTTTGAGTATTTCTAGGTTTCGATGTATTTAATTTTAAAACATAAAAAGAAAATAATAATAATTAACTAAATTTAAATTAATTATTAAAATATATTAGAAATTCTATTAAAAATAATTTTTTGTTAACTCTATAAATAAATAATAAATGCGTAAAAATCATTTTAATATTTTTTTTAAAATTTGTACCGATTTGAATCATATACTTAGAATCGCCGACCACATAGTATTTGGTTTTAATGGAAAGTTTTATTTCGCAGAACGTCTCAGATAAACATAGATTTATACCAATGACTAAAGTTACCGAACACTTCAATGGGCGTTGATTCATCGTTAAAATGGAGTTTTCTGACTTAATTTTAAGGTCACCTCATTTCTGATTCATCAATTTTGAACTTTTAATAAAGAGATTGGTTACATGTGTGGACAATGTACGTGTCATCGGTTTTCCTTTATGAAATTCGGTTGCAGTGAGAGGCGTGTGCTCAGTATATATGTAATTTTTCAATTGGTGCCACCCCTGTGATGGTGTCACCCGGTGCGCTCCGCACCCCGCACCCCAGGCTACGCCACTGCACTCAAGTTCACAAAACAACACACCCTTACCAAGAATAACGCTATCGTTAATACTTACATACTTACATACTTCCATTGCTTCTGTTCATTGAAAAACATTTGGCGCAGACAAAGCAACTGGATTAGTCGACCATCGGATCTATATGACTATCTCAACTCATTGTGTCCTTATTTATGTTACTTATCTCAAATCATTGTGTCTTGATCTGTGTAACTATATCAACTCATTGTGTCTTGATCTGTGTAACTATATCAACTCATTGTGTCTTGATCTGTGTAACTATATCAACTCATTGTGTCTTGATCTGTGTAACTATATCAACTCATTGTGTCCTGATCTATGTGACTATCAACTGATTGTGTCTAATCAATGTGACTATCTCAACTCACTGTATCCTGGTCATTGTGACTATCCACTAATTGTGTCCTGATCAATGTGACTATCTACTCATTTTATAGTCATATGCTCTGCTTTTTAGCCAAGTATTTTTTTCGTTGGATTTTTAAAAAAAATAAGTTTCCCACTAATTAACAAATCTCACCAAATCTGTAACAACATCCAACCACCAATTGTCCTACTCCAAACAATTTCATTCCACAATCATTCAGTGTCTGCACCAATCATCCCAGAGATTTGGAACGAGCTACTCACCAATCATTTTGCCCAATAAGTCACCGGCTGCCGCTGTAAATTTATTTCTGCTCATGTAGAGAAAAGCAAGACTTGAGCTATCCTGAAACAAACAACAGTGATGATCATCGATTAAGCTGGCGAGGGCCTTACTGGGCCCGCGGGCCGACAGTTGGGTAGCATAGATATTAACATATGATTTTAAACAAAATGTTTTCTTTTGATAAATGTAGAGCTTACTTCACCTTGATATATTCTGTTAACAAAGGTACATCTTACTTTGATATATTCTGTTAACAAAGGTACATCTTACTTTGATATATTCTGCTAACATAGGTACATCTTACTTTGATATATTCTGCTAACATAGGTACATCTTACCTTGATATATTCTGCTAACATAGGTACATCTTACCTTGATATATTCTGCTAACATAGGGTACATCTTACCTTGATATATTCTGCTAACACAGGTACATCTTACCTTGATATATTCTGCTAACACAGGTACATCTTTGTCTGTGAGGTTATTACCTAGAACAAACAACAAACAAAATAAAAATCATATAAATAAAAGTTAAAATTTGTTGGTGGCTTTGTTCCACAAAGTCTTCTACGTGGATTGATGGATATTGACCGAACTTGGCAGATATATCCATCATTAGCCGGAAGAAACCCTTGGGGGGGGGTATTAAATTTTTTATAACATTCCGTTTGGGGCCGGGGGCCCCGAATACCGAATTCGTTTTTTTGTGTGTCTTATTTGAGCTATATAAATAAAATTAGCAACAAATACTCCTACATGAATAGATGGATCTTGATCAATCTTGGTAAAAATAAACTTGATTATCCAAAGTCAGATACCGAAGGTTACTCAACTCATAATATCCATTCCTCTGGGGACCGGGGCCCAATTTGATTTATCCTTATATAAGCTCTATTGGCTTAGATCCCGCAGGGATCGTAATCCTACTGGAATCTTGATCCAACCACGATTAGGATCCCAATGGGATCTGGATACCGTCGGGATCGAGATACCGATGGGATCGGAAATTCATCGAATCGGAATACCGACGGTATTAGGATCCCACCGGTATTGAGATCCCACCGGTATCGGGATTCCACCGGGGTCGGTATCCAAACATGGCAAGGATCCCTCCGGATACTGGGATACATCCCAAAGCCATTTCCCTTCAGGAAACGGGATCCGATTGGTATCCCTCCGGGATCGGGATCCCATGGGGGAACGAAAGGTTTACAAAAGTTATTCTAAATGTGTTTTTATTGGAGATAAAGAATTATTTTTCTATAGGGGTGTTTTTTTTGTTTTTTTTTAGTAATTGGCGCTTTATTGCAATATATATAAGAAAGAGCTATAATGACATAACGCTAAAGAACCGAAAATATTTTGATACGTCGCACTCTTAAAAACAATCATAGTTGTTTTCTTTTATTTTACGGAAATGGAATAAATTTACATACACAAAAAAATTATACTTCCGCTTTTATTTTAGCAAAAGTTAAAAAGTATTATTTTTATAAATTGTAAATATATTTAAAGAAACGACTAAGGAACGATCTGAAAGTTATGCAAAAAATATTATATAAAAAATATGATCAAAGAATTACACAGTAATCACATTTATCTGGAAAACCTAAACATCAGTTTTTATTAGTGCGTTCTCTAGTGCGTTGTAAATAATGCGAAATACAAATAAAATTAATTAGTTCTAAATAATCACACAAATGACGTCATAGTGCGAATTGCCTATTTTGCCAAAGCTAAAAGTTATCTGATTTAATAAAAGAACGTGACAAAACTGATAAATTGCTACACTTAAACACACATTTAGCTTTGTATTTTTAACATTTACTACGTTTTTACTTTTTATTTATTCAAAAAAATAAAATTTTATGAAATTTATAAACTAGCATAAACTCTACTTTTAAAAATAATTTTAATAAGAGTATGTCGGTTAATTCAATTGCTGCAATAAAACTACGTAGCCAAATAACATTTTTAAAGCAGTTATCACTCATCTAAATAAGAATAAAGTATATTAAATGCAATACAATTCTTTTGCGTAAGTAAGGGGGTTACAATCCAGTGGATGAATTTAAAAAAAACATCGTTTGTTTGTGGTGGGGAGGGGCGGGGGGAGAAATACGATACATTCATTTGTCCAATGCAGCACAACATACGCCTAAAATGAATTTGATAAATAATTAATCTTCTTCGATACATAATGTATATGGGGGGGGGGGGGGGGGGGGGTAAGAAATTGAGTTTATACATTTCTACTTGCATGACAATATCTTTTAATCCAATGACATTAACGTTGTAAAAAATAGATGCCACATTCTCATTTCACATATGAACATATGTTTACCAGTTAAGAAAATCAATGACGTTAAAAAAACGTAAATACATTTACATAATTATACCCATGAATATCAAAACCCAATTATTTCACACAAGTGAAAAATTTCAAAATAAAGATTTTATAAGATAGATAGATAGATGGATAGATGGATAGATGGATAGATGGATAGATGGATAGATGGATAGGTGGGTAGGTGGGTAGGTGGGTAGGTGGGTAGGTGGGTAGGTGGGTAGGTGGGTAGGTGGGTAGGTAGGTAGATAGATAGATAGATAGATAGATAGATAGATAGATAGATAGATAGATAGATAGATAGATAGATAGATAGATAGATAGATAGATAGATAGGTAGGGAGTTCTATACCATTAATCCAAAAGAGATGAAAATTGTGTGAGTTGTTGTACACAAGCCCAGAAATTTTTCTGGATTATTACACACATTTTACAATTTCCATTTTTTGATAGGGGCCCTTAATTCTTCACCCATCCCCCCTTTTTATGAGGTAAAGATAATTTCTGAATGCGTACCTATACCATTCATCCGACTGCGATAAAACTTTGGTAAGTTGTTGTGCACAGCAAAGGTTTCTGAATTAGTGTATTCATTTTGAAATATTCCTTTTTGGGCCGAGGGCCCTAAATTATTTTTTTCTTATATGAGATGTACAATAAATATAATTCAATTAGTGCTATTGCATGTTTGGATGTGATGAATTAAATATAAGCGACAGTTCAGTTTGTGTGTGACATAAGTACAGCCTTATTGCAAATATATATATATAATATATAGATATATTTGAGCTATATAAATATAATTTAAAACAAAGCTACTGCATGAGTGGATCAATGGCTACAAGTGTGTGGACTAAATTTTGAAAATCCATGCTTCTCATGTGGACAGCTGTATGTTGCCTGCTCACGCGATGAAAAAACTTCTAATTTATTTGTGTACACAGCAGACGGAAAAACGAAAAAAAATATTTCTATTTAAAACGTAATTAAAATACAAATACTTTTTTCATTTAGTGGCATTGCAACGCACGCCGGGTTCTCGCTAGTGTTAATTAAAAGGCTGTAAAAGTTGTTGTTTTTCCGAATGCAAGCCCGGTGCTACACCGGGTATATTGGCTAGTAAAAAATGAAATAACCAACTAACTAAATATATACATAAATAAATATACATATTTTTAGGTCTTAAGTACACAAAACACAACATACCTGATATGTCCATGTATATTAAAGACAACATACCTGATATGTCCATGTACACCAAACAATCACTTTGGGTCAAGAGGTCAAACATCCTCTCCATGTCTTTACCTTGAAGCAGATTATCTGCCATGATCTGGTTATTATTAATATTATTAGGTGGTTTTATATAGGGCAGTAGCCCAGCTTGGTTATGGTCAATGTCTGCTTGTCATTCTTCCTGATTGGGTTTTTACATTTTACTTCAAGTCACTTCCTTTCCATTCTTCTTTAATTTCTTAAATTTGATTAATACTTATTTATATGTCTTGTTGTACTGATGAAGGCATGTGCCGAAACATTTACTATTGTGTATTGTAAAATTATGATTAAAGCTTAATATATATTGTTATATTGACAGAGGTTGTTCGTGTCTATGTATTCCATTTTTACCGTTTATGTTATGTTACCTGGTCTAATGTTATGTTATTAAGTCTAATGTTATGTTACAAGGTCTAATGTTATGTTATTAGATATAATGTTATGTTAACAGGTCTAATGTTGTGTTACTAGGTCTAATGTTATGTTACAAGGTCTAATGTTATGTTACTAGGTGTAATGTTATGTTAGGTCTAATGTTATGTTACTAGGTGTAAAGTTATGTTAGGTCTAATGTTATGTTACAAGGTCTAATGTTATGTTACTAGGTCTAATGTTATGTTACTAGGTCTAATGTTATGTTAGGTCTAATGTTATGTTAGGTCTAATGTTATGTTACTAGGTCTAATGTTATGTTACTAGGTCTAATGTCATGTTAGGTCTAATGTTATGTTAGGTCTAATGTTATGTTACCAGGTCTAATGTTATGTTACTAGGTCTAATGTTATGTTACTAGGTCTAATGTCATGTTAGGTCTAATGTTATGTTAGGTCTAATGTTATGTTACTATGTCTAATGTTATGTTACTAGGTCTAATGTTATGTTACTATGTCTAATGTTATGTTACTAGGTCTAATGTTAGGTAACAAGGTCTAATGTTATGTTAAAAGGTCTAATGTTATGTTAAAAGGTCTAATGTTATGTTAGGTCTAATGTTATGTTACTAGGTCTAATGTTATTTTACTAGGTCTAATTTTATGTTACTAGGTCTAATGTTATTTTACTAGGTCTAGTGTTATGTTAGGTCTAATGTTATGTTAGGTCTAATGTTATGTTACTAGGTCTAATGTTATGTTAGGTCTAATGTTATGTTAGGTCTAATGTTATGTTACTAGGTCTAATGTTATGTTACTAGGTCTAATGTCATGTTAGGTCTAATGTTATGTTAGGTCTAATGTTATGTTACCAGGTCTAATGTTATGTTACTAGGTCTAATGTTATGATACTATGTCTAATGTTATTTTACCAGGTCTAATGTTATGTTTCAGGGTCTAATGTTATTTTACTAGGTCTAATGTTATGTTACTAGGTCTAATGTTATGTTACAGGGTCTAATGTTATTTTCCTAGGTCTAATGTTATGTTACTAGGTCTAATGTTATGTTACTAGGTCTAATGTTATGTTACTAGGTCTAATGTTATGTTTCTAGGTCTAATGTTATTTTACCAGGTCTAATGTTATGTTACTAGGTCTAATGTTATGTTACAGGGTCTAATGTTATTTTACCAGGTCTAATGTTATGTTACTAGGTCTAATGTTATGTTACAGGTCTAATGTTATTTTACTAGGTCTAATGTTATGTTTCTAGGTCTAATGTTATGTTACCAGGTCTAATGTTATGTTACTAGGTCTAATGTTATGTTACTAGGTCTAATGTTATGTTACCAGGTCTAATGTTATGTTACCAGGTCTAATGTATGTTACCAGGTCTAATGTTATGTTACCAGGTCTAATGTTATGTAACCAGGTCTAATGTTATGTTACCAGGTCTAATGTTATGTTACCAGGTCTAATGTTATGTTACCAGGTCTAATGTTATGTTACCAGGTCTAATGGTATGTTACCAGGTCTAATGTTATGTTACTAGGTCTAATGTTATGTTACCAGGTCTAATGGTATGTTACCAGGTCTAATGTTATGTTACTAGGTCTAATGTTATGTTACTAGGTCTAATGTTATGTTACCAGGTCTAATGTTATGTTACCAGGTCTAATTGTATGTTACCAGGTCTAATGTTATGTTACCAGGTCTGTGATTTGGGTTTCTTCCATGAAGATATCCGTCAGGTAGCTCATCTTTCGCTCACTGTTGACCGCTTCAGACACGTCCAACCTCTGGACATCATCGTTAGCCTGTTACATGGAGGGAGGGGGTGGCAAAAGTATGGGTAATATTGGAAACTATATAGAAGATTGGGAAGTATAGGGAAGATGTGGAAGTAATATAAGATAAGGAAAGATAAGATAAGATTATTTTATTGATGCAACAAATGGAAATATTTATTGATTTCATTGTATTGTACATATTCATTAAATTATTTCACTAGTGAAGAAACAGCCATTCAGTGAATTCCCTTAGTCATAACAGTATAGACCAGTGGTTCTCAACCTTCCTAATGCCACGACCCTTTAATACGGTTCCTCATGTTGTGGCGACCCACAACCACAAAATTATTTTCTTTGCTACTTCATAACTGTATGGTGTATGTTTTTTCCGATGGTCTGAGGCGACCCCTGTGACAGGGTCGTGCGACCCCAAAAGGGGACGCGACCCACAGGTTGAGAACCGCTGGTATAGGCAATATGTAGAATTAAAGGAAGATTGGAAGTATAGGGAGGATTAAGGTTGTCAGCTAATATTAAGATGGTTGAGGTAATTTAGGTGAGTTGGATTATTTAACACCAATTGTGAATGGAATGACGTGTGTATATTGTGTAAATGAATGGAAAGACGCGTGACTCTTGTGTAAATGAATGATAAGACGCGTGACTCTTGTGTAAATGAATAGAATGACGTGTCTCTTGTGTAAATGAATTGAATGACGTGTCTCTTGTGTAAATGAATGGTAAGACGTGTGTCTCTTGTGTAAATGAATGATAAGAAGTGTGTCTCTTGTGTAAATGCTGAAGGTACATATATTTCGAAACATTTAAATTTGTTCAGTGATTAATTGGGTATGATTTTTTTTCAATTGAGAATGTGAGTGAAATTTTAGAGCAGAATGTGGTATTTTAGTGGAGTATGTGGTAATTTAGAGCAGAATGTGGTATTCTTTTGGAGTATGTGGTAATTTAGAGCAGAATGTGGTATTTTAGTCGAGTATGTGGTAATTTAGAGCAGAATGTGGTATTTTAGTTGAGTATGTGGTAATTTAGAGCAGAATGTGATATTTTAGTGGAGAATGTGGTAATTTAGAACATAATGTGGTATTCTAGTGGAGTATGTGGTAATTTAGAGCAGAATGTGGTATTTTAGTGGAGTATATGGTAATTTAGAGCAGAATGTGGTATTCTAGTGGAGAATGTGGTAATTTAGAGCAGAATGTGGTATTTTAGTTGAGTATGTGGTAATTTAGAGCAGAATGTGGTATTTTAGTGGAGTATGTGGTAATTTAGAGCAGAATGTGGTATTCTATTGGAGTATGTGGTAATTTAGAGCAGAATGTGGTATTTTAGTCGAGTATGTGGTAATTTAGAGCAGAATGTGGTATTCTAGTGGAGTATGTGGTAATTTAGACCAGAATGTGGTTTTTAGTGGAGTATGTGGTAATTTAGAGCAGAATGTGGTATTCTAGTGGAGAATGTGGCAATTTAAAGCAGAATGTAGTATTCTAGTGGAGAATGTGGTAATTTACAGCAGAATGTGGTATTTTAGTGGAGTATGTGGTAATTTATAGCAGAATGTGGTATTTTAGTGAAGTATGTGGTAATTTAGAGCAGAATGTGGTATTCTAGTGGAGTATGTGGTAATTTAGAGCAGAATGTGGTATTCTTTTGGAGTATGTGGTAATTTAGAGCAGAATGTGGTATTTTAGTCGAGAATGTGGTAATTTAGAGCAGAATGTGGTATTCTAGTGGAGTATGTGGTAATTTAGAACAGAATGTGGTATTTTATTGGAGTATGTGGTCATTTAGAGCAGAATGTGGTATTTTAGTGGAGTATGTGGTAATTTAGAGCAGAATGTGGTATTTTAGTTGAGTATGTGGTAATTTAGAGCAGAATGTGGTATTTTAGTGGAGTATGTGGTAATTTAGAGCAGAATGTGGTATTTTATTGGAGTATGTGGTAATTTAGAGCAGAATGTAGTATTCTAGTGAAGTATGTGGTAATTTTGAGCAGAATGTGGTATTCTAGTGGAGTATGTGATAATTTAGAGCATAATGTGGTATTTTAGTGGAGTATGCGGTAATTTAGAGCAGAATGTGGTATTTTAGTGGAGTATGTGATAATTTATAGCAGAATATGGTATTTTAGTCGAGTATGTGGTAATTTAGAGCAGAATGTGGTATTTTAATGGAGTATGTGGTAATTTATAGCAGAATGTGGTAATTTAGTGGTGAATACGGTATGTTAAAGAAGAATGGGATATTATCAGAAAAATAAAGGTCAGCAATTTTCAAAAGTTTGTAACGAAATATTCACAGGTTTTGTCAAAGTTACTAACATTGATGAAACAAAAGACGGCTATTTGTTTGCGTTGGGTAGAACATATGGTCTTAAGGGTAGAACATATGGTCTTAAGGGTAGAACATATGGTCTTAAGGGTAGAACAGATGGTCGATAAGAGAAGAAGCCCCAACCAACAACTTACAATAAGGGCAATCATGACGGCCTTGAACTCCAAATCACTTAACTTCAAAGTATTCAGCATGAGCTCAAACGTGTTTATAGAGCGCATCACACGGCGTGAAGGAGTACACTGTGGTCAACAAAAGATGACACGGGGTCAACTTGATACAAATTATGGCATCAACTAAACTTCAAACAAATAATTTGATCAATAAATTTGTTAACAAATACTGACATGAATTTAAGAGTAGGAACAAAATGGCATGAATTGATTTGCACCCACAACATTAATGAATTAATTGGCACACAACATTAATGAATTAATTGGCACACAACATTAATGAATGAATACCATTCAACCGATTGCTATTAAACTTTTGTGATTTGTTGTACACACAATGGACCTGGACACGCAGTGCCGCCATTCGAACCCGGGTCCCATTAGATTCAATGTCATTCGGATGTCATTTGTGGTAGTTTGTTTTAGTTAAACTGAAGAAGTAAGTTTACAAACGGATAGTCCATTCAATTATCTTTCATTTGATACCAAAGTTTGTCTTACAAACCCAACAATAATATTTTAAATAGTTTTTAAATCCCAACCTCTCACTTCTGGTAACCGGGTGCGAATAACCACTTCGTTTACTATTTTTGTAGAATTGTGTTGTGTTGAACTCACGTATCGCGTTATTTTGACACTCTTAGTTCGGTTATATACTTATAGACGTGGACTTGAAATATTTTAGCGTCTTGAATCAAAGCAGAAAGAGAAAACTATAGATAGAGCACAGAATTGTTAATCCTGAATGCACAAATAAATACTTATTTACAGTGTCCAAGGACAACATACGATACCTCGTGTGTCGTGACACAGTTGTTGCGCTGAAAGAGTATAATCTTCGACGGCATTCTGAATCTAAACATACTAATTTGTCAAAATTGGCCCCAAATGAAAAATCTATTAAAGCAGCGAATCTATCGAAACTCTTCCTGGAGAGCAGACATTTTTCAAGAAAAAGAGCATTGAAAATGAGACTGCTACCAACATAAGCTTTTGTATTTCAAGGGAAATCGCCACTTCCTGGAAATCTTTTACTGAAGGCGAATTTGTAAAGAGTGCATGCTGATTGCCAAGTCTGAATTATGTCCGGAAAAAACAGTGTTATTTGAAAACATCAGTGTATCGCCAATGACAGTGCAAAGAAGAATAACTGATATTTCCACCAACCTTCAAGAACAATTCATGCAGAAAGCTTGTGAATTTTATTTTTATTCTCTAGCTATGGACGAAAGTACAGATTTAAAAGACGACGCCTAACTTCTCATTTTCATTATAGGTATTGACAAAAACTGTGAAATTACCGAAGAACTCGCTGGAATGTGCTCCATGTCAGGTCGCACAACCGGAAAAGATATCTTCAATGAAGTGATAAAGTGCTTGAAATATAAGTGGGGATTAAATTTTTTAACATAAGTGGCCATTTGTACCGACGGTGCCCGTAATATTACGGGTATTAATAAGGAAGCAGTTGCGCTTCTTGAAAATTTTATCGGAAGACAAATAACAAAATATTATTGCATTATACATGTGCTGGCCTTGTGTAGCCAAATGTTACATTTAGAACATGCTATGTTGGTTGTTGTCTAAATAGTCAACCACATAATATCAAGAGGACTCAAACATAAGGCTTTTAAAGCTTTTTTTTTTGAAGATATAGACGCCGACTGCAGAGACCTAATAAACCATGCAGAACTGAGATGGTTAGGCCGAGGGAAAGTACTTCAGCGATTCGTTGATTTGAAGAAGGAAATATCTAAATTCCAAGAAAATGAAGCAAATTCCCTGTGCTTGAAGATGAGTCCTAAAATCATGACGTCTTCTTATTTTGTGATATTACAACACATCTAAATAACGTCCAACTTCAAGGCAAGCAACAACTTGTATTTGAAATGTTTGCTGCAGTAAAAGCTTTTAATCTGAAAATGAAACTTTTCAAAACCTAATTACCAAATGGTGAAATGGGTGACTTCTCCACTTATGCACAGCATATTCCTCAGGACAAGCACGTCGTGTTGGGAAAACAATTAGCTAATGAAATTAATATTTTTAATGAAGAATTTGATAAAGGACTCATTCTTTCAAAGAAGAAGAATTTCAGTTAAAATTAATTGAAGATCCATTTTCTGTGAATGCCGAGAATATAACATTTGAATTGCAGCTGGAGGTTATCGAGGTACAATGTTCGGCAATTTACCCTTGCAAGCACAGAGAGGGAGGGCAGCCTGCAGGTGTTTTATAAACATCTGGACCGTGAGAAAAACAAACATTTTACGAATTTGCACTAAAAAGTTTTAGTGTGTTTGGAACCACTTATCTATGTGAACAGACATTTTCAATAATGAACATTAATAAATGCAAGCTACGCCCATGTTTGACTGATGATGATTTGGAAGACATCTTGAGAACAGCCACTTCCAATACGTCTCCGGAATACGACAAACTTCTGACCGAAAAACGTTGCAATCTGTCACATTAAATTTATTTCATAAATAAAGAAATTTCTTCATTATTATTATTTCCTTAATAACCCCCCCCCCCCAAAATCCTATTTTTTTTTCGACCCGCACAAGTGTTTATGACGTATTATGGTCCGCCTTACATTGTGAGTGGTGCAGGTCTGGGTTAAAGGCACAAGATACTATGCTTTTTAAAACAGTTTAAAATTGACCATTTAGTTGTTTTTAATTTAAAAAAAAAATGTAATCGTTATATGGTTGTACACATTTTGCTCCCGGGGGCACGTGACTCTCCCCGGTAAATTTCGTAAGTGACGTCACTCTTTTGCCGAATATGCTTCATGCATTACATTTTCCGGTACTCTTGAGAGAATATTTTCATTCTTTGATGCATCCACTAATGAATGTGTGGCGGCGATTGAAGCTCTTTGTGATCCTCTTAAAAATTTGGATGCAAGAGATACAGCACACGGTCTTGTACTTGCTGTCTGTGGTGTAACGTTTATCTGCTACCTTTACCTTTGGGCTGATCAACTTGAGGAAGTTAATCTTACACATCAGTATCTGCAGACTAAAGGTTGTGTACACTTGACAAGTAGTACCAACCTAGAGCCTTAAGATGGTTTGTGCATGTTATGAGGGATGACGTGTTTTGATACACGCTTGGCACGCCTTCCACGTGCATGACCTCTTTCAGTCGAACCCGTGTTGGGGGCGGCTAGGAAAATATCACTTTGTTAACATTTTAGCTACTATCGTCCGTTTCTGTCGAACATGATAGAATGATCTCGAGAATGCGGGAAGCAGTAAGACTGCGTATTTCATTTCGAGAATGATCATCTGAAACCGGGTATAAGACTAAATGACGAGGGAGAATTTTTCATTTCCTTTATCACGAGATGTGCTGTGTCATTATTTAATACTTTGTTGTGTGTAGATTTTTCTATTTCCTCGTAATACAATTTTGTGCTCATTGTATTTTTATACACAGTACCGGTACCTGCAAACTGTAAGTTAATTATTTTTAATCACATTCTTTTGCTGTTGTAATTTAATTAAAATTCATACATTAAAAACTTATTAATTGTAATTAGCTCTGGCTTTGTGTGTCGTGTTATTTGTTATTATTTTTAAACTTTGGTATCGTCCTTTATTATGGACTGTTTTTAGAACGAGCCATAGACAAAATATAAGAGATTACATTCTCCATTTATAACGGTCCGTAATAGTGCACGAGAAGCGCTGTCACTTGATGGAACATCCTATTGAAAAGGCACTTTTAAAATCAGACCGATTGGGAATTTCGGTAGAGAGAAGATAAAGATTTAAAAAGAGAATGGCAGAAGATGTTGGACTCTCTCTGCGAGAAGAAAAGTGTAGGGAGGTGCTA
Organism: Omphiscola glabra; assembly: GCA_964017045.1. Classification (NCBI taxonomy): domain Eukaryota; kingdom Metazoa; phylum Mollusca; class Gastropoda; family Lymnaeidae; genus Omphiscola; species Omphiscola glabra. The sequence goes on along the minus strand of OZ024804.1, from coordinate 1,097,202 downwards.
GAGTTTATTGATCGCTTTCATTCTGACCTTCAGATGAGATCTTCAGCGGTCAAGGAAGTAGCAGATATGTTTGGTGCTGTTCAACCCATGTAAACTCTACTATCAGCACGTGAAGAAGAGTTATTGGTGTTGATAAAAAAATAACTTCTTTCTCTAATGAGTTATCAGAAGATGAACTTATAAAAGAAATACCAAGGCTTAGAAGGACACATAAAGGCAACTGATATTGAATTTCACCAAGTCATGTACTGGTCAGTATTTGATGTTTTGAAATTCATAGCTGAATGGGACTTCCTAGAATCTCGTCCAATACTCTCGCTATGCCTTAAATTGTTTCTTATGACCTGCTTTTCTGTGGTTTCATGTCAGCCGAGCTTTTCAAAACAAAGACTTATCAAGAACTATTTACGATCCACAATGGGACAGTCAAGGCCTTTTGATCTGGATCTCCTATCAATTGTAAGCGATACGGTGAAGGATATTGATTTCAGCAAGTGATTGACAGGTTTGCAGCTTTCAAAACCAGGAAAGGAAAATTTTAAATAAATTAAATTTAAATTTAAAAATAACTATAGCTTAACGTTGTTACAGTTCTTAAATACATTGACATCCTGACCTTCAATTAATTATTTTTTTTCCTTTTGTTCATGTCTTTGTGTTACTGTGGATTTATTTTAAAAAGAAGAATTCCATCGTGGAAGGCCGTTGGGGGGGGGGGGCAATATGAGTTTACCTCACCGGGTAACACCAACCGTAACTACGCCACTGCATTTATGTATTAGTGACCTACATGCCTGACTTGAACTAACTTTGTTTAAGACCATTTGTGTACATTTCTTAGAAGACTGTACACGTATGTGTAAGACCATTTGTGTACATTTTTAGGATACTGTACATGTACGTATAAGACCATTTATGTACCGTGTACTTCCTAGTACTTCCTAGTATCTCCTAGTACCTACATGCATGGCCTGACAGGCTTTCATATAGCGAAGCTGTGTTCTGTCAAGACAAGACAACCGCTTCAATTCCTCTTCCTCTTCGTCGTCACGGCGATCTTGGAAATTGAAAACAAAATCTTTTGTTGACTTATGGAAAACAAACATCTAGAGTTAAATAATTGAAATATTGTTATGTAGACGACGTGTGTTTACGCCATAAACTGTAGGAGACAACAAACTCGAGACCGTATTTAAGGTGTGGGTAGCTAAAAATAGTCTCCCTTTGACCTTGTTTACAATTAAATAAAAGTATTGTCAGTTTCCTTCAGAATTCCGTGGAAAAATCTGGAGAACTCTGGAACGGAAACCATTGTGTAAAGTAGTTCTAGAGATATCAGTCAAACTGACCATAAAATGAGAGGAGAGCTATTTGGAGGAAGGAGGTCATTTATCACGATATACATGAAGCGTGTGTTATTTTGACTACGAGACACTTCTTTGTTTACTGTGTGTGTAGATTTCTTTTCATCATTGTACCCTGTTTGCACAGTGTGTTTTATTTAACATCGTACCGGGACAGGCCAAATTGTAAACTGTAAGTCAATAGTTTTATTTTATTTCTTTTGATTTTGTAATTTATTATAATTAACATATAAAACCTATTGATTGTAATCAGCCCTGGTTTTAAGTATCGTATACTTTGTTATTGAAATTATCATTTGGTATCGTCTTTTGTTGTGTACTGTTTTAGAACGAGCCATACACTTAAATAAGAGATTTATTTCTCCATATTAATAACAGTACGTAAAAAATATACTCTGGTGATCCCATGTATTTGTTTGTTCTCTAATCTCATGTTAAGACATTTTGACTTTTTACAAAGTTTTATCCGTCAAAATGTCACCCAGTGCATGACGTCATTGAGCTTGTTGACCGCACGGCTATCAGTTTATTATCTTATTCAAAGGTCAAGATTTTTTTTTCAAATCCTACACACAAAAAGGAGACAGTTCAATAAACTAATATTCATAATCGAACCTCTGTTATTCACCACTGGAAGATGGGAGATTTTACTTTTTTTTCAATACTTCATATAAATATGTACAAAACTATCACTCTGCGGCACCTGCAGGCAGTACACATTTGTTGGAATTGGATGCCAGGAGACAGTACACATTAGTTGGACTGGGACACCAGCACACAGTACACATTAGTTGCACCTGGACGCATTCATATACATTAGATTAACTATTTTTATGACGTCGTTATATAAACTTTAAGATATACAGTGACCATTGACCCCTGCATGTTGGAAGATTTAAGGCAACAACATATCTTTAATTTTAAAAAAAAGGTCATATAATGTCATTTTCATAATAAAATAATCATAAGATATCATTTTCTGGATAAAATAGACATATGGTGTCCATTTCAGGATACTATTATTAATTCATATCATTTTCAGGATATTATAGTCATACTATGTCATTTTCAGGATAACACCGTCATTAGGATTTCCTTTTAATGAACATCTACTCATATTATCTCGTCATATGAAGCGGCTCACCATAGTCAAAGTACATGGCGTCATAGCGTGACTCCTGAATTTCCAAATCCTCCTCCTCATCTGGTATGGGGATAACCAAAGACTTCTTGTTGTCTTGACTAGCTGGCAGGGATTCTGCTGTCATGCTCAGTTGTAAAGAGGTCTTGAGTTGGAGGCTGGGCAGGGAGAGTCTGTGAGAAAATAAATGGTTGTTCTGCTGACTTGTATTTTGATGTAGAGTCAGATCATCAGACACATATCATCAAACAAATATCATAAACAAATATCATCAAAAAGATATCAATCAAAACAAATATCGTCAAATAAATATCACCTAACACAGTGGTTCTCAACCTTTCTAATACCGCGACCCTTTAATACAGTTCTTTATGTTGTGGCGACCCCCAACCAAATAATTATTTTCTTTAGTACTTCATACTTGTATAGAATGGGTGTTTTCCGATGGTTTTAGGCGACCCCTGGTAAAGGGTCATTCGACCCCCAAAGGGGTCGCGACCCACAGGTTGAGAACCGCTGACCTAACAGATATCAAACAGAACTCATCAAACAAATTTAATAAAAAATGTATCATAAAACAAATATCAACAAACAAATATCATCAAACAATATCTTCAAAAAATATCATCAAACAGAAATCAAACAAACATCAATCAAAACAAATATCATCAACGAAATATTATCAAACTGAAATCATTCAACAAATATCATCAAACAGAACTCGTCAAACAAGTATCATCAAACAAATATCATGCCGGTGATACAAGTTTTTCATTTATCTATTTAAATATCTGCCCTGTTTTCTGCGTCATTATATCCTAGACAAGTTGTTGGCAAACTCATTAGCTAAAAGAGCCCAAAATCAGCAGCAGGACGATGAAAACATTGTTGAGAACCCAATTTCTTTCCAAGATTCTTTCAAGAACCATGTTTTTCGGAGTCAAAACCGATTTGTGGTCGACTGGCCGAGCCGCACTCAGTTCTTTAAAGAGCCGCATGCGGCTCGCGAGCCGCGTTTTGCCGACCACTGGCCTAGGCTTACCTTGTTCAACTATTTATTTAACGAAAAGAATACCCTTACTTGTGAAAAATAACATTGAGATCTGCATGTCACCAATTCGACGGGTCAACATGTCAAGATGCCAACATGTCAACATATCAAGGAATATCAACATGTCAAGACTTACGTTGTTTGGAGCCGTAGTTTTTTGCTGGGAGTTCTGGAGCTAAACAATGGAAGGAGCAAAAATACAACAATTTAAAGGGACTTAATTTGATCCTTTTATTGATTCAGCAACTCATAATAAAGGGACTTAATTTGATGCTTTTATTGATTCAGCCACCGTTAAGTTATCGGGCCACTTTGACCGCGAGTCAACTCTTCATGAGCGCCATATCACGGGCCACTTTGACCGCGAGTCAACTCTTCATGAGCGCCATATCACGGGCCACTTTGACCGCGAATCAACTCTTCATGAGCGCCATATCACGGGCCACTTTGACCGCGAGTCAACTCTTCATGAGCGCCATATCACGGGCAACTTTGACCGCGAGTCAACTCTTCATGAGCGCCATATCACGGGCCACTTTGACCGCGAGTCAACTCTTCATGAGCGCCATATCACGGGCCACTTTGACCGCGAGTCAACTCTTCATGGCCATATCACGGGCCACTTTGACCGCGAGTCAACTCTTCATGGCCATATCACGGGCCACTTTGACCGCGAGTCAACTCTTCATGGCCATATCACGGGCCACTTTGACCGCGAGTCAACTTTTCATGGCCATATCACGGGCCACTTTGACCGCGAGTCAACTCTTCATGGCCATATCACGGGCAACTTTGACCGCGAGTCAACTCTTCATGGCCATATCACGGGCCACTTTGACCGCGAGTCAACTCTTCATGGCCATATCACGGGCCACTTTGACCGCGAGTCAACTCTTCATGGCCATATCACGGGCCACTTTGACCGCGAGTCAATTCTTCATGGCCATATCACGGGCCACTTTGACCGCGAGTCAACTCTTCATGGCCATATCTCGGGCCACTTTGACCGCGAGTCAACTCTTCATGAGCGCCATATCACTCAAACTAACAAAGATCAATGCACACAATTATTTATTTTTGTCTTAATGCACATCATTCTCAGACGTCTACACTCCTACTTGTACAGCAACAATCGTCCTACTTGTACAGCTACAATCATCCTACTTGTACAGCAACAATCATCCTACTTGTACAGCTACACTCATCCTACTTGTACAGCTACACTCATCCTACTTGTACAGCTACACTCATCCTACTTGTACAACTACACTCATCCTACTTGTACAGCTACACTCATCCTACTTGTACAGCTACACTCATCCTACTTGTACAGCTACAATCATCCTACTTGTACAGCTACACTCATCCTACTTGTACAGCTACACTCATCCTACTTGTACAGCTACACTCATCCTACTCGTACAGCTACACTCATCCTACTTGTACAGCTACACTCATCCTACTTGTACAGCAACACTCATCCTACTTGTACAGCTACACTCATCCTACTTGTACAGCTACACTCATCCTACTTGTACAGCTACACTCATCCTACTTGTACAGCTACACTCATCCTACTTGTACAGCTACACTCATCCTACTTGTACAGCTACACTCATCCTACTTGTACAGCTACACTCATCCTACTTGTACAGCTACACTCATCCTACTTGTACAGCTACAATCATCAAAACTTGTACAGCTACACTCATCCTACTTGTACAGCTACACTCATCCTACTTGTACGGCTACACTCATCCTACTTGTACAGCTACAATCATCAAAACTTGGACAGCTACACTCATCCTACTTGTACAGCTACACTCATCCTACTTGCACAGCTACAATAAATATAAAAAGTACTTAAAAAAGTATAACTAAAACACAAACAATTTCTTTCTTTGAGTGGCATGCCGGGTACTCACTAGTATATAATATTAAAAAATGCCAACCGAATTCTACCGAGGAAAATTATCTGAGGGTTTTTATGTAGAAGGTCTAGATCGACAGAAATTTGATCGAACGGAAATTTGGTGGAATCTTTTTTTTTAGTTTACACGTTAAAATTTTGCGCATTATTTTGTTTTACTATATAGTTTTTTAGTGCGTTCAAAAAGAAATTTGACGAAAATTTTAACGTGTGATATGAAAAAAAGATTCGACCAAATTTCCGTTCGACCAAATTTCCGTTCGATCAAATTTCCGTAGATCAATTTTCTGTCGACGAAATTTCTTTCGATCAAATTTCCGGTAACCGGTCTAGATACATTCAAAGTAAAGATTCATTTTATAAAATTGTTTTTGCCAATTCCTGAATTTAGTTTCGCGACATTCTGCACTCAAGACGAATAGCAAAATAAGAAATCTGGCAGGAAATGAAGGTGTCCTTTGACCCGGATATGTTTAGGTAATATTTTAATTTGATTAGTTACTAAAAGTAATATTGTTTAAAGATCATTAATTAAGATAAAAAGAACTGATATGAATCTAATTTTTACGATTCAACCCAACGATGGCTGATGCAAGCAAATTGCGCTTACGGTGTCAAAAAGTGATTAGTATATATTTTAAATGTGTGATTAGGGCAAGAAGGACAATAATCTCTAATTGAATGAACAAATAAGTTAGTTCATTTGTGATACATTCTGTGGGCCACAATATTTGACGTGGGGAGGCGTGGCTACCCCTGCTTTAGAGACGTATATTCATATAGTTATCAACGAATGTGAATGAACAGAGACGTATATTTATATAGCTATCAACGAATGTGAATGAACAGAGACGTATATTCATATAGCTATCAACGAATGTCAATGAACAGAGACGTATATTCATATAGCTATCAACGAATGTCAATGAACAGAGACGTATATTCATATAACTATCAACGAATGTGAATGAACAGTTCTAAATCCAATTAATGAACATTTCTAAGACACAATTTATGAATATTACTAAGACCTCATTTATGAACAAGGCTAATACTCCATTTATGTACAATGCTAAGACCCCATATATAAACAATGCTAATACCCCTTTTATGAGCAAGACTTACAGTACGACCCGGTTGATCCTCTTCTGAAACCGCATGCTAAATTTAAAGAGGTCATGGCACCGCTTGTAAGCTGACAGTTTGGCCCAGGTCCCTGGATCCAGTGGAAGCTGTACTTTAAATCGGATCGGGTCCTTAATGGAATAATTTAAATGACGGTCATTATAAGAAAGAAGATGGAAAAGTAGATACGATTACAACTCACACATAGTAGAACCACCTACCAAGGTATCCGTCTACCCATGGACCGGTGTACCCAGGTATCTTCGACCCATGGACCGGTGTACACAGGTATCCTTCGACCCATGGACCGGTGTACACATCGACCCATGGACCGGTGTACACATCGACCCATGGACCGGTGTACCCAGGTATCCGACACATTTTTCGGAAATGTCAAGCGAGTACTATGATAAATTGTTAAACAACTAGCTATTTAAACAACTAACTATTTAAACAACTAAATATACTGCGTTGTTTGTTACAAATTGAAGTTTTAATCAGGGTGTAGTTAATGAATATAAGTTGTTTAATAAGACATTTTAACATCCTTACATTGTAACACAATGACATCAACATGTGTTTAACTGTATTCATAATAGCCTAACATCCGTGATTGGCAGTGGGACACATTGATCACGTGTTCTGATTAACGTTGCTAGTTATAATAATTCAGTTCTATTAAATAAGCCTTTGTTACAATATGTTCTCACTTTTTTGGCCACACTGCATGTCATACTGCCTGAGACAATTGTTTCAAATCTTTGACAATCTTATTGCCTTATGATCAGGGCCGTCTTAACAACATAGGAGACCCTGGGCACAGCAAAACACTGGGGCCCCCTAGCAACACAACACACATGGGCCGTTTGAAAGGGGCGAAATGGGGGCAGTGGCCCTGTGCTCAAACGGGAAGGGGGGGGGACAGTTCCTGCTCCCCACTAACTCACCAAGATGAATAAAAATGTAACATAAAAATAAACATTCAATTAAGTTAAACTTCGATGAATTCAAAAACATGTTGACTAGGGTTATTCCCCTTTATAAGTTTTAGAAATTGTCCAACTTTGATTCGCATTTATAATATTAATTTCGGAATGAGCTCATACATATTGTGGGTTTAAACTGGGAAATTGGGAATTTTAAATTCAATGAAATTGAAAAATAAATCTTTCACTATTCATTAACACTATGTACAGCATGATCCCTCTATAAGAGTGAGTATCCTAGAAACTTAGGGCCCTCTACAAGCGCGGGGCCCTGGGCCAGTGCCCACTGGGCCCATGCCTTAAGACGGCACTGCTTATGATGTCCGATAATTGTCTTATAATGTCATATTATTGTCTTGTAGTGTCATATTATTGTTTTGTAATGTCATATTATTGTTTTGTAATGTCAGAAAATAACCTTGCCATGTAAGATTATTGCCGTCTCATGTCAGATTAATGCCCCCAGCCTAGTTTTCCTCTTCTCTTGCAAGTGAACAATGTATCATATCGTTTCGTTTATAATTTGTATTGAATGTGGTTTTTGTCCACGGACGAGGGCTTGTATGCCCAAACGTTTGACTTTGTCTTAAATAAAGTTTTGCTCAACTTGACACATTCAATGTTTGTGTCTTTAGTCTGACTTGTTTATTAATTAAATATTTTCTCATGTCATTTAATATTAGGTCTAAGAGTTAATTATGTTCAACATAAAATATAAATACATCATCATATTTTCATGGCTGATGTAATGCAAAGTTCTAATTAATTTCATCCCCTTTTCCCCTACACCCCAGCTCCCACGACCAACTAGCGGACCCTGCTATGATCCGCTGTGATCTCGTGGGCCGAGTCATCTGACTTCCCCACTCCCCTCTAGCCCCACCGCACATTGGCTGATCATGTGACGCGACTCACTGGTTTGTGACTTCCTACGCCTTCTATAGTCTTCAATGTTTCGATAGCCACCGACACCGGGTCAAAAAAGGTTGCCATGTTGTAAACAGGAATGAGCTTTTCTTTCCGGGAGAAATCATTGACCCGGATGTAGTTAGGAAAATGAAAAAGATCAATTTTTAAAGCATCATTATGGTGTTCAATGGTGTTCAATAGTGTTCAATGGTGCACTTCTGTCAAGCGGGATTTTTAGAATTAAACTAGATTTTAATAAAAACAAGAAAAAAGAAGAGAAAAACAACTCACATATCTTTCAAATTAAATTATCATAAATTAATATAGAGGTCATTAAAAATATGAAAAGCAGTGGCGTTGGATGGGAAGGGGCGGAGATGTGATCCACCCTGGATTTGAAACTTTTTCTTTATATTGAGGGGCACTATTTTCGGCCAATTGTACAGTATTTAGTGTCGAAGAGGCGGCTAAAAATTGGTCCTTGACGGTTTGCTTGAACCCAAGGTACACCACTGCTAGAGAGAGCCGAATGTTTCTATAACAAAGGTTCCTTTGGTTAATATTGAATATTTGATCCATGCTTATACATTACAAGATTAGTTGGCGACGAAATATGTCTATGGGTATACAATGACTACGTCATGCATTTGAGTCACCGACAACCTTTGACCTGCATATAAGACAATACCAACACTCATGTTGTCATCTCAATCAGAGGCTTAATAAGGCTTTAAGCTTGTTTAATATTGAACTACTGGCTTTAATTTTATGATGTATATTACAATGTTAAGGACCACAATCTCAAACTTCTTCAGAATTGTTAAATTCAATTAAAGGAAAGCTTTTAGAGAGGGAAGCCCATTTGAGAGGGAAGCCTATTAGAGGGAAGCCTTTTAGAGAGGGAAGCCCATTTGAGAGGGAAGCCTATTAGAGAGGGAAGCATTTTAGTGAGGGAAGTCTATTATAGAGGGAAGCCTATTAGAGAGAGAAGAATTTTAAGAGACGGAAGCCCATTAGAGAGGGAAGCCCATTAGAGAGGGGAGCCCATTAGAGAGGCAAGCCCATTAGAAAGGGAAGCCCATTAGAGAGGGAATCCAGTTAGAGAGGGAAGCCCATCAGAGAGAGACAAGATATATCAAGAAATTGAGATATACCTAAATGAAAGAAAAAAGGAAGGAAGGAGTGGGGATCAGTGGCGTAGCGAGGGGGGTGCAAGGGGGGCATCATGCCCCGGGCGCTACTCACAAAGGGGCGCCAAATGGTATATTTTACATATAATATTGTATTGTTTTCGAATAGGGGGGGCGCTAAAAAAGGTATTGTGCCCCGGGCGCGAGTTAAGCTCGCTACGCCACTGGTGGGGATGGATAGGGAAGCTATAGTAACGAAGCATAAGGGCGGTACAGGGAGGACGGGATGGAAGGAGTGAGGAAGGGGAAGATTAAGCAAGCTTAAGGGAGGAGGGGAGGGAAGTAGGGGAAGGAAGTAGGGGAAGGATAATGGAGCTTAAAGGAGGCGGCGACGAGGAAAGAATACTTTTTAAAAACAGTTTTCTATTTGCTGGTAATTTATACGTTGAGAGCATGATGTAACCCAAGCTAACATCAAACGTCCCATGATGTAAGCCAAGCTAACATCAAACGTCCCGTGAGTTGTTATCAAACTTCAAAGACACAAAAAGCCTCGCTAGAAATCCCTTCATAATGTCTCCCACGGTTTCAACCAATCACAGGGCACCACGTGTAGTGATACGATAAGATGTTATTAGCACCCAGATCTGTTTTGTGATAACACCAAGTGAACATTTAGAACCATTTAATTCTCGTATTGTGTGAGAATACATCTTAGATAAGAAATCCTTTGTGCGCTATTGAGTCTCGTGGAAGTAAAGCTAACTAGAAGCTATCAGGGACGTAAAGCTATCTAGCAGCTCCCATGGACGTAAAGCTGTAAAGCTATCTAGTAGCACTCAGGGACGTAAAGCTATCTAGAAGCTACCAGGGACGTAAACCTATCTAGAAGCACCCAGGGACGTAAAGCTATCTAGAAGCTACAAGGGACGTAAAGCTGTAAAGCTATCTAGAAGCTCCCAGGGACGTAAAGCTGTAAAGCTATCTAGAAGCTACCAGGGACGTAAACCTATCTAGAAGCACCCAGGGACGTAAAGCTATCTAGAAGCTACCAGGGCAGTAAAGCTATCTAGAAGCTACCAGGGACGTAAAGCTGTAAACCTATCTAGAAGCACCCAGGGACGTAAAACTATCTAGAAGCTACCAGGGACGTAAAGCTGTAAAGCTATCTAGAAGCTACCAGGGACGTAAACCTATCTAGAAGCACCCAGGGACGTAAAGCTATCTAGAAGCTACCAGGGACGTAAAGCTGTAGAGCTATCTAGAAGCTACCAGGGACGTAAACCTATCCAGAAGCTACCAGGGACGTAAAGCTATCTAGAAGCTACCAGGGACGTAAAGCTATCTAGAAGCTCCCAGGGACGTAAAGCTGTAAAGCTATCTAGAAGCTCCCAGGGACGTAAAGCTGTAAAGCTATCTAGAAGCTCCCAGGGACGTAAAGCTATCTAGAAGCTCCCAGGGACGTAAAGATATCTAGAAGCTCCCAGGGACGTAAATCTGTAAAGCTATCTAGAAGCTCTCAGGGACGTAAAGCTGTAAAGCTATCTAGAAGCTCCCATGGACGTAAAGCTATCTAGAAACTCCCAGGGACGTAAAGCTATCTAGAAGCTTACAGGGACGTAAAGCTATCTAGAAGCTACCAGGGACGTAAAGCTATCTAGAAGCTCCCATGCACGTAAAGCTATCTAGAAGCTCCCAGGGACGTAAAGCTATCTAGAAGCTCTCAGGGACGTAAAGCTGTAAAGCTATCTAGAAGCTCCCATGGACGTAAAGCTATCTAGAAGCTCCCAGGGACTTAAAGCTGTAAAGCTATCTAGAAGCACTCAGGGACGTAAAGCTATCTAGAAGCACTCAGGGACGTAAAGCTATCTAGAAGCACTCAGGGACGTAAAGCTGTAAAGCTATCTAGAAGCTCCCAGGGACGTAAAGCTGTAAAGCTATCTAGAAGCTCCCAGGGACGTAAAGCTATTTAGAAGCTCCCAGTGACGTAAAGCTGTAAAGCTATCTAGAAGCTCCCAGGGACGTAAAGCTATCTAGAAGCTCCCAGGGACGTAAAGCTATCTAGAAGCTCCCATGGACATAAAGCTATCTAGAAGCTCCCAGGGACGTAAAGCTATCTAGAAGCTCTCAGGGATGTAAAGCTGTAAAGCTATCTAGAAGCTCCCATGGACGTAAAGCTATCTAGAAGCTCCCAGGGACGTAAAGCTATCTAGAAGCTCCCAGGGACGTAAAGCTGTAAAGTTATCTAGAAGCTCCCAGGGACGTAAAGCTGTAAAGCTATCTAGAAGCTCCCAGGGACGTAAAGCTATCTAGAAGCTCCCAGGGACGTAAAGCTATCTAGAAGCTCTCAGGGACGTAAAGCTATCTAGAAGCTACCAGGGACGTAAAGCTGTAAAGCTATCTAGAAGCTACCAGGGACGTAAAGCTATCTAGAAGCTACCAGGGACGTAAAGCTGTAAAGCTATCTAGAAGCTCCCAGGGACGTAAAGCTATCTAGAAGCTACCAGGGACGTAAAGCTGTAAAGCTCTCTAGAAGCTCCCAGGGACGTAAAGCTATCTAGAATCTCCCAGGGACGTAAAGCTATCTAGAAGCTACCATGGACGTAAAGCTATCTAGAAGCTCCCAGGGACGTAAAGCTATCTAGAAGCTACCAGGGACGTAAAGCTATCTAGAAGCTACCAGGGATGTAAAGCTATCTAGAAGCTACCAGGGACATAAAGCCGTAAAGCTATCTAGAAGCTCCCAGGGACGTAAAGCTATCTAGAAGCTACCAGGGACGTAAAGCTGTAAAGCTATCTAGAAGCTACCAGGGACGTAAAGCTGTAAAGCTATCTAGAAGCTCCCAGGGACGTAAAGCTATCTAGAAGCTACCAGGGACGTAAAGCTGTAAAGCTATCTAGAAGCTCTCAGTGACGTAAAGCTATCTAGAAGCTCTCATGGACGTAAAGCTATCTAGAAGCTACCAGGGACATAAAGTAGTAAAACTATCTAGAAGCTCTCAGGGAAGTAAAGCTATCTAGAAGCTCCCAGGGACGTAAAGCTATCTAGAAGCTACCAGGGACATAAAGCCGTAAAGCTATCTAGAAGCTACCAGGGACGTAAAGCTATCTAGAAGCTCCCATGGACGTAAACCTATCTAAAAGCTACCAGGGACGTAAACCTATATAGAAGCTACCAGGGACGTAAAGCTATCTAGAAGCTACCAGGGACGTAAAGCTATCTAGAAGCTCCCAGGGACGTAAAGCTATCTAGAAGCTACCAGGGACGTAAAGCTATCTAGAAGCTACCAGGGACGTAAAGCTATCTAGAAGCACCCAGGGACGTAAAGCTATCTAGAAGCACCCAGGGACGTAAAGCCGTAAAGCTATCTAGTAGCACTCAGGGACGTAAAGCTATCTAGAAGTTCCCATGGACGTAAAGCTACCTAGAAGCTCATGGGGAAACATTGAGAAAGAGAGGAAATATAAATTTTAATTTTACGAATCAAACTCTTATTTTTCGGCCTATAATTGGGTTGCTTTTAATTAGGTTTCTTATAATTTTGTTGCGTATAATTGAGTTTCTTATAATGGGGTTGCTTATAATTGGTTTGCTTATAATTGGGTTAGTTAAAATTGGGTTTCTTATAATTTGTTACTTATAAGTTGGTTGTTTATAATTGCCTGTTATAATTGGGTTGGTTATAAATAGGCTGCCTATAATTGGATTTGGTTATAAATGGGTTGGTTACAATGGGTTACTTATAATTGGGTTGGATATAATTAGATTGGTCTGTTTTTGTTTATTTTTTGAAAAAGATAGTATTTAACATATTGAGAGCCCGGGTCCTTTGCAATGCATCTAACGCTAACTACGGTTCCCATCCTTTGCATTGAAAAGACTCATTCATATCAGTGGTGGTCATTGAATTAATGAAACCCGTATGGACATCCTACCATGTCAGACCATGGACAGCATCCCATGCCAGACCATGGACAGCATGCCATGCCAGACCATGGACAGCATCCAATGCAAGAACATAGACATCATCCCATTCCAGACCATGGACATCATCCCATGCAAGAACATGGACATTATCCCATGCCAAACCATGGACATCATCCCATGCAAGAACATGGACATCCCCACATGCCAGAATATGGACATCAACCCATGCAACAACGTGGATATCTTCCCATGCCGTATCATGGACATCATCCCATGCAAGAATATGGACATCATCCCATGCAAGAACATGGACATCATCCCATGCAAGAACATGGACATCATCCCATGCAAGAACATGGACATCATCCCATGCAAGAACATGGACATCATCCCATGCAAGAACAAGGACATCATCCCATGCAAGAACATGGACATCGTTCCATGCTTGACAATGGACACCCTCCCATGCCTTACCGAAAAGTGGGCATTTACAAAAATCAACGAAAGTCAATAAAGTGTCAACATGGGTTATCCGTCCCCTTTTAATCCAGATAGTGACGTCGGTGAGTGACAACATTTCACGGTTATCGATAGTTCTCATTAACATCTTGTTTTATTTCATATCATTATGCTTACTCTGTGACAGACAGTATGCGTTATTTCATATCATTATGCTTGCACTGTGACATATTTAGGGATCATATACAGTTACACGAGCCCCTTGATAACTTTCAAAACACTTCGATCGATTAGTTGAGGAAGGCCTTAAGTCGATACGTGTGTTGTATTGAAATTTTCTATAATTAACAGATACTATATTAAGGCCTGCGCTCAAACCTCTTGAAGGAAAAAGTAGAATATGATATTATGTGAAATAGTAGAAAAAGATATGTAAAATAGTAAAAAAGATATTTGAAAAGAATATGATATTTTTGGAAAGGAAAACAACACAACAGTAAAAACAACACAACGGTAAAAACAACACAACAGTAAAAACAACACAACAGTAAAAACAACACAACAGTAAAAACAACACAACAGTAAAAACAACACAACGGTAAAAACAACACAACAGTAAAAACAACACAACAGTAAAAACAACACAACAGTAAAAACAACACAACAGTAAAAACAACACAACAGTAAAAACAACACAACAGTAAAAACAACACAACAGTAAAAACAACACAACAGTAAAAACAACACAACAGTAAAAACAACACAACGGTAAAAACAACACAACAGTAAAAACAAAACTGCAGTACAAAAAAAAAACAACAACACCAAAGATATCCAGTATTTGTTTCCTTACCAATATTAATTTGTAACCTGACAAACTTTGTTACGCAGGAAAACGTGTGGGGGATTTTATTTCCCCTTTCTATTTGGTAGTAGCTGCTTCCTCATCCCCAATCTGTGTAGACGCCCCTGAAAAAAAGAGACTGCCTAAACATTTCAAGCAGTCCTAAATCTGTTTTTGTATTAAAGAAAGTGTTACAGAAAATATCAATTAAAAACAAAAGTGATAACATTTATATTAAAACGCTCGCACGCACACACACACTCCCACTTACACACACCCACTTACACACACCCATACGCACTTGCACACTCACACACAGCACATACTTCTATTGATAATATTCTTTTCAAATGTTAACTTTCCAACACTTGCACTTTTGTCAGCTCCTATTGTCAGCTCCTATTGTCAGCTCATGTTGTCAGCTCCTGTTGTAAGCCTCGCTTGTCAGCATATTTCTGCACACAGCAGAGTTTTATAACTTAATTTGTTGTTGTCAGCATCATTTACGGTTTATTAGCAATTATCTTTGCATCGTAAAAAATGTTTTGACCACCACAGTGGTCACCTTTTATTCTTGGAGATAACAGTGGTCAGCTATTATACTGGAGAAAACATAGGTTAACATTACACTGTATTTTTTAAAACTGAATTGAGATTTTAAGTATTTGACAATATATTTCATGACTTCATCCAGTTTTTGTAACTAATAGTTTCATCCTATTTTATCATTTGAATAATTTTGTTTTCTCAACGCCTATGGATACATAGGACAAACAAGATGTGTGCAAGTTCGTTGATTAGCGCCTGTACCCCTGTGCCTGTACCCTTGCACCTGCATACCTTCGCCTGTAACCCTGCGCCTGTATCCTTGTGCCTGTACCCCTGCGGCTGTACCCCTGCGGATGTACCCATGCACCTGTACCACTGCGCATGTACCCCTGCGGCTGTACCCCTGCGCTTGTACCCCTGCGCCTGTACCCCTGCGTCTGTATCCCAGCGGCTGAACGCTTGCACCTGTACCCCTACGGCTGCACCCCTGCGGCTGTACGCCTGCGCCTCTACAATTGCGGCTTTTCCTGCTGCGCCTGTACCCCTACGGCTATACCCCTGCGGATGTACCCCTGCGGCTGTACCCCTGCACATGTACCCCTGCGCCTGTAGGATCCCATGGATATTACCCGGGGATGAAAACTCTAAATGTTGCATGCAGGGAGTCAAAACCACTACAACAAAAATTGCAAAGGGACTCCGTAATGTTCACGTGACGGTTCTGGGTGTGTGAAATCAATTGTAACAATTATTGTCAGAGCGGGTAAGATGAATATTGTATATAAAAATATTATATTGAAACTTGACATTTTTTTCTTCATTAGACTTAAAAAGTTGTCGTACAACAAGAATGGCGTCATCAAATGTAACGTACGTGCTCGCTCATCAAGACAGAATGAGGACAGCCCCAACAATATACGAGGATGACATCCAAAACGTTTTCAACACCATCGTTAGTGAGCATCAACGCCACCTGGCGGAAATCATCATTGACCTGACTCTTTCTTTCATCATTTCTGTCGTCGGCATCTTCACCAACTTGATTGTCATGGCGGTGTTCACCAAACAAGGGTTCAAAGACAGCGTCTCTGTCTCCATGACCGCAATAGCCTTCTGGGATTTCATCAAATCACTGAGCGGAACCGCCCAGAGATTGTCCGGTCCCATGAGCCTCGTTGACCCAGCCCTAGCGGTCAGCTGGACAAACATTGGCATAGTTCTCTTTGTTTATTTGATTTCAATTATCACGTATATAACTAGCGCATTAGCAGCGTATGTCGCCATAGAAAGATGTATGTACATTTGTATTCCATTTAAAGTCAAGAACATACTTAGTCCGAGACTCACTCTCATCGCCAGTGTCGTCATTTCCGTTGTGATGATTGGCAATTTCGCCGTCACCTACAGCTTCTATGACATCCAATGGCAGTACGACCCCGCATACAACACCACCGTCGCAGTCTATAAATTCAGCAGTTTCGCCCAGAACAACACTGTCCTCTTCCAGTACTACGACATTTCGGGTTTCACCTGGCCAACGTTCTGCCTCGTCATCATAGTCACATCCACAGTCATTATATCCTACAAACTGCAGCAAGTGTCCAGCTTTAGGCACTCCACCACTATCGCGTCTCTCACGTCCAACACGAATCAACATGCAACCACCACAACCACAACCAGCGGTACCATCTCTAGACGTGACAGGAAAATCGTCAAAATGCTCCTCGTTATTATTGCTATCTTTATCTTGAGCCTCTCTCCACGAGTAATCGTGTACATCGTCAAATATTTCATCTACGATTTCTACTTTTTGCGAAAGTACCACATTTTGTTCTGCACATTAACGTATATTGTTTTCTTCTTTGACTTGATCAATAGCTCCTGTAACATGTTCGTGTTTCTAGCAATGAGCTCGACTTTTAGAGCTAACTTTATGGTGATATTTCACTTGAGAAACCAGCTATCGCGTCACAGGGCAACCCAAAGTAGTGATTTCTAGAAACAGTTCTAAATGTTAGTTCGTCTTTCGAAACCAAGACTCACCTGTTGTCTTCTTTCAAAGCTCTTCTGTATGTGTTTTGGGAATCTGGTTAAACTGATTTTTAGAAAGGTGTAAAATTGCAACAACAACAAAAAGAACATGGGTCATGTCAAATTAGATTTACAAACAGGGTTTCTTTCAGGCATACCTCCGGGGGATCATTACCCCTCCTCCCGGATCAAGTCAAGTGACCCCGGGGTAAAATGTGTAAGAAAAAATAATTTGTAAATTAAAAAAAACTACTCTAAATTTTGTTTTTATAACATGTTTTAAAAGTAATTGAAATGTGTGTCTTTCTTCGATTACAATTAATGGAACAAATAAAATATCGCTTTGTTCGATATATATTGATGATTGATATCGTTCAGGTTAATCTTGTTACAGGCTCGCAGAAATCGATTATAAATATCGCATTGTCTTGAAAATTGGCTGCTCCTGATCATAAGCTAAAACTTACTTTTTCTTATTCGCATAAATCGGTATTTATTTAAATTTAATTACATTTTGCAGCTGCACTAATTGAAAGAGCTTTTAATAACATGTATTAAACTACCTTTACATCGATATAAATGTCTATAAATTGAATACAGTTCTTGCTAAGTAATAAACATGTGCAATCTGTTTTCAAATTATATTGTATAATATCATCATGCTTTTAAAAAATTCATTTTTAGTAAACATTTTAATGTAGTAGATTCCATATATGTATACTGACAGATAAAATGAAAACTTAAAAAAAAGAACAAAAAAAACAACCAAAAAAAAACAACTATTTTTTAAAACAACAAATTAGGAATTTACCGGTTGCATACAAATAGTGGAAATTTCATCAATTATTATAAATCAAGTGCGTTTCTAATTTTTTAACACAGTTTCGGGAACATAGTAAAATGATTTAAAAAAAAAATCTTTATTTATTAAATCCCAAACGAATTTCTCTCTTAATATGATAATAATAAACAATCTTCCCCAGCTGTTTGAGCTATTTAAAAAAAATATTTTAAGATGATAATGCAGTAAAAGAATATATATATTTAAACAACGTATTTTTTAAAAAAAATTGAGTATTTCGATTATCATGTAAATGCCATTTTGGTAGCAGTTAAAAAAAATTCTATGGAATTGGTTAAACATTTGTTTTCAAGTATAATATCGAAGAGGCAAGTTGTAATGATCTGAAGCAAATTATCATAGTTTAAAAATCTAAATTAACATTTCAATCAACTGAAAATTGAGAATTTATACTTTATTTTTATACGAACAAAATCACACATTAATAAATATATGATGTATTTTGTAAACAGTTCATGACTTCTGAACAATTATGTTGGTTAGATATGACTTTGGTGAAACTTGGAAATATTTAGAATTAAACGTATGTTTTGGTTTTTCTTTTTCGTTCAAAATGTAGAACTATTTTAGTTTTTTTTTTGTAGTGATGGATACCTTTTTTGGAAGGAATTATTTTAAAAAAATTTTAAAATATTTTATGTAAATTCATTATTTTTTATGCAGTTGACACCAAAAATATTTTAAATAAAAACTTAAAAAACACATTACTTTTCAATTTTAAAAAACATTGTTGCATAGCATACTTAGTCTAGTAGAGACGTCGCTTGACTTTTGGTGGCACCCTTGCTACTTTTCGGTTTTGTCCTTCCCTACCTAGCACCACTAGCAGTAAAAGTTGATAATTTAATGTAATTACAACCCAACTTTAAGCCCCTAAAATATACGAGGCCCCATGCAGCTATACGGGTTGCAGACCTCACACGATGGCTCTTAGGTCAAATGACACATAAAATCTTAACTAGCATCTCTCCCGTTGCTCTCCAGTTAAGTGTATAATGATGCGAAACTAAATTTAACTATGTAAATGCATTCTTGCATTTTTAATTTATCAAAAATTGTCCGGGTCCTATAACGTTTTAAGGGGCGAGTCAAAGCTATGGAGTATCTCTCGATAAAAAACATACCCTAAGGGCTCCCAAATGGACTGAATTTATTTAATATTGGGCTGGTGGAAGAGTTAATGATGTCCTGTTAAAAGTCTGAAATGTTTACATCAGTGACTCTTCATCCCATGTAGGACCCTGGCCTGCTCCACCACATTCTTCCATTGGGATCAATCAAGCGCTTTACACCTCCATGTGCGAACCCCCAACCTTTGTAAGTCCTTCTCTACATCGTCAATCCATCTCAGTCTTGGTCGACCAGTGAGCCGTCTGCCCATAGTTTTCTGCCTGTAGATCGTTTTTGTTGCTCCATAATCCGACATCCTTTCAATGTGTCCTGCCTAGGGCAGTCTGCCTTTTTAAAATATTGTTGTGACTATGGATGGGTATTTGTACAATTGATATAGCTCCTAGTTTGTACGTATTCCCAAAACAAAATTGTCTATCATCGGGTCATATATTTTGCAGGTTTTTTGCTTTTCTGGTAAGATCCAAGTCTCACTTGCTTAAGTTACTACTGGTCTTATGATAGTGGTGTATATTGCCTTCTTTGTTCCCCTAGAGAGTTTTTTGCTTCGAAATAGCTTTTATAAATTGAAATAAGAACGGTTGCATGCTGTTATTCTTTCTTTCACCTTCGATTGTATTTCCTTTTGCTTATTTATAGTCACCTCTAGATATTTGGAAGTAACTACCCTCTCAAAGGTGTTGTTATTCATATTGATGTTGTCATCGTTGCGTATTTCCTGACAGTATCATATATATTGCCTTCGCTTTATTTACATCAAGACCAGCTTTGACCGTAACATCTTCAAGTTCCCTGAAAGTTTTAATTTTATCATCATTGCTGTTTCTACCAAGTAGCACTATATCGTCTGTGTATGCCAGGTATTGCAGTGGCTGGATTTATAAAGTTCCTTATGATTGTTCTTTACCACATCTCTGGTGCTCACTAATTGGGAACACCCTCAAGTACTCTCTCTGTACTCTACTTCTACTTTTGGAGTTATCCATCGTCATATGTATGAGTCGGGTAAGTTTGTTAGGGACTCCAAGTTCCAGGAGAGCAGCATACAGGTATTTCCTGTCGACACTATCATAAGCTGATTTGTAGTCCACATATAGTTGATGTATGTTGATGTTGTATTCTTAGCATTTCTCTACGAGACATTTAATAGTAAATATATGAATGTCTGAAATGCCCCTTCACACATTGTCTGAAAGACACATGAATTTGCACCACAATGCATCACTGCATTTTGAATTTATTATTTTTAAATTAAGGTGACCCCTGCCCTCACTTTTGCTCTAGACTCTTCGGATTCCTAAATTTCTGCTACCCCTTTCCTTGACGTCGATCAATGTGACTTAATGGGGTTGAATCTAATCTTGTGTTAAATGATTTTCTTCGGCGCACCACTACCAGAATGAATTTAGTTTGTGTATGGCACTGGTCGCCATAATGCCTCTCCTGACGCTTGAAAAATTACTTTCCCTGATCAATGAAAGTCTTATCAAAACTTTCGAATCATGTATACTCCAAAATGCACCTCTTGTTTGTTAAATAATCACACACTTTCTGGTTAGGAAAGCCACCGGGATGCTCGATTGCTGCCCTACTTCCCAATAAAAATGGCAGCATTACTTGCCCTGACAACCAATTTTAGTGCTGATATATACACTGCCCAGCGGCGTGCCTAGTGTTAGCGCAACCCTTGGTGGGTTAACTTTTTTGCCGCGCTACCTTTCTCGATAGAAACTCTGCAGATGTCTGAAAATCCCGCTGCTTAATCTAAAGAAAAAATGACATCTGGGAAGACCAAATGTTCGTCCCCCCCCCCTTTTCAACGTCACTGGCGTGAGTCTTTGGTGCAAGGGGACAATATTCTGAAACTCTGAAACCCATTATTTTCATCCATTAACACTTAGCCCATTAGATGCCTCTGCTAGTCTGGCGCCCGGAGACGTATGTCCCCTATGCCCACCTTAGCTAGGCCTCTTTCTAATGGCACTGCCCCCCCCCCCCCCCGAAAATTCTAAATGCGTCCCCTGGGGAAATTGTCTGAAAGAAACACTGTTTACAAACCAACCCAGCACTTGTAAACTTGTGCCAACCCAGCACTTGTAAACTTGTGTCAACCCAGCACTTGTAAACTTGTGCCAACCCAGCACTTGTAAACTTGTGCCAACCCAGCACTTCTAAACGTGTGCCAACCCAGCACTTGTAAACTTGTGCTAACCCAGCCCTTGTAAACCTGTGCAAACCCAGCACTTGTAAACTTGTGCCAACCCAGCACTTGTAAACTTGTGCAAACCCAGCACTTGTAAACGTGTGTGGACATTTACCTTTGAATTGAAACATGTAATAATTTTAACTTTTTCCAAGAGACAGGTCAATAATCAACTTACCCAGATCCTTTCTATAAACGTGTTTATTACATAAATGCTAAAATCAAGAAGTGGTTGGATATGCATAAAGGAGGAGCAATTCAGTAATAACCCGAGCATGTGAAGTTGTAGTGTCGATGGTAAGACGAGCATGTGAAGTTATAGAGTCGATGGTAAGACGAGCATGTGAAGTCATAGTATCGATGGTAAGACGAGCATGTGAAGTTATAGTGTCGATGGTAAGACGAGCATGTGAAGTTATAGTGTCGATGGTAAGACGAGCATGTGAAGTTATAGTGTCGATGGTAAGACGAGCATGTGAAGTTATAGTGTCGATGGTAAGACGAGCATGTGACGTTATAGTGTCGATGGTAAGACGAGCATGTGACGTTATAGTGTCGATGGTAAGACGAGCATGTGAAGTTATAGTGTCGATGGTAAGACGAGCATGTGAAGTTATAGTGTCGATGGTAAGACGAGCATGTGAAGTTATAGTGTCGATGGTAAGACGAGCATGTGAAGTTATAGTGTCAATGGTAAGACGAGCATGTGAAGTTATAGTGTCGATTGTAAGACGAGCATGTGAAGTTATAGTGTCGATGGTAAGACGAGCATGTGAAGTTATAGTGTCGATGGTAAGACGAGCATGTGAAGTTATAGTGTCGATGTTAAGCCGAGCATGTGAAGTTATAGTGTCGATGGTAAGACGAGCATGTGAAGTTATAGTGTCGATGGTAAGACGAGCATGTGAAGTTATAGTGTCGATGGTAAGACGAGCATGTGAAGTTATAGTGTCGAAACCGGGGTTGTTGAGCAGACTATATTTTTGTTCCACTCCCCCTCCCCCCGGGGGCAATCTTTAGTTTTATTAATGATTTGTTTCATGAGTTTGCTTTTTCGCTATGTGCTAGTGATTTTTAGTGAAGGTATTTGGTGTAGAGATTTATTGTGAGGGTATTTGGTGTAGAGATTAATTGTGAAGGTATTTGGTGTAGAGATTAATTGTGAAGGTATTTGGTGTAGAGATTAATTGTGAAGGTATTTGGTGTAGACATTTATTGTGAGGGTATTTGGTGTAGAGATTAATTGTGAAGGTATTTAGTGTAGAGATTTATTGTGAGGGTATTTGGTGTAGAGATTAATTGTGAAGGTATTTGGTTTAGAGATTTATTTTTGAAGGTATTTGGTGTAGAGCTTTATTGTGAGGGTATTTGGTGTGAGATTTATTGTGAATGTATTTGGTGTAGAGAGTTATTGTGAGTGTATTTGGTGTAGAGATTTATTGTGAAGGTATTTGGTGTATAGATTTATTGTGAGGGTATTTGGTGTAGAGATTTAGTGTGAGGGTATTTGGTGTAAAGATTTATTGTGAAGGTATTTGGTGTAGAGATTAATTGTGAAGGTATTTGGTGTAGAGATTTATTGTGAGGGTATTTGGTGTAGAGATTTATTGTGAGGGTATTTGGTGTGGAGATTTATTGTGAGGGTATTTGGTGTAGAGATTTTTTGTGAGGGTATTTGGTGTAGAGATTTATTGTGAAGGTATTTGGTGTAGAGATTTATTGTGAAGCCCCTGTGATTTGGACTGGTGAGGTTTTTGGGTATGAGATTTGATAGTGTGGCAAGACATTCTGGACGTCCACAGCTGCACTATATAGAAGTAGGGACTGTCACGGTCAGATTGTGGGGTTACTTTTTTGTGTGTATGTTTGGGGGGGCGGAAAGAGAATGCTCGTGGTATTGGCTATATTTTTCCACGAGTATGACCGTCTTGGCAGGGGGGGGGGGACCCAGGGGAGAAAGTGTTTGTTGTGAGTTGTGAAAACATTAGAGTGGTGAATGAATGTGAACATTTTTCTTGTTATCACGAGTGCATGGGCAATAATGGTATAAAAGGAGAGACAGATTATTATTAGAGAGGGAACGATTTATTATTGCGTGTGGATTCGACAGAGTGTTTTTGGGAGTGAGGACTTCGTATAACTTTATGATGCTGTTTTGTGTATGCATTGGATTTGTTAGTCACTTCACATGACTATTCAATAGAAGGTGCTGTGTTTGAACACTTATATTTTCAACAAGTAATAAACATATTCGATGACTCTTAAACTACGTTGCGTGGTTTTTCCTTTTAAACTATCGGCTTTATAGGAGCCAGGAAAATGTACAAGTACCAGCTTTCCAGAAGCTTAAGAAACGGAGTTGTAGACTCTGAAACGATATTCTGTGGCTACAGAAGGGACCTAATCTCCTAGTGACAGGTCTCATGTAAATCTCTGTGCTGTCTGTCTTTAGGTATTTCACAATTTCCTAGAGCCTGATCGCCGCAACACGGCTAGCTTTACCGGGCCACCACTGTGGCGAAAAGACACATTGGCTTGGCTGGTTCGGACGGGCTGGCTTCGACGGGCCTGTGGGCGATGGTATGATGTACTATGGCTTCGACGGGAATTCACTGTGAGCGATAGTAGGCCTGGATGGTTCGGTCGGCTAGCGTTAACGGGCCTGTGGGTGATGGTAGGATTCAGCTCGCTTTGGTCGGGCTCCCATTGTGTCTGATGGTGGGCTTGGATGGTTCGGACGGGCTGGCTTCGACGGGCCCCCACTGTGGCGAAAAGTACGTTGTCTAGGAGATTAGGTCCCTTCTGTAGCCACAGAATATCGTTTCAGAGTCTACAACTCCGTTTCTTAAGCTTCTGGAAAGCTGGTACTTGTACATTTTCCTGGCTCCTATAAAGCCGATAGTTTAAAAGGAAAAACCACGCAACGTAGTTTAAGAGTCATCGAATATGTTTATTACTTGTTGAAAATATAAGTGTTCAAACACAGCACCTTCTATTGAATAGTCATGTGAAGTGACTAACAAATCCAATGCATACACAAAACAGCATCATAAAGTTATACGAAGTCCTCACTCCCAAAAACACTCTGTCGAATCCACACGCAATAATAAATCGTTCCCTCTCTAATAATAATCTGTCTCTCCTTTTATACCATTATTGCCCATGCACTCGTGATAACAAGAAAAATGTTCACATTCATTCACCACTCTAATGTTTTCACAACTCACAACAAACACTTTCTCCCCTGGGTCCCCCCCCCCCTGCCAAGACGGTCATACTCGTGGAAAAATATAGCCAATACCACGAGCATTCTCTTTCCGCCCCCCCAAACATACACACAAAAAAGTAACCCCACAATCTGACCGTGACAGGGACCAAGACATATAGTCGGTCACAGCTGCACTATATAGAAGTAGGGACCAAGCCATATTAGTCGGTCACAGCTGCACTATATAGAGTAAGGATTAAGACATATTAGTCGGTCAACAGCTGCACTATATAGAGTAAGGTTTAAGACATATTAGACAGCTACACTTGGGAATGCATTGCTGAGGTTCTGCCGCCATAAATAAAAAGATTTGATACGTTGACTCCCTACGGCTTTAACCCAATTCACACTTTTACAAAGCTGCCATGTCTTTTTTTCTGTTTGGTTTTTACTTTTTACTTCCACCCACTTTCTTTCCGTTCTACAAAGCTTTGTTTTCATTAGTGACTTGTGTCCATTCTTAGTCTTTTCTTTCATTTATAGGTAACAGCCGCTAATACATAATATTATATACATTTCATTTATAGGTAACAGCCGTTTATACATAATATTATATAAATTTCATTTATAGGTAACAGCCGCTAATACATAATATTATATAAATTTCATTTATAGGTAACAGCCGTTTATACATAATATTATTATTATTTAAATTTCATTTATCGGTAACAGCCGCTTATACATAATATTATATAAATTTCATTTATAGGTAACAGCCGCTTATACATAATATTATATAAATGTCATTTGTAATTATATGAATAGCTTTTTTGTTCTAGTAATGGCATTTGCCGAAACATTTGAATGTTTATTTTGTCTAATCGTTATTATAGCTTAATAAAATGTGTTTTCTTTTCACAAATGGCGTGTGTCTTATTAAACGCTAAACGTAGCAGTTATTCGTCGGAAGAATATAAGTCATGTGCTTTTAAAACCGATAATGGTCCTATAGAAAATGCTTCTATATGTAAGATGTCCATCTATAAATTTTTATGGGTTCTTTGATGTTTTAAAGGGATTGTGGTCCATTAGGTTTATTACAATAATAATAGTACTCCATGGATGAAATATTTCAGTAAACATTGTCATTATTAAAGTTAAAGTGCGATTTCAAACAAATGAAAAGAAAATAATTCAGATTTTTTATTTAGATCTATATTTGTTTTTGGAGCTCGTAGCTGTATGAATTTGTATCTGCTTGATCCAAGTCTCGGCCACAAGTCCCTGCGCCAGAACTACAAGTTGCAACATCCAACCCTGGTCAAAAAATATTTAATGGAGAATAGTAATAGAAGAATAAACAAGTGCAATTACTGGACCAGTATTTTAAAGGGAGATATAGCATACATGGCAATATACCAGTGTTTCAAGGGGAGATAAAGCATACATGGCAATATACCAGTGTTTCAAGGGGAGATAAAGCATACATGGCAATATACCAGCATTTGAAGGGGAGATAATGCCTACATGGCAATATACCAGTGTTTCAAGGGGAGATAAAGCATACATGACAATATACCAGTGTTTCAAGGGGAGATAATGCATACATGGCAATATAACAAAATTCTATTCTGACTAATTAATGCTAACACCAGCTGATTACCGAAATTATTTTTTTTTAAAGAATGACTTAAAACGTATTGTTAGATACCAAAGTGGTCAGAATCAGGTTGTTGTTTTCGATGCCCCCCATTATATTTTTTATAAGGTCAAAAAGTAGACCACTACATCAAATTGGTCGCCTCGCCCATTGGCTATCACTATCAGTATAGATACAAACATATATGCCGAGGAACATAACCTGCCAGTTGTTGACAATGTCACAAAACACGAGTCTTATATTTCTAGCTCGCTCTACACCACACAGATGTAGAGGTAGACATCAGAATCGCAGAGTCTCAAATTAACACCAACTATGGCCAGTGTGTGAAACAATTCTAAATTGACTGAACAAACTAAGCGTCAAGCAGACACATGCTGAGAACTGATCTCTAAGGCAGTGAAGTGTGCTTCAAATGAACAAACCATGAACGAGCAATCAACAGCTGCCACCTAAGATGTCTACGGTGTTCTCCTAAGATGTCTACGGTGTTCTCCTAAGATGTCTACGGTGTTCTCCTAAGATGTCTACGGTGTTCTCCCAAGATGTCTACGGTGTTCTCCCAAGATGTCTACGGTGTTCTCCCAAGATGTCTACGGTGTTCTCCCAAGATGTCTACGGTGTTCTCCCAAGATGTCTACGGTGTTCTCCCAAGATGTCTACGGTGTTCTCCTAAGATGTCTACGGTGTTCTCCCAAGATGTCTACGGTGTTCTCCTAAGATGTCTACGGTGTTCTCCCAAGATGTCTACGGTGTTCTCCTAAGATGTCTACGGTGTTCTCCCAAGATGTCTACTGTGTTCTCCTAAGATGTCTACGGTGTTCTCCTAAGATGTCTACGGTGTTCTCCTAAGATGTCTACGGTGTTCTCCTAAGATGTCTACGGTGTTCTCCTAAGATGTCTACGGTGTTCTCCTAAGATGCCTACTGTGTTCTCCTAAGTTGTCTACGGTGTTCTCCTAAGATGTCTACGGTGTTCTCCTAAGATGTCTACGGTGTTCTCCTAAGGTGTCTACAGAGTTCTCCTAAGATGTCTACGGTGTTCTCCTAAGATGTCTACGGTGTTCTCCTAAGATGTCTACGGTGTTCTCCTAAGATGTCTACAGTGTTCTCGCATTCGGCGGCTGCACTAAAACGGAGTTCAAAAACGTTGCATAATGTGCACCATGTTCTCCACTCTTTGTAAGAGGAGCCTCCCCCAACAAACTACCTGCTGTACAGAGAACTCACAAAGGTCCTGCTGTACAGAGAACTCACAAAGGTCCTGCTGTACAGAGAACTCACAAACGTCCTGCTGTGCAGAGAACTAACACAGGACCTACTGAACAAAGAACTGACATAGCGCCTGCTATCAACCGATTGCGTACTCCCTGAATCAACCGAGTGTGTTCTCTCTGAATCCACCGAGTGTGTACTCCCTGAATCAACCGAATGAATGAAACTGAAAGGTTATGAAACTTTCAATGAAAGATCATCCCTCTAAATAACACGAGGTTGTACTTAGTAACTTAGCACATGAGAACACTGTTACCATAATAGATATTATTGATATTTTGTTGTCTAGTCAAGTCTTGATCATAGATAGATTTTGATATTTATTTGTTGTCTAGTTAATACTTGATCATAGATAGATTTTGATATTTATTTGTTGTCTAGTTAATACTTGATCATAGATAGATTTTGATATTTTGTTGTCTCGTCACGTCATTAATCATGACCAGCCCAGTAATTAATCATGACCAGCCCAGTAATTAATCATGACCAGCCCAGTAATTAATCATGACCAGCCCAGTAATTAATCATGACCAGCCCAGTAATTACTCATGACCAGCCCAGTAATTAATCATGACTTTGAGGTGAATCTTTGTATGTTTAACAACATGTACTTTTAGCAGCATATCCAAAAGAGTGGCAACTAGCTGCACATCCTAAAAAGGGGCATTTAGCGGCTTATCCGAAAAGTGACATCTGGCTGCCTATCCTAAAATGTGGCATCTAGCTGTGTATCATAAGAAGTGACATCTATCTGCCTACCCCAAAATGGGGCGCTGGGCAATGAAAGATATGGATCAAATGACCAGTGGAATGATCAGGTTTGAAATTATTTTAAAACGAAGAAAGGCAAGGTCTTAAAATACAAACTGAATATGGAACAATACCCTGAGCCGGAGTCCCGTAGACAGTATGACATCGACACAACTGCTGTCCTGCGACGCTACTAGTGCCAAGCTGTATCAATCAGACATGTTTGGTTATCTAGATGCGTGGAGAGTACTGGAGAGAGGTTATGTGCTTATCCTCTTGTGAAGTCTAGGGAACCAGCTTGTCCTCCTGTGAAGTCTAAGGAATCAGGTTACCCTCCTGTGAAGTCTAGAGAACTAGCTTATCCTCCTGTGAAGTCTAGGGAACCAGCTTATCCCCCTGTGAAGTCTAGGAAACCAACTTATCCTCCTGTGAAGTCTAGGGAACCAGCGTATCCTCCTGTGAAGTCTACACCTTCGTCACATTATGACGGACGGAATCCAGGAGAGAACAAAGAAACTACGCCTTAAACAGCATTTATCATATGTGCCATATATCATTACATGCCATATATCATTACATGCCACATATTATTATATGCCATGTTATATTTTGAAGATCAAAGAGTCACGTGATGTCTGCGTTTTTTTACTAGTCTTGGTTGTTTCATTGCATGACAAGTTATCTTATGTACGGTGCCTCGGATATTTAGGATCGGGTCTTCAGCCTACCCAACAAACAATTGCCGTGATGTCCATTACGACGGAGCCACTTCATCTAGGATGTGTAGATAACAATTGCCGTGATGTCCATTACGACGGAGCCACTTCATCTAGGATGTGTAGATAACAATTGCCTTGATGTCCATTACGACGGAGCCACTTCATCTAGGATGTGTAGATAACAATTGCCGTGATGTCCATTACGACGGAGCCACTTCATCTAGGATGTGTAGATAACAATTGCCGTGATGTCCATTACGACGGAGCCACTTCATCTAGGATGTGTATATAAAGAAGCTCATCTATCCCGAGACGTTACACGTATACTCTACTTGAGAGACTAACATTTTCATTAAATCAGAAAGATTATAAACTGGTGGCTCTCTTTATAAAGTGGTGGCTCTCTTAATAAAGTGGTGGCTCTCTGTCGATGTTAAAGCTGTGCTGTTGCTGTTTTTTTTTGTCTACGTCAATGCCTGTGACATTATTGACAGACCCCGCCTCAGTATGCATCACGTGGTCTAAAGATTGGTATACCCCCCCTCCCCACTTCCCCAATGAATTTCTTCATCCCTTCCCACCTCTCATCTCTAGCGACGTTAAATAAGCACAATGAATCGTCAGGTTGTTTATTTTATTTTGTATTTCTATTTAACCCACCTTGCATCAGTGATGCACTTTGAAATATTCAACCCACCTTGCATCAGTGATGCAGTTTGAAATATATCTTCTTTATTACAGGCATGATTAATTATGCCGTCGTTTCCAGGTCTGTCTCGTGGGAATCACAAACTAAGCCAGGTGTTGGAAGGCACGATTGCCATGATCACAGAAGAAATCCTCATGACTTCGACTAGGCGCGTGATCGTGTACGATTGGATGGATTAGTTACAAGGGTTTATAGCGGCTGAACACAATCTAACAGCACACCCGATCTTGTTAAATCAAACACCCTCAGCGGTGTCGATGTATTTTAGCACCCTAGGTGCAGAGGGGGAGTAAAACTTTTTAAGGGAAAAGAATTACTACATGAATAAAAACAAGATATATTTAGTTTTAATTTAAACAAAATTCAACACCTTTAAAAAATATTAAATTGAGTAATATTTGTCTAAATTTTAATGTTTAGTTAGTTTTGTGTGTGCATTTATGACATATTAATGTTTAGTTAGTTTTGTGTGTGCATTTATGACAAATTAATGTTTAGTTAGTTTTTTGTGTGCATTTATGACATATGACAAATCAACGTGACATTCCTTTCTAAGAACAGTAAATATTTGCTAACTAATTTTTCAAACAACCCTAATTAACACCCCCAACCTCAAACAACCCTAATTAACACCCCCAACCTCAAACAACCCTAATTAACACCCCCAACCTCTGATAATTTGAAAAAATTAGAAGTTTTCATTATTGAAGGTGTAAGCCGAAGCTATTGGATGAGTAGGATGGAAACCGTTTGAGAAGCGCTGAATTAGGCCCAATCAGAGGACTCTACACGTATTAATAAAGTGGACAGCCACCAGGAAATGACAAAAACGGTGAACATATTACATGCTACACAGTGTTAAGGTCATAGTGATGTAATTGTTGCTTGTGATATACGGGAAGAACTTTTTCAAAGCAAGATTTTAGAGTTTGATGAAAATTAAATTTAAATGGAACGTATATAAATCTAGGACGCAACTTTCTAAAATGTGAACTCAAGTTTATTTCCAATATTCAAAACATAGAAAAAAATTTAAAAGACTTAAGGACTTAATGATCTTTAGCGAGCCACTGAAATTCGGTCAGTGTTGTGAAATTTGAAAGAAAGATGGCGTCGTCGCAACTTTTAGATTTTGTATCGATTGATGACGATTGGAACACAACACATTTGCCTAAAGAAGAGAATAGGACACACGCAGAGTTCGACGCCATTATTAGTGAATATAAAAAACGGCTTGCCGAAATTATCATCGATTTGACCATGTCATTCATCTTGTCACTTTCCGGTATCTTCACCAATCTTATCGTTATGGCGGTGTTCACCAAACAAGGGTTCAAGGACAGCGTCGCCGTCTCCATGACAGCAATAGCGTTCTGGGATTTGATCAAATGTCTGGGCGGCACTGCGCAGAGGATGTCCGGCCCCATCAGCCTGGTCAGCCCGGCGCTGGCTCAAAGCTGGACCAACATGGGAGTCGTCCTGTTTGACTACTTGCTGTCCATCACGGCATACGTCACCAGCGCCCTGGCAGCGTACGTTGCCGTGGAAAGATGCCTCTGCGTTTGCATACCGTTCAAGGTCAAAGAGATTCTGAGCCCTCAACGCACGTTCATCGCCAGTGTCTTGATATCCGTCATCGTATTCGGCAGCTTCGCTGTCATGTACGGCATCTACGATATAGAGTGGCAGTACAATGCCAAGTACAACGCATCTGTAGCTATATATAAGTACAACAGTTTCTCTCAGAACAACACAGTTCTGTTCGAGTACTACAACATTGCTGGCTTCTTCTTGCCGATATTCTTTCTGGTGGTCATTGTGATCTCGACGGTCATCATTTCCTACAAGCTGCAGAAAGCCTCTCACTTTAGACAGGCAACCACGAACGTGTCCGTCACTTCTGTCACGTCCGATCTGAACACAAACTCGACCACCACCAACAGGACTATCACCAGACGTGACAGGAAAATCGTAAAAATGCTTCTCGTTATTATTGCTATTTACATACTGAACCTCTCGCCACGTGCAGCTCTTTACCTCACTAAATACTTCATCTACGATTTCTACTTCCTACGGAAGTACCACAATTTCTTTTTGACCATGACCTATATTGTTTTCTTCTTCGATTTGCTCAATGGCGCCTGCAACCTGTTTGTATTTCTTGGAATGAGCACCACGTTCCGTGGAACTTTTATGGTGATGTTTCATTTCAGGAAACAGTTAACACGACATGGTCCTCGCCACAGCAGTGAATATTAGAATTAGAGTTTTAGGATTATTATAAACTTTCATATTTCAAAAGTCGAAATTTGTTATTAATTAATTTTTTTATTAAAACATTTAATACTTTTAAAAATGATGAAATTTTGAAAATATGAATTCTTTTGCGATTTTCCAAAAGTATGTGTCGTCATCCCCCGCATTTTTATGTTTGTTTATTAAAAAAATACTTTTAAGAGTTGTTCCTGCTGTCTCTCATAATTCCTCCCTGACTGAATTGCACTGACAACAAACAAACACAGATTGTATTCTGCACTCTACGCATTCAACGTCTCATACTCTGATATCTGAATACAACATATATGTCCCCCAACATCACAACAAAACAGGATTAACACACATCTCTGAATACAAGGTATTTGTCCTCACGTCACAACAAAACAGGATGGACACACAATTATCCTAGAGTTTTGATCGGATAGCATGACATTGTCAAGTTTTTGTAAAGATATTTTGATTTGATAGAATACATTTGATTATATAATAGCATGCAAAAATAATATTCTAGATATTTAATTTCTTAAATATTTTCTTTATTTTCATCACTTATACAAAGTGTAAAAATAAATGCCACCAATATGACAGAAATATGACACTAATATGACACAAATATGAATTTCTCTTGTTGGGTTAAACTCACACTCGTATGACACTGTCCATTTTAACGACTAATTTCTCTTGTTGGGTCAAACTCACACTCGTATGGCCCTGTCCATTTTAACGACTAATTTCTCTTGTTGGGTCAAACTCACACTCGTATGGCCCTGTCCATTTTCACGACTAATTTCTCTTGTTGGGTCAAACTCACACTCATATGACCCTGTCCATTTTAACGACTAATAATTTCTCTTGTTGGGTCAAACTCACACTCGTATGACCCTGTCCATTTTAACGACTAATTTCTCTTGTTGGGTCAAACTCACACTCGTATGACCCTGTCCATTTTAAAGGCTAATGACACCAATAAACCAGTCAATGCAACAGCACGTCATTTGTTGACAGTCCTAAGTAGTTATTTTTAATCGGAACGAAATTAAATACTTTTAACAATAATCACCAATAGCCACCAATACTACCAATAAGCACATTAGCCACCAATAACCATCATAACCACCAATAACCATCATAACCACCAATAACCATCATAACCACCAATAACTTCTCAAATTTAAAAGAAGAACTTCTATGTTTGTGATTGTTTCAAGCCAGATATTGAACATCGTTGTGATTGTTTAAAGCCGGACATTGAACATCGTTGTGATTGTTTCAAGCCAGACATTGAACATCGTTGTGATTGTTTCAAGCCAGATATTGAACATCGTTGTGATTGTTTCAAGCCAGACATTGAACATCGTTGTGATTGTTTCAAGCCAGACATTGAACATCGTTGTGATTATTTCAAGCCAGACATTGAACATCGTTGTGATTGTTTCAAGCCAGACATTGAACATCGTTGTGATTGTTTCAAGCCAGATATTGAACATCGTTGTGATTGTTTAAAGCAAGACATTGATTATCGTTATGATTGTTTCAAGCCAGACATTGAACATCGTTGTGATTGTTTCAAGTCAGACATTGAACATCGTTCTTCTATCTTTCGTGTCTTGAATTTTATTGTACTGATTGCAATCTTCGACATATCGCTACTATCATTTACAAGAAAAAATACATTTTAAAAAATAAACCAGTCAGGTGATTTAAATTCATCTTGGTATTTTGTGTCTGACCAGGCCATTCTCTACCGGCTGCTATGTTAATAACATGTCAGCTGATGATAACGCATGCGCACTGATAAACATAATCTGATGGGATTGATTTTTTTATATTGTCAGAAGACAATATACTTCAACTAGGGTTTAACCGGGTGCAGCTTTTACACCGGGTCCAAGTGTTACCAAAAAAAAGAATTAACTTCTCATTTTCTATCATAGGCAAATAAATCAATTGCCCTATATCGTAGTGAGAGTGCATTGCCTTCGTCAACCGTTTCTGTAATGAAAAACTGATAGGAACAGGCAGTTGCTGGATCCCGGAAAAGAGATGCCGTTATACAAAAAGCTGTCTACAAAGAAGATACTGTTGTTCATTTTATAACAAAGACTAACGAGGCAACTTTCGCAATATAACGAAAATAGCAATACCTTCCTTTACCAGGCTTTGGAAAAGACTCGCAGGTGCACATTCTGGAAGTGAACGGACAACCCATGACCCACTTCTGTGTGGTATGCAGTCCATGACACACTTCTGTGTGGTGTGCAGTCCATGACCCACTTCTGTGTGGTGAGCAGCCCATGACCCACTTCTGTGTGGTGTGCAGCCCATGACCCACTTCTGTGTGGTGTGCAGCCCATGACCCACTTCTGTGTGGTGTGCAGTCCATGACCCACTTCTGTGTGGTGTGCAGTCCATGACCCACTTCTGTGTGGTGTGCAGTCCATGACCCACTTATGTGTGGTGTGCAGTCCATGACCCACTTCTGTGTGATGTGCAGTCCATGACCCACTTCTGTGTGATGTGCAGTCCATGACCCACTTCTGTGTGGTGTGCAGTCCATGACCCACTTCTGTGTGGTGTGCAGTCCATGACCCACTTCTGTGTGGTGTGCAGCCCCAGAACAAAAAATGGTAAAAAAAAACTGTGACATAAAAATAATACACCTATTTACAAAAGTTCAGACGTCACGCATGAAGTTCACGTTGTTACGTCACGCATAAAGTTCACGTTGTTACGTCACGCATAAAGTTCACGTTGTTACGTCACGCATAAGTTCACGTTGTTACGTCACGCATAAAGTTCACGTTGTTACGACACGCATAAAGTTCACGTTGTTACGTCACACATAAAGTTCACGTTGTTACATCACGCATAAAGTTCACGTTGTTACGTCATGCATAAAGTTCACGTTGTTACATCACGCATAAAGTTCACGTTGTTACGTCACGCATAAAGTTCACGTTGTTACGTCACACATTAAGTTCACGTTGTTACGTCACGCATAAAGTTCACGTTGTTACGTCACAAATGAAGTTCACGTTGTTACATCACGCATAAAGTTCACGTTGTTACGTCACGCATAAAGTTCACGTTGGTACGTCACGCATAAAGTTCACGTTGTTACGTCAGGCATAAAGTTCACGTTGTTACGTCACGCATGAAGTTCACGTTGTTACGTCACGCATAAAGTTCACGTTGTTACGTCACGCATGAAGCTCACGTTGTTTCGTCACGCATGAAGCTCACGTTGTTACGTCACGCATGAAGCTCACGTTGTTACGTCACGCATGAAGCTCACGTTGTTACGTCACGCATAAAGTTCACGTTGTTACGTCACGCATGAAGCTCACGTTGTTACGTCACGCATAAAGTTCACGTTGTTACGTCACGCATAAAGTTCACGTTGTTACGACACGCATAAAGTTCACGTTGTTACGTCACACATAAAGTTCACGTTGTTACGTCACGCATAAAGTTCACGTTGTTACGTCATGCATAAAGTTCACGTTGTTACATCACGCATAAAGTTCACGTTGTTACGTCACGCATAAAGTTCACGTTGTTACGTCACACATTAAGTTCACGTTGTTACGTCACGCATAAAGTTCACGTTGTTACGTCACAAATGAAGTTCACGTTGTTACATCACGCATAAAGTTCACGTTGTTACGTCACGCATAAAGTTCACGTTGGTACGTCACGCATAAAGTTCACGTTGTTACGTCACGCATAAAGTTCACGTTGTTACGTCACGCATGAAGTTCACGTTGTTACGTCACGCATAAAGTTCACGTTGTTACGTCACGCATGAAGCTCACGTTGTTTCGTCACGCATGAAGCTCACGTTGTTACGTCACGCATGAAGCTCACGTTGTTACGTCACGCATGAAGCTCACGTTGTTACGTCACGCATAAAGTTCACGTTGTTACGTCACGCATAAAGTTCACGTTGTTACGTCACGCATAAAGTTCACGTTGGTACGTCACGCATAAAGTTCACGTTGTTACGTCAGGCATAAAGTTCACGTTGTTACGTCACGCATGAAGTTCACGTTGTTACGTCACGCATAAAGTTCACGTTGTTACGTCACGCATAAAGTTCACGTTGTTAAGTCACGCATGAAGCTCACGTTGTTTCGTCACGCATGAAGCTCACGTTGTTACGTCACGCATGAAGCTCACGTTGTTACGTCACACATGAAGCTCACATTGTAGCGTCACACATGAAGCTCACGTTGTACCGTCACGCATGAAGCTCGCTGTGTAACATCACACATGAAGCTCGCTGTGTGACGTCACACATGAAGCTCGCTGTGTGACATCACACATGAAGCTCGCTGTGTAGCATCACACATGAAGCTTGCTGTGTAACGTCACACATGAAGCTCGCTGTGTAACGTCACACATGAAGCTCGCTGTGTAACGTCACACATGAAGCTCGCTGTGTAACGTCACACATGAAGCTCGCTGTGTAGCAGAACTTTTAGTTTGAAGAGGAAGCAGGACGCACTAGAAGCAAAATATATTTAATCAATAAAAGTTGGACAACGAGAAGCACGTGGTTCAGAAATCAGGAAACAGTCATCTCAACAGCCTACTCAACAGTCTACTCATCAGTCTACTCAACAGTCTACTCAACATCCTACTTAACTGTCTACTCAACAGCCTACTCAACAGCCTACTCAACAGTCTACTCATCAGTCTACTCAACAGTCTGCTCAACAGTCTGCTCAACAGTCTACTCAAGAGTCTACTCAACAGTCTACTCAACAGTCTACTCAACAGTCTACTCAACAGCCTACTCAACAGCCTACTCAACAGTCTACTCAACTGTCTACTAAAAAGTCATTACTTTTTATGCATGATCAGTGTCCATTTAAAAGTTACGTTTGCGGGTTTTTGGGGGGATGTTTTTTTTTCAAAAGTCCCTATAAAGGTACGTTCGCACTGAGGTTATGTGGAGGATACAGGGATGGATTCATGTTGACAACTGTTATTTGTTGATGAATCTTA
Organism: Omphiscola glabra; assembly: GCA_964017045.1. Taxonomy (NCBI): domain Eukaryota; kingdom Metazoa; phylum Mollusca; class Gastropoda; family Lymnaeidae; genus Omphiscola; species Omphiscola glabra. Next base: position 1,059,952 of record OZ024804.1, on the reverse strand, counting down.
TGAAACGAAGGACTGACAGTGAGATATATCATTCGTAGGTATTTATCATGAGTAGGCGCAACTATGGCTTCTGATGCACAGCTATGGCTTATGATGCACAGCTATGGCTTCTGATGCACAGCTATGGCTTCTGATGCACAGCTATGGCTTCTGATGCACAACTACGGCTTATGATGCACAGCTATGGCTGCTGATGCACAACTATGGCTTCTGATGCACAGCTATGGCTTCTGATGCACAACTATGGCTTCTGATGCACAGCTATGGCTGCTGATGCACAACTATGGCTTATAATGCACAGCTATGGCTTATGATTCACAACTATGGCTTCTGATGCACAGCTTTTGTTTATATTTATCCATTTTAAATTGATGTGCTTTCGCAAAGGTCACGCAACCTGCTGTTTCATAAGGCTCTTTAAATGAATAAATTCAGCTGTTAATAACCAATGGCTACATGCATGTAGCTATTTAAATGAAAACAGTAATCTTTTTTCCCCTTGAAATGTGCACCGTAAACAAAAATAAATGAGTGGATCCCGCCAATAAAGTAATACTTGAAATTTATTTCCAACTAAATAATACATAATCAATAGTATGCTTAATGTTATGGCTGTATGCTTGATGTTATGGCTGTATGCTTGATGTTATGGCTGTATGCTTGATGTTATGGCTGTATGCTTAATGTTATGGCTGTATGCTTGATGTTATGGCTGTATACTTAATGTTATGGCTGTATGCTTAATGTTATGGCTGTATGTTTGATGTTATGGATGTATGCTTGATGTTATGGCTGTATGCTTAATGTTATGGCTGTAGGCTTAATGTTATGGCTGTATGCTTAATGTTATGGCTGTATGCTTGATGTTATGGCTGTATACTTAATGTTATGGCTGTATGCTTAATGTTATGGCTGTATGCTTGATGTTATGGCTGTATGCTTAATGTTATGGCTGTAGGCTTAATGTTAAGGCTGTATGCTTAATGTTATGGCTGTATGCTTAATGTTATGGCTGTATGCTTGATGTTATGGCTGTATGCTTAATGTTAGGGCTGTATACTTAATGTTAGGGCTGTATGCTTGATGTTAGGGCTGTATGCTTGATGTTAGGGCTGTATGCTTAATGTTAGGGCTGAATCGAATACTTATAATCATTTGTAAACAAGCCCTGTCAGCTGATGAAAACTCTTGCGCAATGATAAAATTTTAAAATGATTGTCTCTGTATATTGCAAACCTGACACTATACAGCAACTCTCAACAAACCCACACTATACTGCAACTCTCAACAAACATGACACTATACAGCAACTCTCAACAAACCTGACACTATACAGCAACTCTCAACAAACCCACACTATACTGCAACTCTCAACAAACCTAACACTATACAGCAACTCTCAACAAAACTGAAACTATACTGCAACTCTCAACAAACCGGACACTATACTGCAACTCTCAACAACCCCACACTATACAGCAACTCTAAAAAAACATGACATTATACTGCAACTCTCAACAAACCTGACATTATACTGCAACTCTCAACAAACCTGACACTATACTGCGACTCTCAACAAACCTGACACTATACTGCAACTCTCAACAAACCTGAAACTATACTGCAACTCTCAACAAACCTGACACTATACTGCAACTCTCAACAAACCCACACTATACAGCAACTCTAACAAAACATGACATTATACTACAACTCTCAACAAACCTGACATTATACAGAAACTTTTAACAAACCCACACTATACTGCAACTCTCAACAAACCTGACACTATACTGCAACTCTCAACAAACATAACACTATACATTAACTCTCAACAAACACACACTATAATGCAACTCTCAACAAACCTGACACTATACTGCAACTCTCAACAAACCTGACACTATACTGTAACTCTCAACAAACCTGACACTATACTGCAACTCTCAACAAACCTGACTCTATACTGCAACTTTCAATAAACCTGACACTATTATGCAACTCTCAACAAACCTGACACTATACAGCAACTCTGAACAAACCTGACACTATACAGCAACTCTCAACAAACCTGACTTTATATTGCAACTCTCAACAAACCTGACATTATACTGCAACTCTCTACAAACCTGACATTATACTTCAACTCTCAACAAACCTGACATTATACTGCAACTCTCAACAAACATGACACCATAAAGCAACTCTCAACAAATCTGATACTAAACTGCAACTCTCAACAAACCTGACACTATACAGCAACTCTCAACAAACAAACACTATACTGCAACTCTCAACAAACCTGACACTATACTGCAACTCTCAACAAACCTGACACTATTATGCAACTCTCAACAAACCTGACACTATACAGCAACTCTCAACAAACAAACACTATACTGCAACTCTTAACAAACCTGACACTATACTGCAACTCTCAACAAACCTGACACTATACTGAAACTCTCAACAAATCTGACACTATTCTGCAACTCTTAACAAACCTGACACTATACTGCAACTTTCAACAAACCTGACCCTATACAGCAACTCTCAACAAACCCACACTATACTGCAACTCTCACCAAACCTGACACTATGCAGCAACTCTCAACAAACCTGACACTATACTGCAACTCTCAACAAACCTGACAGTATACTGCAACTCTCAACAAAGCTGACACTATACTGCAACTCTCAACAAACCTGACACTATACTGCAACTCTCAACAAACCTGACACTATACAGCAACTCTCAACAAACCACACTATACTGCAACTCTCAACAAACCTGACACTATACTGCAACTCTCAACAAACCTGACACTATACTGCAACTATCAACAAACCTGACATTATACAGCAACTCTCAACAAACCTGACATTATACTGCAACTCTCAACAAACCCACACTATACAGCAACTCTCAACAAACCTGACTTTATATTGCAACTCTCAACAAACCTGTTATTATACTGCAACTCTCAACAAACCTGTTATTATACTGCAACTCTCAACAAACCTGACACTATACTGCGACTCTCAACAAACCTGACACTATACTGCAACTCTCAACAAACCTGACACTATACTGCTACTCTCAACAAACCTGACACTATACTGCAACTCTCAACAAACCTGACACTATACTGCTACTCTCAACAAACCTGACAATATACTGCAACTCTCAACACACCTGACTGTTATAAGGGATGACGTATTTTGAGACACGCTTTGCCCGCCTTCCACGTGCATTACCTCTTTCAAGTCGGTCCCGTGTTGGGTCGGCTAGAAAAAATATCACTTTGTTGATACTTTTTTTTACTATCATCCGTTTCTGTCGAACAAGATAGAACGATCTAGAGAATGCAGGAAGCAGTAAGACTGCGTATTCCATTTCCAGAAAGATCATATGAAACTGGGTATAAAAGGGATAAGAATAAATGACGAGGGAGAGATTTTCCTTTCCTTGATTACGAGTCATGCTATTTGTCATTATACTTTGTTGTGTGTAGAGATTTTATTTCCTCGTACAATTTTGTGCTCATTGTACTTTTATATACAGTACCGGTACCAGCAAATCTGTAAGTTTATAATTTTAATAATATTTCTCTTGGTTATTATTTAATTGAAGTTAACAAATTAAAAAGTTATTAATTGTAATTAGCTCTGGCCTTAATTGTCGTTTTATTTGTTATTATTTTTAACCTTTGGTATCGTCCTTTATTATGGACTGTTTATAGAACGAGCCCTAGACAAAAAAACAGAGATTAAATTCTCCATCTATAACGGTCCGTAATACTGACACTATACTGCAACTCTCAACAAACCTGAAACTAAACTGCAACTCTCAACAAACCTGACACTAAACTGCAACTCTCAACTAACCCTACATTATACTGCTACTCTCAACAAAACTGACACTCTACTGTAACTTTTAACAAACCTGACACTAAACTGCAACTCTCAACAAACCTGACATTATACTGCAACTCTCAACAAACCTGACATTATACTGCAACTCTCAACAAACCTGACATTATACTGCATCTCTCAACAAACCTGACATTATACAGCAACTCTCAACAAACCTGACACTAAACTGGAACTCTCAACAAACCCACACTATACTGCAACTCTCAAGAAACTTGACACTATACTGCATTCTCAACAAACCTGACACTAAACTGCAACTCTTTAAAAAAAAACTGAAAAAATCCTGATATCTGTCAGAACTATACAGCAAACAAACGATTACATCTTAAGTAATCCTGACCATCTATACAATTAGGCATTCCTAAGCGTGACAGAATGTTTAAATGAGAGTCTTGGAGCCGATGATACAGGCATGAGAACAACTGCTTTAAGGTATTCTACTGCCAAGCTCACTGAAGTGATAAGGGATGGCAGATTTTATACCATTCGCCCTCACCTTCAATGAACTCAGTCGGGTTTGTTTGATCTGCTGGCTATTTTCAGCGCTAGCGAAATACTTTAGATGTTTTGTGTTTACATTTTTATAATATAAAATGTTGTCTTAATTTAACATTTGTTTATATTTTTTATCTGATAATGAATATGTACAATGTAATAAAAAATGTTACATTTATTTTGATCAATAAAGACTCTTACCTTCTCTTAATTTAAAAAATAAAATAAACGCTCCCTGCGAATATAACTGAATACTTTGGTGTATAAACACCTCTCAGTGTTACACGTTATTTCAGTTACCATTTGTGATGCATTTTAACAAGTTTTAGTCCCTTCAAAGTTAAGAAAATGGGGTCTACAAAAATAGGCCTACAATTTGAATTATAGTTGTGGTTGTGAGAAAAGCAGCCTTATTAGCGCGTTACTCGTCAAAAACTATCGATTTGTTGAGAAGGAAATAACAAAATTTCAATATTTGTCTCTCTACTCCCTTACCTATATATTTTTTTTCACATTTTCAAATCCCAGGGTGCCAACCTTCCGTAAATTTATGGACATTCGCTAAAAATTTGACCTAAAATGACTTGTCCCTAAGAAATGTATGAAGTCTATTTTAAAAAATTAGACATTGGCAAAATATATTTTCAAGAAAAAATAACCGGGATCTCTCAAAGTTTAAGAAATTTAACACTAATGAGAATGCTAAATGTTGTTATAAAATAAATTATAAAATAGGATCAATCCACATGGTAATAGGGAAATAGTTGTAAGAATAGTTTAAATTTTTATTAGCTCCGTAAAAAATGTGTTTGTCTGTAAAATTGTGGAAAATCTGGATATTTTTCCGTAAATGTTATGTATCTGAGTTCGAAACCCTGCTAGTATTTATTAGTGTTTATTTCAGCCATATCTCTGGCAGGGTCTGAGGTGGTGGCGGGGGCTGGGGTACCCCCCCTCCCCCCAAGAGAAGGAGGCACTCCCCAAGAGAAAAATGTGTACAACATTAAAACGAAAACACATTTATAAAAAAAACTAATAAATTGTCATTTTTATAACATTTAAAGAAAAGAATATTAATTTTTGGCGTTTTTAGTGCATTGTTAATATTGCGAAATTAAATTAAAATTAATTTGATCTAAATGTCTTAAAACAATATAAAATAAACACGCAAAAACATCATGGCGCGAATTGCCCATTTTAGCCAAAGCGTTAAGTTTCTTTGATTTAATAACTACGCGTGACAAAACTGATAATGTATTAATTGTATTTTCCCCTTCTTAAAATTAAAATTAATAAATATAATTGATTGATTTTTAAATTGTTAATATAAAAAACACCAAATTTTAGCTTTTTATTTTTAACATTTTATAAGTTTTTACTTATTTTTCATTACAAAAATATACTTTTATTTAATTTATAAAGTTACAAAAACTTACGTTTAAGTCAATCAGTGCAGCGAAACTTCATAGCCAAATAGCATTCACTAATTCAATTATCACTCATCCAAATAAAAACTAATCTTACAAAGTTGCAAGAAAGAAGTCATACGGGATGCGCTCTTTTGCAGCTATTGCGCCGAAATTGTGAAACAGTTTGCCTCAATCTTTGAAGGACATTAAAAATGATAAAAAGTCATTTAAGAACCATGTAAAGACTTTTTTCTTTAAATAGATTTTAGGACATCAGAGCGCTTTGTTTATGCTAACATATCATGGACACAAGCGCTATATAAGTACTCAATCATCATCAATAGGTTCATTTTATATCTATATTTAAAGACACAATTATGTGACAGATTTGAACGTTGGTATAGCTTTTAATGTTGAAATAAATAACCATAATATTTCAATATATGGAATTATGCGTAGAATTATATTTTTTAAAAAGAAAATGTAAAACAATGTTTGGATCTAGGACTAACGAATTTTAATTAAGTTCAGGGACGTGCAAAAATGTGTGGTTGCTTACGTAGCGGGCTACAATCCCTTGGATGATTTCATTAATTTTTTATTAAAACTGTGGGTGAGGGGTATTCGATACTATCATTTTGCCCCATTCAGATCAAGATATGCATCAGAATAAAGGTACATAATATAATGCATATGGCATAGGAAAAAGGATGAATTCATTTTTACGTGGATGACAATATCTTTAAATCCAATGATATTACAGTCGTGAAAAGAGGTGTTACATTCTCGTTTTAAAAATAATAAACATACGTTGACCAATTAAGAAAATCAATGGCGTTGACAAAACATCCGTACATTTACATAAGTATGCCCGTGAATATCAAAACTCCATCATTTTACTCACGTGAAAATTTAATCTTTAAAAAGAACCATGTTGCTTTCCTTTTTTAAGTTTATGTGCGTGAATGAATCAGGGTTAAGATTTTCTTTTAAAAAAAATTGAAATATTTATTTGTATTTTTACTTTGCGAAATGTGAAGTGGGTGTATATTTTTATGAGATGAATAAAATTTCTTTTAAAAAAAATATTGAAAAAACCACTCAAGGCTGTTATAGACGTAAAAAAAAAGTTAAAATATTCTTCTTATGTTAAGAATTCTTTGTTTTACGATTTTTCGATGATATAGTTTAAAAAAAAAAAAACAAGACATTTTGTTTACATTTTTAAACAAGATATCAATATGTCAAATTCTGTTAATATAAAAAAAAATTAAAATGGTATATAGAGATTTTGTTGTAAATTAAAGTTTAAGTTTTCACGGGTGCACAAAATGAAATAGGGTAGGCCCAACATTTAACAATTTAAAAACAAAAGACATATGTTAAGTATTTCTTTAGCATATAAATCAGACTTCGATTAACTCCTTAAGTGTCAATATTGATTTAATTAGTTATCATTTAGATTTGGTAATTTAATGTAGTTTAGAGGCGCGAAAGGGGGTAGAGTAAGCATATAGTAATGTATAGCAGAAAAGACTTCTAAAAAATCAATGATGTTAGATACGTAAACATCATTACATAAATACTTCTTTTTAAAATAAGGAATTGTGAGAAGTTTTCGCAATAGCAGATAGACATTATCGAAGAGTGCCATTATTATCCCGATATCATCGGGTCATATTTTCTAGTCGATACTTATTGTATGATCCGTATATTGAAGGCCAATCTTGTTAGAAGCTGACACTATTCGATTAAAAATATCGCTCTGTTCCAAACACTTGCCGCTCTTGATTATAAGCCGAAGTGTTACTTCCCCCAATGTTTGCATATATCGGTATTGTTGAATCCTTTATATTAACTTAACTGTTCGTGGCTGGCTGGCTGGGACGTGGATTGGCTGGTCGGGATAAATCTTCGAATGACTTATTGACCCATTTCCCGCCAACATATCGAGCTGAAACGTGGCGCATAGACTCGTTGGCGATGACAACACATTCTTTCAAATTTTCAGCCCAAACCCCAAAAATCAGTTTGTACTGTTTTCAAGGGCAACATGAAGGAAAATTCCCGATAACTGCGCACTCTTTGAGATTTAAAAAAAATTAAAATATCGCAAGTGCGTTTAGTGCGTAATATTTTCTTTTGTTTTTCTGAAATAGTTGGTGACATAAATCTGCGGTCTGAAAGCGGGTGGGTCGTTAGATTATTAATATGGTTCAGGGTGTGAACCTTGAGTGGGGGAGCACTAGTTGGGATTCTTATAAAGGGCGTTTCTAATGCGCATGTTTGTCAAATTTTCAACCCAGCACGGGGTTGAATTTAACATTGTGCCAAATGATTACCCTGGTGCGCGCCACGACCAAGGTGAATTTAGTTTATGTATGGCACTGGGCGCCATAATACATCCCCGTATGATTGAAAAATTCCTCCTCGATCAAATAGTTGAATAAAAACCACGAAATCAGGTATATTCCAATATGCACCTCTTGATTTTGAAATAATCAAACAAAATCTGGGGATGGCTTCTACTTCTCGATAAAAATGGCAATATAGATATTTGGCCCTGGTCGCCGATTATGGTGTCGATAGATATACTGCCTAGTGACGTAGCTAGTGTAGGGCTGGCTTAGATGGATGTTTTACCACGCTCCTTTTCACGATACAAACTTGGTAGTTGTGCCTCCCTTCAATATGACTAAATAGTGACGCCCGGGAGGACCAACCCACCAGCCCCCCTTCAATAGAGAGGCATAGCTAGAGTGTTTGGTGGCATATTCATTTTTAAGGCGCCCCCACCATCAAATCTAAAAGCAATTATTTTAATCCATGAAATACCATCTAAGCCCAGTTTGGCACCCCTTCTAGTCTGGAACTTAGAGACATTTGTGCACCTCCCCCCCTCTGGTACTATCGACCCAAAATTATGCCCCCCCCCCCTACAGAGGAAATAGTCTGAAAGAAACACTTGAGTCTTTATGTCATTTATTGCAATGTATTTCAAATTAATATTATATTACGACACAGTTGTTTGACGAGATATATTTCTTCCCACTATCCATTTGCTGCCCTCTTGGATACTACTTCTCAGCTAAGTGCTATTTTAAAATTTTATTCTGTTTTTTTTCTGTCTGTTCGATGACGAAGGCTTCCTGCCGACACGTTCGTTGTTTAGTTGCGTTCCTTTTTCAGGTTTAACTTTAACCTTTCTTTGTTTTACTAATTTTCTATTCATTCAGTGCTGGAATCTACGAGAGACTCAACTAGAAATAATTCATGCCATATATACGCTGGCACCTTAACGCATTTGTAATGTTAGGCCTTATTTCGCCAAACTGATTATTATGAATACATTATTAAATTTAAAAAACCGAATGTAAAGTTTCCAAAGAGCTTTATATTAAGACTGCGACTATTCGTACCCGGGTACCAGAAGTGAGAGGTTGGGATTAAAAAACTATTTAAAATATTATTGTTGGGTTTGTAAGACAAAATGAGGTATCAAATGAAAGATAATTGAATGGACTATATTTTTGTAAACTTAATTCTTCAGTTTAACTAAAATAAACTACCGTACCACAAATGACATCCGAATAGCATCGTATCCGGAAATTTGATCGAATGAAATTTCGTCGACGGAAAATTGATCGACGGTAAGTTGATCGAACGGAAATTTGATCGAATCGTTTTTTTTAGTTTATACGTTAAAATTTTGCGTCAAATTTCTTTTTGAACGTATTATTTTGTTTTACGATATAGTATAGAGCGTTCAAGAAGAAATTTGACGAAAATTTTAACCTTTGAACTGAAAAAAAGATTCGATCAATTTTCCGTCGACGAAATTTCTTTCGATCAAATTTCCGGTAACCGAATAGCATTGAGTCTAACGTCTATAATGGGACCCGGGTGCGAATGGCGGCGCTGCGTGTCCGGGTCCATTTTGACTATTCGGATGTCATATTTGTGGTAGTTTATTTTAGTTGAACTAAAGAAATAAGTTAACAAACAAATAGTCCATTCAGTTATCTTTCATTGGCTAATGTGCTTCTGTGGTCCCTCATTGGGAGTCACTACCCTTTGTTTATGATAGATTTAGGGTTCGGGTGAGCGATAGAGGTACCAGTAGCGTGCAATTACCCTTTCATTTGATACCTCATTAGTCTTACAAACCAAACAATAATATTTTTAATAGTTTTTTAATCCCAACCCCTCACTTCTTGTACCCGGGTACGAATAGCCACTTCCTTCTATAAATCATAATGGTGATTTAGTTTCTAGCAGTTAGAAAATTAGACAATTGTATTTCAGTTAGGCAAATTTGCGATATCGGTAGGATCAATATAATACAAAGAGAAGTTAATGAAAATAATCGAAATTCTCTTTATGCAATTTATTTGCATTGAATAATAAATTCATTAGCACTGATTATAAAGGATTAATAAATATCTAATAATGAGAAATTTAAGTCAAAATCTCAAATGTATTTTCGATTCCAGTTGAGTTAAAAGTAATCGAACAAACCTCACGCTTCAACGAGAGTACGTGACTGCCTGTGGATTCTGTTAATGTTATGCAACGAAATGCAAAGTTAAGACGAGGGGTCAAGTGAACTGGTAACTTAGCTCAAACTCATATGTTGGATACAAGAAAAATAGATTAAAAGCTTGAGAAAGATTTCCGATTAATAAATTGGGACACGGCACATTTGTATATGCCACGTTAAACTTAAATTAAAATATTACACTTAAACTGTTCAACTTATTTATTAATTAAGAATAAGTAATAAATAAGTTGTCTTAAGTCTTAGTCTTATTACTTATTAAGTATAACTATGCTACTGACTCTTTTAGGCTGTAGGTTTAAGGCAACAACGATATTATCATTATTTTATCTAGGCCTTTGCCTTTAGTGAAGGTATATCCTAAGTCCTAAGTGACTAAGTAAGTCTACACTGTGGATCCAAATTAATTTTTTTTAAATTTCTGTACATTATTATTAAGTGAGATGTCATAAATAAATAATACATATTTTATTTTAACCAATACATCATTTTACAATTATTTAAAACAGTTCAAACACAAGACAACTAAAGTATTTTTCAAGAACTCTTTTAGTAGTGACAATTACCATTTCATTGGTGATTGGTGATCATAGTGGAGCGTCCTGGTAAATTTATACTGACTGAGGCACAAAAGAATTTTTGGTAGTATTTATATCTTTTGGTCCTAACTTAAACTCTTTCCATGCCAGTGGGGCTTCCATGTTTGTGCCAGACCAGTTTTCGACCAATTTAAATTTTTTAAATGAATTTTGAATATCTTTTTTTTTTATCAAGATAGCCGTATTTCTCATCAAATTAAAGGAAATTAGATCGAGTATAATAGTATGTAAAAAATGAAACAATATCATTCAATATGACAATATTAGTATACATTTTTATGATTTCACAATTTTGTTTTTAAAAAAGAAAAAGTCCACCAAATCTAAACTTATCAGACTATATGGGCTGTGGAGCTGGTATCCTATTGAATAGGCTATTCTGCATCAATCGTCAGAAATTAAATCCATTTTTGATCAGAATGCATTTTACGTTTTGAAAATATTCCATTTAGTGAGAGAGCTATACATGTTTTTGGGTTAGCGGTAAGGCCGGTGATGTGTTCAGTGTGTATCTAAAAAGATTTCGATGTTTGTATTCACATAATGCAAGTTATTGTTTTCTTTGTTTTTTATTTTGGTATTTAAAGTTGTGGGGTTTGGGGAGGGTTCTCACCTCCCCAGTCCCTAGAAGATAATTCCAAATGCAATTTAAGCAGTACTCTCCCTTTTGTTACAGATGTTTTAACATATGGGTATTTTAATTTTCAACTAATCAAATTACAGCACTTTTGGCGCGCGTCTTTTTTTTTACCGGTGTTGGGTCTTGGGGTAACAGCAAAGATGTGTTTACTCTTTCCTTTCTTTTGAAATGTGTCAGTTTAATTTTAATAATAATAATAAAGTTCATTTGAAAAATCACGCTTCATCCCCAAAGGCTCGAAGCGTCACGAAGGGTGTTCCAAATGGTTGGGCCAGCAAATGCGAACACGCGGTATCGAGAGTTTGCTACTATCGGATGAGCGGAGTTGTTTAGTGGGTACATAAGGCGTCATGAGCGCTTGGAGATAGGACGGCGCCAGGTCATGCAAGCAGCGGTAGCACAGAGTTGGAACATTTTATTTTAATATACTTTATATTAACTGTAGCGTTTATGATGCGAGTAATGCTCAATAAAGAACAGGAATGTTATTACACACATCGTTCGGGTCCTACAATTAATAGGTCTATTCACCCGAAGTCCATTGTTGGGATTCCCCCAAGTGACATCACTGCGCTTAGGGTGAGACAACTCTTGGCAAAACCCATACCGTTAACCCAAAATTTACCCATTTTTGTAATGGTAATAAGAACCAAAGAAAACAGATTCTTTGCGAACACACAGATGAGGCCTTCCTGTGCATGCAATGAACACATAGCAGCTGCATTTGGTTATTTTATGCGCTGAGCAGTATGCACACTGTTAATCATGCCCGTCATAATCAACCAGGTGCTTGTTTTGACTGAGACGCTCATCTGCATTTTTAATGGACTTTTTTCCCTGGCTTTGATTGGGTGGGCACTAGGGGAATGAGTGTTTCAGGGTTCTTGGCATTAGAAACTATTCTTCCTGGATCTTTTATGCTTAATTTCTGACTTCTCTTTGAAGGCATAGGAGTAGTATTATCTGAATCTTCACTGTCACCACCATACTATCACCTCCTCTATTTCCATTTACCGATACATCAGAAAGCTGAAAATTATCATTGAATAAGATTCAAATGAATCATGGTAATAGTTTGATGTTTCAGCATCGATAATTTGCAATAAAAGTTCTTTTGTTTGCACACTTGACTACCTACATCGTCTAGCAACACCTGAATTGCTTGGAGTAGGATTGGCCATGCTTATTTTTACAACAGTTTCAATACAAATAAAAAAAAGTAGCAACTATGTAAACAAACTCTACATCTAACAGGAAGGAAGCAGAAAGAGTTATAGTTCATTTGAGAATATAAAGAGTAGGATTGACATCCGTGGGCATCGAAATAAACTACAGAAATTATCTTGAAAATATCTAGTGGGTGGCACAAATGCGGCCAGTCAATCAATTGACATGGAAGGAGTTAATTAAGAGAAATTTTTTCCCTGATTGAGCTGATCGTAGGTATCTGTGATGAAATGGGTGGGATGTATCATCCAAAAATTTTAGCTTTACAACGGCATTTTTAAAAAAATTGTTCAAGTGAAAGATATTTAGTTTGTGTGATATTGTAGCTTTGTAATTGGTCTATAATATGATCGGTTTTTGGTGTCAGGTGGTGAATTCTCACACCAGCAGGTAATACTGAAGTTTAGTAGGCTTCCAATTGTTGCATGTACAATAAATTAATAACTGGTTTGTTTCCCGCAAAATTGTACAATTTTTTAAGATAGAAAAGATTTTGATTTTAACTTAAAGATCATGAAATAAGTCATTCTTTTTTTTTTTAAAGGATTTGTGACCCTTCCAGTCTCTGCACAGTAGGCCTACTTGCACATGAATTGATCAAGATAGAACTACCAGTTATTTATTATTATAAATATGGCATCATTAAACAAACGAATACTGCAAAAATCAAATGAGGCAATCAAATCATTTAGAACTCTGAAAACTCTCCATAGTCATGACATAACCCCGTCACCTGGCTCAGGAATTCATTGTTTACCTTCCAGAATATTTCAAAAAGACATCTTAGTTGGGAAATCTCAGAAAAAGTTTTACACGACTGACAACAATAATTCAGTCAAAGTTCTCAGTCAGTCATCAATTTTAGTTCAAGATGGCATTAACATTGAAGAATTACCCATCTTAATCAGACGAGCCACTCAAAACTCATTCCCATTCACCTCTTACTCCTACTCAGGAGAAAAGATTAGGGATGAATCGGAATTTGAAAATAGCTTTCGACAAGTTCTTCAAAACTGCATTTCTGTAAATGACGTGTTCAAACTTTTGGAGGTTCCATCAGACAAGGTCAGGGGTTATTCTGCTGCATTTGCTTTACAAAGACTTCATGTTTTAAAATATCTTAACACAGACTGGAACCTAATACATTCTTTCATACGCTCAGCTGTTATGCGTGAACTCTACGATACTGTGGAAAAAGATGTTGGACTTCTATCAAACAGAACTCTGATATCCCTGGTAGAATGCTACTTAGCTGCTGAAGGATTCAGTCCAACATGTTTAGATGCTATTAATATTGAAGTGCAAATACGTCTTGTAGATTCTACTTTCTCCATAGAAGAGCTCCTCACGCTTGCTAATATACTGCAGTCTGGCACAGAGAATATAGCCAAGCAGGTGCCTTTTATAACTAAACCAAAAACACCAACCATGAGCATTGTATCAGAGAATGCTTCCAGGTTTTTATCAAATGAAGATCCAGAAGCTGTACGAATGGAGCATTTTGACAAGTTTTGTGCCAAATTAGGTCCACATGTTCGTGAGGAGATCAAGTCCAACTGTACCAGTATTTTAAAGAATCTTTGGATCCATTTAAATTCAAGGTTGTAATTAGATAAAATAACCCACTGTTACTTTGATGCTTCTTGTCTAAGCTGCCATCATATCTAAACAGATTAAGGACACTTTAAATAACTATTTCATTTAAATAAGAATTATTATGATATCCTTTTGTCCCAGTTTCCTAATTATTGTAGTATGCACAAGAAATATTGACAGACACATTTCATTACAGAAAATTTTGGCATTGTGTAAAAAATTTTTTGTTTAAAGGAAAATTTTTATTATGGGAATTTTTGTTACAGATATCCAGAAATAAATGAAGAAACATTGCCCCTAATCCTCCAAGCTCTTACTCACAACAACAAAAATATGGTCAGCTTCATGGAAAAACCAATGACCAGAGTGTGGCTTCAGCTGTCCCCTGATGGTGTTCAAACTTGTCTCAATAATCTGGTGCGTTTGAGAGTAAACAATACATCCATTTTCACAGATCTAGGTCAGTATTGTAATGAAATATAAGACTTGCATTTTCTTGTAAAGGAGAAATTTAATATTAAAAAATTCAGCTAATCTGAGTTACAGAAATCAATACCCTTTAGAGCCCTGAATATTTATTAAGAATGTCTGACTTTTGTTCATATTTATCTCCCTGTCCATTTAGATCTCTTTTGAATGATCTAATTAGAATGTTATCAGACTCTCTTGTAACATATATCCAGTAGAAGCTTAAGGGGGTCGGCGCCTGAAAATATCTTAATTTTTCAAAAATTATCCAATTTTTTTTGTTTTCATTTTTACGAAGATGAACATTCTTAGATTCGATTACACATAAATGTATACTACTTTTTAAAAGATTTGTTGTGAAACAACTGATATTTAACACCCCACCCCACTTTAAAAATTGACCTAATTTTAGAAGAAAATAAAATTCATCCATATCCCATGTTTGAGACCTCAAAAAACTATTTTTAAATAGCATAATATGCTATTATTATATATCAATGTAAAGGTAAATTCAAGCAGTTTTTTTATTATTTAGAATCGTAGTCAGTAAATATAATTGCCTCAAATAATCGGATCCACAAACGTAATGTTGTAGGATATTCCTTAGTTCTATTATTATAATTATTTTACCGATTTTCATTGGTCCAAACGGGAGTAACCAAGGTACCGATGACTCGCGCATGCGCAAATGAGTTGTTTATGTGTGTTTACCGGATCGCTAACTAAATTTTGCAAACGAAGCATCAGCATGTTTTGATTTTAAAATATGCATTTACAACCTTACCGATTAGGTAAAAGCCAGAAATAAATAAACTACAGAAATTTATGCACTGGCACTAAGAAAAGCTCTCAATTCAAGGTAAGTATACTAAAAAATTATCATAATTTAGCGACACGAGATTGCGATAGTTGAGATTATTCAGTCAGTACTACAGTACGTCAGTACAGTCAATGTGTTGCCATGCCATGATGCTCGTGATGGTGTAAGGGTTGTTTAGCTTATGTGGAGATTTGCACAAGTTTCTACTTAAACTTAAAGTCTTTATATTTATCAATGAAGGGAATTTTTAATTTATATGAAACCTAAGCCTATTTATTTGGCTACAAAAACATTGAAAAATAATCGACGAGTAGTTCAAAGTAATAGTCTAGACTAATACAATTATATATTAGATTAGCATTAGTGGTTAGCATTATGGATATGAGCGAATAAATTCGTATTAGAATGTTTCAACTCAAATAGTTTAATCTTAGCCTAATTCATTTATTTTATCTGCATACAATTATTAATAATAGTGATAGCCTAATTTGTTTAGTATCATTTCTTATTTGTAAAATCAATTTATTAGATTAATAATTAATAATAGTAATTATAATAAAATAAATAATTAGTTAAGCAATCCTACACATCTAAATAATACTGATTAGTTACTGATAGACTAACTGTGATCATTGTCAGTATAGTTTTTGCTAATTGATGTTTATTAATTTTTTAATTCCATTCCAGCCCCCAATAAGTACTACCGAGCCGAGCAAAAGTTAATTCTTCTGTGACAAGAAGTCAACTTCAACAGCAGGGGGAGTACTAAACAAGGATTTGGATATGATCATAATTCAAATCTTTTACCAATTTTCTTCTGTCTTCAGTGGGGTGGACAAATCGCAGAAGCCATAACTTACAGCTGATTGCAAAACATAATAGTCAATACTATGAATATAAAAATGACTTGATTGTGAGTGGTTAGATTCTTCATATTCACAGCATTATCAATTATAGACTGTAAGGCTTGAAGGACAATGGCATGGACTATGAAAAGTTGCAATCTATGATATCTGCCATAACCTTAAAAACCCAGCTGCACTGCACAATTTATAACCGGCACAAAGTATAAAAACTGCTCTATGCAGAAGAAAATTTATGAGCAAGTATCTGCCCAATTATTACATTTCTAAAAGACACATAACTCATTCCTCTCTGGTATGAGGGAATTCTTTACTGAAAGAGGTACACAGAATATGTACAAAAGTTTCAACATAGCATTGGTGCCATGGAACTACATGGAACTGCTTCAATTTCAGTGATGTTGTCAGCAACATAACCCTGTCATCTAATTATGGTTAAAAATGATCATGGACAAAATATGGTTGATAGGGGGCTTTGAATGCTGAGCAAAAAATTGGTAGACAACACAAATTAGCTTTATTCGAGCGGAAAATAAAAAATCTTTAAAAAATTGTGATTTTGACGAGAGCACCTGAGGGAAGTTCGAGAAGGTGAAAACCATGTTCCTGGTGCATTTAACAGTTAAATAATATACAAAACCACCATGTCCATGTTGCTGAACAAAAAAAACTATGTAAAAGAACTTCATTTTCATAATAAACTTAAAATTTTTCACTTTTTAAGTTTAAAATTGATTTTTCTCAAAGTTGTTTTTTTTCTATTGTTTTGTAACGTAGAATTCTAAAATCTCAGCTAATATACAAGCTAGAGTAATAAAATTTGGTGTGTATCTTCCTTTAACTATTTTGTGGGTAATGAGCTATACAGAATTCAATTTGGTCTATTACTTTTTTCAAAATAAAGTTTTTATTTTCCTATGATTGTAAATTTTAAGCGTTTTCTGCCGAGGCAAATTTTACAAATTAAAAAAAAAATGTTTTGAAAAGTTTGAAGGAAATTAAACTGGCTCAGTACCTCTAAATATACTTGAAGTTCATGAATCAATCATTTTTTAAGCAATATGTATGTTTGTTTTAAAAATTTTAGAACTCTACGAATAGGTATTATTTTCAAGATGGCCGCCGTTGCCATGACAACTATAAAATCTTTTTAAATTTTAAAGCATGAAAATATTTCTCCATTCATAGCTAAACATGACCATAATAAAATAGTTGTTCTAAGTTGGTTAATTAAAAAAAAATTTTTTTTGGTAGCTTAATATTTATTAATATGCAGAAAAATAAACTTCACATTTGAATTGAATATTTACTGTTTCAAAAAAGGTCTCCTGAGATTTCCACAATGTGCTAAATGCTCCTCTAGTTCTGTGTATCATGAGCTTGATGTCTTTGTCTATAAATCAGACCTTGCAAATGACACTTCTCAGATTTTTTAAATGATGTGATATTTCTCCTAGTTTTTACTTTGCTCCTGTCATTTTCTAAATTAAAATTATACCACATGATGTCCAGTTGTCATGACTTGCACAATCTGGTAGTAAAACATTCTTCTAATTTTTGCTATTCATTTAAAGGTTAAATAAAATATATGAAGCAGGTTGCTGTGCCTATGTAAACATTTTTTGAAACATCTTACAGGTCGATGGGCCTATGTGAACATACACAAGATGACCCCCCATCTGCTGCTGTCTTTCCTAAACACCTATATCCAGTTTGGATTTGTGGATGAGAATTTATTTAAAGTCATGGAAAAATGCCTTCAACTCAAGGGACAGCAGGTAGGAGATTTTAACATGTACAACCATATTGATTGATTTTAAGTTTTTAAAGTCAATGTTTAAATAACCATCTAAATAGCAATTCTTTAGGCTGCATTATTATAAAATAATAATGTATATAATAATTTAAAAGTAATGGTCATAACTTGAAATTGTAATGTATACATTTATGTTCTCCTATTTTGTTTCTACCCCCCTCCCCCCACCCCACTTAGTTGTTTGGCATGCATTCCCCCCATCACATAAGTTGCTCTATTGTATTTTTCTTTTCATTTAATTTCTCATTTCTGATCTAGGTTAAAAAAAAATAATTAAAATCTTTGTTAACACAAGTGATGCTGTAAAAGTAGAGTCAGATGATTTTATCCTTATGCCAAGTTGGTTGCTGTACCCTGGCTTATGCCAAGTTGGTTGCTGTACCCTGGTTTATGCCAAGTTGGTTGCTGTACCCTGGCTTATGCCAAGTTGGTTGCTGTACCCTGGGTTTTGGGGGTTGAGGTTCATTATGCAGGAATTTCCTCTTCCATAATTAGAACCTTGTTGGCCTGACAAACCTTACCATTACACTTTGTTTGCTAATTGCTGGGAACATATCTGACATACTTGAACCCACTATCTCCTGGTTATAAGACAGAATGAAAAGCGTACTGCAGACATTTTACCCTGATTAATTGACTTACTGTTTGAATCTGCAGACATTTTACCCTGATTAATTGACTTACTGTTTGAATCCTTTGAGATCATAATTTGACACAATTTCTTCTTTTCAGGTCCAAACAAATGTCATAGCAATGTGTGTTGAGTACTGCAGAACCAGTCGGTATGTGTCTCCGCTAGTGATGGACTCGGCAGCACAACATTTCACACAGCATGGATATTCATATGAACCACTGCAGCTTTACGCAGTGTTAAGAGCTTTTGGACAGCTAAATTATCTACCCAGTCAGACAACAGATTTCTTAAAGCAGGTATATAAATTGCTTACCCTACTTGTATTATATACAATTTTGCTATTTTAAATTTGATTGTGTACAAACTTTTTTCATGGCTTATAATTTCAGAATTTATCATGAAGTATGTGGGGCATACAAGCCAAATTTAAAACTTTTTATGGCATTGTTGAAACAGCAAATACAAGTTTAAAAATTCACTTAAAAATAAATGGAGGAGGGATAAGCATGATTACATTTTTTTCGTCTTAAATATTGTTTCACAACTGTACAAAAATTATTTTTTATGAGTAGCACACCAAAAACTTTGCCATTTTTCCTTCCTCTATTGATTTGAAAAGTTTGCATTTATTTACAAGCATTGTATTTTAATGTCATTCATTATTTTTAATTATTTCACATAAATAAATGGTAAACACCAGTGGTACTAGCCTATATGTTGTGAACTAGAATTTTGTTATGGAAAAGGTGTTTGGTGTAGATAGTATTTGTGTAGCTGTTTCTATGTGCTTGGTATTTTTTGACGTATTTGGGTATGGGAAATGACGTTGTGAGTTGTTATGGTTTTGAATAGTGAGGGAGTAATTATATTAGAATTAGAATTTCAGATTTGTTTGTTTAATAAAGAGATACATGACATGAGTCAAAGGTTTGTTAAGTAATTAAAGTACCCCCTAGACAGAAAATTTATTTAACTGTGGTAATATTGAGATTGTAACACTGGAGTTTGTGTTTTATTTTGTGATTGTAACCCCTAGACAACGGAGAGTCTACTGCCCTTAGTAAACTTACCTAATGTGGGAGTTGTTCATATGAAAAAGAAGGAAGTTTTTAACAGGTGGAAGTTATTCATGTAAGGAAGATTGTCTAAAAAGGTGTGTTATATTCGCCTGGCGGCCCGAAATTTCAAAGATGCATTCGGAGATACACTGGTGGTCCTGTATACTGCTCTGACTGTAGAGTCAGATGATTTTATCCACATGCCAAGTCTTGTTTACTGCTGTGACTGTATCCTGCTGCACTGTACCCCGATTTGTCAGTATACCACTGTCGGTTCAACGCGTGAGGGACAAGACCAAGACCAGGCAATTAGTTTAAATTATATAAATACTGTTTAGAATTTTGTTATTTAAATGTTACGCCATTGAGTGCATTAGAATTTTTGTTCAGTTATTAGGGATAATTTAATTATCACCAAGTAGATATTATTTTTGCTATTGAGTACATCATATAATTGAATTTAGTTAAATATGTTTTTGTATACCAGAAGTTTTGGAGTTAGATTTTTTTTACAAACCAGAATTAATTTATAAACATACTGAGGAAAATATCGGTAGTAGTAATTGGGTAGAAACATTGTAAATTAAATAGTAAGTTGGAGACAAGGAGTTACAGAAAACAATTGTTCCAAAAGCTTAGGGAAGAGGAAGAGGAGAGGGGTCTCAAAGACGAACCTCTCAGTGGATAGGAAGGGGAGAACGAGAAGAAAGGGAAATTCAAGATAAGAATAGAAGACATGGAAAGATAAGAATAGAAGAAAAGGAAAAAATTAGATAAGAATAGAAGAAAGGGAAGACGATCTTAGGACATTGAAATTAGAAGCGGATAAAGAGATTGAAATAGTTAAAAGGCAGCTTGAAGAAAGGAGAAGGCAACATGAAGCTGAAATGGAAAAATTTAGAATAAAGCACGAACAGACAGGCAGAAATAGAGGCAGAAGACAAACAGGCAGAATTAGAGGCAGAAGACAAACATACAGGCAGAAATAGAGGCAGAAGAAATCATCAGTCAAGAATTTTTTTGACAGTGACCATAGTGAGAGTGATGGGAAAGAATGGGTTAGTACCAGAATAGTTAGGATAATTAGTATTAACTGTGATATTCCGTACACTAGAGGTAATAGTTATAGTGATTGGTCAGAGGAGGAGAAAAAGTCAGTTATTACATGTCAGAAGTGTAAACTATGAAGAATTAGTTCAGATGGGAAAGTAAGCGTAAGACTTGGGAAATGAACAGACGGGGATAAAGTAGAAACTGAGAAAAGCATTAAGGAAACTGGGAGGTCATTAATTAAGGTTGAAGGGAGTAAAGTCCATCTATTAGCCCATGAAAATGAGGTAAATGAGAATATTACAGAGTTTATGGAGGAGTTTAGGTATCCAGAAGAATGTCATACTATTATAACTGAGTGTAGGGACATTGTCATACTATTATAACTGAGTGTAGGGACATTGTCATACTATTATAACTGAGTGTAAGGACATTGTCATACTATTATAACTGAGTGTATGGACATTGTCATACTATTATAACTGAGTGTAGGGACATTGTCATTTTTATAGCATCTAGTGAGACGGTAGGAAATTGTCATTTTTATAGCATCTAGTGAGACGTTAGGACATTGTCATTTTTATAGCATCTAGTGAGACAGTAGAAATAAAAGAACATAGTGGGGAAGTTAAAAAAATGTTCAGGTACAACAGGATAGTCATGTGGGAGATTGTAATTTTGAGAGTCAGGAAATAGAAAAACGGAAAGCATTTTTTACCAGTGGCACAAGCTACCCGACAAACTTTGATATTGTTTTGACCTACGTTAGGATTATCTCCAGGTTGGGCAGATACACACAGAGTGAAAGGACTCAAAAAATGTCAGCCATTAGTTTGTCAATTTTAAAGTAAACATATTTACTTCTCTGTGCTGGTTTATTATTGAATTATTTTTACATCAGCACCTATCTAATCTTTCAGTCTGATGAAACACATTGACAAGATCTAATCTTTCAGTCTGATGAAACACATTGACAAGATCTAATCTTTCAGTCTGATGAAACACATTGACAAGATCTAATCTTTCAGTCTGATGAAACACATTGACAAGATCTAATCTTTCAGTCTGATGAAACACATTGACAAGATCTAATCTTTCAGTCTGATGAAACACATTGACAAGATCTAATCTTTCAGTCTGATGAAACACATTGACAAGATCTAATCTTTCAGTCTGATGAAATACATTGACAAGATCTAATCTTTCAGTCTGATGAAACACATTGACAAGATCTAATCTTTCAGTCTGATGAAACACATTGACAAGATCTAATCTTTCAGTCTGATGAAACACATTGACAAGATCTAATCTTTCAGTCTGATGAAACACATTGACAAGATCTAATCTTTCAGTCTGATGAAACACATTGACAAGATCTAATCTTTCAGTCTGATGAAACACATTGACAAGATCTAATCTTTCAGTCTGATGAAACACATTGACAAGATCTAATCTTTCAGTCTGATGAAACACATTGACAAGATCTAATCTTTCAGTCTGATGAAACACATTGACAAGATCTAATCTTTCAGTCTGATGAAACACATTGACAAGACCTTTCTTTCAGTCTGATGAAACACATTGACAAGACCTTTCTTTCAGTCTGATGAAACACATTGACAAGACCTTTCTTTCAGTCTGATGAAACACATTGACAAGACCTTTCTTTCAGTTTATTGAAACACATTGAAAAACCCTTTATTTTAGTCTATTAAAATACATTGACAAGACCTTCTTTCCAGCTGTTGAAAAACATTAACAAGCCCCTTATTTGAGTCTGTTGAGACACATTAACAGGGACATTGAACACAAGTCACTACAAACAGTGAATGATGTGAGTCTATTGAGACACATTAACAAGGATATTGAACACAAGTCACTACAAACAGTGAATGATGTGAGTCTATTGAGACACATTAACAAGGACATTGAACACAAGTCACTACAAACAGTGAATGATGTGAGTCTATTGAGACACATTAACAAGGATTTTGAACTCAAGTCACTACAAACAGTGAATGATGTGAGTCTATTGAGACACATTAACAAGGATTTTGAACTCAAGTCACTACAAACAGTGAATGATGTGAGTCTATTGAGACACATTAACAAGGATTTTGAACTCAAGTCACTACAAACAGTGAATGATGTGAGTCTATTGAGACACATTAACAAGGATTTTGAACTCAAGTCACTACAAACAGTGAATGATGTGAGTCTATTGAGACACATTAACAAGGATTTTGAACTCAAGTCACTACAAACAGTGAATGATGTGAGTCTATTGAGACACATTAACAAGGATTTTGAACTCAAGTCACTACAAACAGTGAATGATGTGAGTCTAATGAGACACATTAACAAGGATATTGAACACAAGTCACTACAAACAGTGAATGATGTGAGTCTATTGAGACACATTAACAAGGATTTTGAACTCAAGTCACTACAAACAGTGAATGATGTGAGTCTATTGAGACACATTAACAAGGATATTGAACACAAGTCACTACAAACAGTGAATGATGTGATTGCAAACTATTATTCTCTAACTGTATTAAATGATACAGATTTTTTGTGTGGTAACTATTACAACTATTTAACCTAAAACTGTTATTTCTCTCTTATCCTTCAGGTAGAGCATTGCCTGTGGGACAGATTTGACCAGCTGGATGAGGTCCAGTTGCTGGAGATACTTGGTTCATTCACTTTCCTCAATGTTCTTCCAAAAAACTTTTCTCAGCGTGTCACCAGCAATGATTTCTTTCACAGAGTTGACAGTAAGTGGACACAGCTTTTATTCTTTAATTTGTCTCATTTTTCAATGTCACTTTTCTAGATTACTGAAGAATAGCTTGTGTTGGAGCAGGCAGTGGCGTAGCACCGGGTGACACCATCTCAGGGGTGACACCAAATTGAAAAATTGCATATTTACAGAGCACACACTGCTCGGTCTAACAAAATTTTATAAAAAGATAACTGATCACACATAAATTTTCCACACATGTAACCAATCCAAATGCATGCTGTATTAATAATTCTGATATTTCACGTGTATCTGCTACCTTTACCTTTGTGCTGATCTACATGAGGAAGTTAATCTTACACAGCAGTATCTGCAGACTACAGGCTTTACTCTTAACAAAGTGGTCACCAACCTAGAGGCCTTAAGATTCTTTCTGCACGAGAAGCACTGTCACTTGGTGGAACATGCTATTGAAAAATGCACTTTTAAAATCAGATCAGTAATGAGTTTTGGTAGAGAAGATTAAGGTTTAAGAAGAGAGTGGCAGGAGAACTATTTACGATCCAGATCCACCGTGGAACAGTCAAGGCTTTCTGATCTGGCTATATTATATTATCACTGAAATGAATATGTTGAAGGATACAGCTTTGAAGCCCAGGAAACGAACATTTTAAATGAAGTAAATTTAATGTAAAAATAACGATAACTTAAGATGTTACAGTTCTTAAATACATTCAACTCCTGACCTTCAATTATTTGTTTTTCTTCTTGTCATTGTTATACTGTGGACTTATTTTAACTAGAGGAAATCTATTGTGGGGGGAGGGGGGTGACTCCATGGGTTTACCACATCGGGTGACACCAACCCTTGCTATGCCACTTGGAGCAGGGTGTGGTTCTACTATGGTTCTTCACTCAAATGCATATGATGGACTGCCGCAATAAATGGTGTTGCTTGGCTTCTAGAGGGTATGCAGTTGCTTGGCTCCTAGAGGGTATGCAGTTGCTTGCCTCCTAGAGGGTATGCAGTTGCTTGGCTCCTAGAGGGTATGCAGTTGCTTGGCTCCTAGAGGGTATGCAGTTGCTTGGCTCCTAGAGGGTATGCGAAGGAACTTGATGATGATTGATTACTTGTTTAGCGCTTGTGTCCATGCTATTCTAACATGCTCTTAAACTCTATTTAAAGGAAAATGTCTTTAATTGTCTCTTAAATCATTCTTGAATGTTTTTAAATTCTCTCAAAGATTGAGACAAACTATTCCATAACTTACAAGGATCGCACTCCCAACAAACTATTCCATAACTTACAAGGATCTCACTCCCAACAAACTATTCCATAACTTACAAGGATCGCACTCCCAACAAACTATTCCATAACTTACAAGGATCTCACTCCCAACAAACTATTCCATAAATTACAAGGATCTCACTCCCAACAAACTATTCCATAACTTACAAGGATCTCACTCCCAACAAACTATTCCATAAATTACAAGGATCTCACTCCCAACAAACTATTCCATAACTTACAAGGATCTCACTCCCAACAAACTATTCCATAAATTACAAGGATCTCACTCCCAACAAACTATTCCATAACTTACAAGGATCTCACTCCCAACAAACTATTCCATAAATTACAAGGATCTCACTCCCAACAAACTATTCCATAACTTACAAGGATCTCACTCCCAACAAACTATTCCATAAATTACAAGGATCTCACTCCCAACAAACTATTCCATAACTTACAAGGATCGCACTCCCAACAAACTATTCCATAACTTACAAGGATCTCACTCCCAACAAACTATTCCATAACTTACAAGGATCGCACTCCCAACAAACTATTCCATAACTTACAAGGATCGCACTCCCAACAAACTATTCCATAACTTACAAGGATCTCACTCCCATCAAACTATTCCATAACTTACAAGGATCGCACTCCCAACAAACTATTCCATAACTTACAAGGATCGCACTCCCAACAAACTATTCCATAACTTACAAGGATCGCACTCCCAACAAACTATTCCATAACTTACAAGGATCGCACTCCCAACAAACTATTCCATAACTTACAAGGATCGCACTCCCAACAAACTATTCCATAACTTACAAGGATCGCACTCCCAACAAACTATTCCATAACTTACAAGGATCGCACTCCCAACAAACTATTCCATAACTTACAAGGATCGCACTCCCAACAAACTATTCCATAACTTACAAGGATCGCACTCCCAACAAACTATTCCATAACTTACAAGGATCGCACTCCCAACAAACTATTCCATAACTTACAAGGATCGCACTCCCAACAAACTATTCCATAACTTACAAGGATCGCACTCCCAACAAACTATTCCATAACTTACAAGGATCGCACTCCCAACAAACTATTCCATAACTTACAAGGATCTCACTCCCAACAAACTATTCCATAAATTACAAGGATCTCACTCCCAACAAACTATTCCATAACTTACAAGGATCTCACTCCCAACAAACTATTCCATAAATTACAAGGATCTCACTCCCAACAAACTATTCCATAACTTACAAGGATCTCACTCCCAACAAACTATTCCATAAATTACAAGGATCTCACTCCCAACAAACTATTCCATAACTTACAAGGATCTCACTCCCAACAAACTATTCCATAAATTACAAGGATCTCACTCCCAACAAACTATTCCATAACTTACAAGGATCTCACTCCCAACAAACTATTCCATAAATTACAAGGATCTCACTCCCAACAAACTATTCCATAACTTACAAGGATCGCACTCCCAACAAACTATTCCATAACTTACAAGGATCTCACTCCCAACAAACTATTCCATAACTTACAAGGATCGCACTCCCAACAAACTATTCCATAACTTACAAGGATCGCACTCCCAACAAACTATTCCATAACTTACAAGGATCTCACTCCCATCAAACTATTCCATAACTTACAAGGATCGCACTCCCAAGAAACTATTCCATAACTTACAAGGATCGCACTCCCAACAAACTATTCCATAACTTACAAGGATCGCACTCCCAACAAACTATTCCATAACTTACAAGGATCGCACTCCCAACAAACTATTCCATAACTTACAAGGATCGCACTCCCAACAAACTATTCCATAACTTACAAGGATCGCACTCCCAACAAACTATTCCATAACTTACAAGGATCGCACTCCCAACAAACTATTCCATAACTTACAAGGATCGCACTCCCAACAAACTATTCCATAACTTACAAGGATCGCACTCCCAACAAACTATTCCATAACTTACAAGGATCGCACTCCCAACAAACTATTCCATAACTTACAAGGATCGCACTCCCAACAAACTATTCCATAACTTACAAGGATCGCACTCCCAACAAACTATTCCATAACTTACAAGGATCGCACTCCCAACAAACTATTCCATAACTTACAAGGATCGCACTCCCAAGAAATTCTTTTTGGTTCCATCCACACTTGTACAATCTGCTAAAGCAATGCTTTCATTATCGCTGCTTGATGTATTGATATGAAGTCCTTGCACGTCTTAAAGTGGAATTAATCATTACAAGATTTCCAAATGAATTTTATTAGAATATTCCTAAACTGTTAATTCAATGATTTAAATGCTAATATTCACAACCATGCATGTTTTTTGCAAATTAAATTTAAAACAATTTGATTGGAATCAAGAGATTGTCTTTGTTTTGTATGAGCACTGCACTGGACGACCCTGTCTTTGCTTTGTTTAATGAGCACTGCACTGGACGACTCTGTCTTTGCTTTGTTTAATGAGCACTGCACTGGACGACTCTGTCTTTGCTTTGTTTAATGAGCACTGCACTGGACGACTCTGTCTTTGTTTTGTTTGATGAGCACTGCACTGGACGACTCTGCCTTTGCGTTGTTTGATGAGCACTGCACTGGATGACTCTGTCTTTGCTTTGTTTGATGAGCACTGCACTGGACGACTCTGCCTTTGCGTTGTTTGATGAGCACTGCACTGGATGACTCTGTCTTTGCATTGTTTGATGAGCACTGCACTGGATGACTCTGTCTTTGCATTGTTTGATGAGCACTGCACCGGACGACTCTGTCTTTGCTTTGTTTGATGAGCACTGCACCGGACGACACTGTCTTTGTTTTGTTTGATGAGCACTGCACTGGACGACTCTGTCTTTGCTTTGTTTGATGAGCACTGCACTGGACGACTCTGTCTTTGCTTTGTTTGATGAGCACTGCACTGGACGACTCTGTCTTTGTTTTGTTTGATGAGCACTGCACTGGGCGACTCTGTCTTTGCTTTGTTTGATGAGCAGTGCACTGGACGACTCTGTCTTTTCTTTGTTTGATGAGCACTGCACTGGAAGGTTCTGTCTTTGCTTTGTTTGATGAGCACTGCACCGGTCGACTCTTGTCTTTGCTTTGTTTGATGAGCACTGCACTTGACGACTCTGTCTTTGTTTTGTTTGATGAGCACTGGACGACATTGTTATTTTAAGATTGCTTTTATTGTGCTTGCATTTATTGATCAACATGGGTCGTTTGTTTAATTTGACAGAACTGAAATATCCCAATAAGATTGCAGCTGTGATGTGGCTGAAAGTGATGAAACACGCCATCATGATGTCCATGAATGAAGATGTCCCCAAGACCATGAGGTGGCTACTGGGCAGGAAGGCAAGGGGAAGCATGTACCTATACCAAGGTGAATAATTTTATACCTTTATATATTCATGTCTAAATTAGCCATTTCAAGGTAAAATTTAAAATTAAAAAGATGTTGATTAAAGTTAAAGTCATAAATAAACTTCAATATTCAATTATAAATTTTATTAGACTCTGTGTTCATTGACAGACAATGAAGTTTATGTTGTAGTTAAACTTCAATGCAATAATACCTTCTATTGCCTCCCTTCTATTGCCTCCCTTCTATTGCTTCCCTTCTATTGCCTCCCTTCTATTGCCTCCCTTCTATTGCCTCCCTTCTATTGCCTACTTCCCACATTATGTGTTAGCAGCACCATAATGTTTTCAAAATTTACAAATAAATTAAAATATTCTGTACCACTCATGTGTAATAATCAAATTTTAATTGCAAACCCGGTCTTAGCAATGGTTTATATATGTGGATGGTCTTAGCAATGGTTTATAAATGTGGATGGTTTTAGCAATGGTTTATATATGTGGATGGTCTTAGCAATGGTTTATATATGTGGATGGTCTTAGCAATGGTTTATATATGTGGATGGTCTTAGCAATGGTGTATATATGTTGATGGTCTTAGCAATGGTTTATATATGTGGATGGTCTTAGCAATGGTTTATATATGTGGATGGTCTTAGCAATGGTTTATATATGTGGATGGTCTTAGCAATGGTTTATATATGTGGATGGTCTTAGCAATGGTTTATATATGTGGATGGTCTTAGCAATGGTTTATATATGTGGATGGTCTTAATTTATACATGGGAAGGGTTTTAGAAGTATGATTGCCATGTTTTTCATAGAAAGCAAAACAAAATTGCTTTGGTTGGGATAGGTTACATACTATATTAATATTCTGATGTTCCAACCACTTAAAACCGAAAAATTAATACACCATACTTAAATTGAGACGATTTTATTTTCCGAAAAGAAAATATTACGCACCAAATGCAGTTGCGTTATTATAAAATCAATCATTTATGTGGCTATTGGGAATTATATTTTGTGTGCTGTCTGGAAGCTGTCACACCACAAGCAAAGAGGTGAGATCCAGCTTTCAAAACCCTGTACACAGTAACCCAGAAATGCTGTACACAGTAACCCAGAAATGCTGTACACAGTAACCCAGAAATGCTGTACACAGTAACCCAGAAATGCTGTACACAGTAACCCAGAAATGCTGTACACAGTAACCCAGAAATGCTGTACACAGTAACCCAGAAATGCTGTACACAGTAACCCAGAAATGCTGTACACAGTAACCCAGAAATGCTGTACACAGTAACCCAGAAATGCTGTACACAGTAACCCAGAAATGCTGTACACAGTAACCCAGAAATGCTGTACACAGTAACCCAGAAATGAGGTACACAGTAACCCAGAAATGATGTACACAGTAACCCAGAAATGCTGTACACAGTAACCCAGAAATGCTGTACACAGTAACCCAGAAATGCTGTACACAGTAACCCAGAAATGCTGTACACAGTAACCCAGAAATGCTGTACACAGTAACCCAGAAATGCTGTACACAGTAACCCAGAAATGAGGTACACAGTAACCCAGAAATGATGTACACAGTAACCCAGAAATGCTGTACACAGTAACCCAGAAATGCTGTACACAGTAACCCAGAAATGCTGTACACAGTAACCCAGAAATGCTGTACACAGTAACCCAGAAATGCTGTACACAGTAACCCAGAAATGCTGTACACAGTAACCCAGAAATGCTGTACACAGTAACCCAGAAATGCTGTACACAGTAACCCAGAAATGCTGTACACAGTAACCCAGAAATGCTGTACACAGTAACCCAGAAATGAGGTACACAGTAACCCAGAAATGCTGTACACAGTAACCCAGAAATGATGTACACAGTAACCCAGAAATGCTGTACACAGTAACCCAGAAATGCTGTACACAGTAACCCAGAAATGCTGTACACAGTAACCCAGAAATGAGGTACACAGTAACCCAGAAATGCTGTACACAGTAACCCAGAAATGCTGTACACAGTAACCCAGAAATGAGGTACACAGTAACCCAGAAATGCTGTACACAGTAACCCAGAAATGCTGTACACAGTAACCCAGAAATGCTGTACACAGTAACCCAGAAATGCTGTACACAGTAACCCAGAAATGCTGTACACAGTAACCCAGAAATGCTGTACACAGTAACCCAGAAATGCTGTACACAGTAACCCAGAAATGCTGTACACAGTAACCCAGAAATGCTGTACACAGTAACCCAGAAATGCTGTACACAGTAACCCAGAAATGCTGTACACAGTAACCCAGAAATGCTGTACACAGTAACCCAGAAATGCTGTACACAGTAACCCAGAAATGCTGTACACAGTAACCCAGAAATGCTGTACACAGTAACCCAGAAATGCTGTACACAGTAACCCAGAAATGCTGTACACAGTAACCCAGAAATGAGGTACACAGTAACCCAGAAATGCTGTACACAGTAACCCAGAAATGATGTACACAGTAACCCAGAAATGCTGTACACAGTAACCCAGAAATGCTGTACACAGTAACCCAGAAATGCTGTACACAGTAACCCAGAAATGAGGTACACAGTAACCCAGAAATGCTGTACACAGTAACCCAGAAATGCTGTACACAGTAACCCAGAAATGCTGTACACAGTAACCCAGAAATGCTGTACACAGTAACCCAGAAATGCTGTACACAGTAACCCAGAAATGCTGTACACAGTAACCCAGAAATGCTGTACACAGTAACCCAGAAATGCTGTACACAGTAACCCAGAAATGCTGTACACAGTAACCCAGAAATGCTGTACACAGTAACCCAGAAATGCTGTACACAGTAACCCAGAAATGCTGTACACAGTAACCCAGAAATGCTGTACACAGTAACCCAGAAATGATGTACACAGTAACCCAGAAATGCTGTACACAGTAACCCAGAAATGCTGTACACAGTAACCCAGAAATGCTGTACACAGTAACCCAGAAATGCTGTACACAGTAACCCAGAAATGCTGTACACAGTAACCCAGAAATGCTGTACACAGTAACCCAGAAATGCTGTACACAGTAACCCAGAAATGCTGTACACAGTAACCCAGAAATGCTGTACACAGTAACCCAGAAATGCTGTACACAGTAACCCAGAAATGCTGTACACAGTAACCCAGAAATGCTGTACACAGTAACCCAGAAATGCTGTACACAGTAACCCAGAAATGCTGTACACAGTAACCCAGAAATGCTGTACACAGTAACCCAGAAATGCTGTACACAGTAACCCAGAAATGCTGTACACAGTAACCCAGAAATGCTGTACACAGTAACCCAGAAATGAGGTACACAGTAACCCAGAAATGCTGTACACAGTAACCCAGAAATGATGTACACAGTAACCCAGAAATGCTGTACACAGTAACCCAGAAATGCTGTACACAGTAACCCAGAAATGCTGTACACAGTAACCCAGAAATGAGGTACACAGTAACCCAGAAATGCTGTACACAGTAACCCAGAAATGCTGTACACAGTAACCCAGAAATGCTGTACACAGTAACCCAGAAATGCTGTACAGAGTAACCCAGAAATGCTGTACACAGTAACCCAGAAATGCTGTACACAGTAACCCAGAAATGCTGTACACAGTAACCCAGAAATGCTGTACACAGTAACCCAGAAATGCTGTACAGAGTAACCCAGAAATGCTGTACACAGTAACCCAGAAATGCTGTACACAGTAACCCAGAAATGCTGTACACAGTAACCCAGAAATGCTGTACACAGTAACCCAGAAATGATGTACACAGTAACCCAGAAATGCTGTACACAGTAACCCAGAAATGCTGTACACAGTAACCCAGAAATGCTGTACACAGTAACCCAGAAATGCTGTACACAGTAACCCAGAAATGATGTACACAGTAACCCAGAAATGCTGTACACAGTAACCCAGAAATGCTGTACACAGTAACCCAGAAATGCTGTACACAGTAACCCAGAAATGCTGTACACAGTAACCCAGAAATGCTGTACACAGTAACCCAGAAATGCTGTACACAGTAACCCAGAAATGATGTACACAGTAACCCAGAAATGATGTACACAGTAACCCAGAAATGCTGTACACAGTAACCCAGAAATGCTGTACACAGTAACCCAGAAATGCTGTACACAGTAACCCAGAAATGCTGTACACAGTAACCCAGAAATGCTGTACACAGTAACCCAGAAATGCTGTACACAGTAACCCAGAAATGCTGTACAGAGTAACCCAGAAATGCTGTACACAGTAACCCAGAAATGCTGTACACAGTAACCCAGAAATGCTGTACACAGTAACCCAGAAATGCTGTACACAGTAACCCAGAAATGATGTACACAGTAACCCAGAAATGCTGTACACAGTAACCCAGAAATGCTGTACACAGTAACCCAGAAATGCTGTACACAGTAACCCAGAAATGCTGTACACAGTAACCCAGAAATGATGTACACAGTAACCCAGAAATGCTGTACACAGTAACCCAGAAATGCTGTACACAGTAACCCAGAAATGCTGTACACAGTAACCCAGAAATGCTGTACACAGTAACCCAGAAATGCTGTACACAGTAACCCAGAAATGCTGTACACAGTAACCCAGAAATGCTGTACACAGTAACCCAGAAATGCTGTACAGAGTAACCCAGAAATGCTGTACACAGTAACCCAGAAATGCTGTACACAGTAACCCAGAAATGCTGTACACAGTAACCCAGAAATGATGTACACAGTAACCCAGAAATGATGTACACAGTAACCCAGAAATGCTGTACAC
Source organism: Omphiscola glabra (assembly GCA_964017045.1). NCBI lineage: Eukaryota > Metazoa > Mollusca > Gastropoda > Lymnaeidae > Omphiscola > Omphiscola glabra. Next base: position 1,026,488 of record OZ024804.1, on the reverse strand, counting down.
AGTAACCCAGAAATGCTGTACACAGTAACCCAGAAATGCTGTACACAGTAACCCAGAAATGCTGTACACAGTAACCCAGAAATGATGTACACAGTAACCCAGAAATGCTGTACACAGTAACCCAGAAATGCTGTACACAGTAACCCAGAAATGCTGTACACAGTAACCCAGAAATGCTGTACACAGTAACCCAGAAATGCTGTACACAGTAACCCAGAAATGCTGTACACAGTAACCCAGAAATGATGTACACAGTAACCCAGAAATGATGTACACAGTAACCCAGAAATGCTGTACACAGTAACCCAGAAATGCTGTACACAGTAACCCAGAAATGCTGTACACAGTAACCCAGAAATGCTGTACACAGTAACCCAGAAATGCTGTACACAGTAACCCAGAAATGCTGTACACAGTAACCCAGAAATGCTGTACACAGTAACCCAGAAATGCTGTACACAGTAACCCAGAAATGCTGTACACAGTAACCCAGAAATGATGTACACAGTAACCCAGAAATGCTGTACACAGTAACCCAGAAATGCTGTACACAGTAACCCAGAAATGCTGTACACAGTAACCCAGAAATGCTGTACACAGTAACCCAGAAATGCTGTACACAGTAACCCAGAAATGCTGTACACAGTAACCCAGAAATGCTGTACACAGTAACCCAGAAATGCTGTACACAGTAACCCAGAAATGCTGTACACAGTAACCCAGAAATGCTGTACACAGTAACCCAGAAATGCTGTACACAGTAACCCAGAAATGCTGTACACAGTAACCCAGAAATGCTGTACACAGTAACCCAGAAATGCTGTACACAGTAACCCAGAAATGCTGTACACAGTAACCCAGAAATGCTGTACACAGTAACCCAGAAATGCTGTACACAGTAACCCAGAAATGCTGTACACAGTAACCCAGAAACTCAAAAATTAAAACACAAAATAATTAGCATTTATTATATTTTTTAATAGGTTTAATTTTAATTTTGTTTGTTCCATTAAGCAATCTTATGATGCCTGGACTGGATTGGCTATGAAGCCCAGATAAAAAAATTGAGATGAGATGAACCATAATAATATAGCAGATTAATATATTTTTCCAAATGCAAGTGGTATTCTTAATTTTATATCACTAATAAAGTTGTGAATCAGGAACTTCTCAACAACTGCCCCTTTACAAGAATGATGTTCTGCTCATTTAACAACTGCTCTTGTACAAGAATGATGTACTGCTCTTTTACAAGAATGATGTTCTGCTCATTTAACAACTGCCCTTTTACAAGAATGATGTTCTGGTAATTTAAAAGTCAAGGGAATTATCTGAAGAAAAAGGAATAAATGAATTTATATAGAAAATTTAAAAAGTCCTCGCAAACATTGTTATCTTTGCTTAGATGTTCCTGTGCTAAAACATTCTTAAAGCTACTGCAATGCATCACATGCTAAGGCTTTGTGTGACTGAATCTTGATCATGTACTTGGTCTCTGGAAGTCAATGATACAGTGCAAAGGCCACTTTTAACTGATAAATTGGCCACTTTGAACTGACAACTTGGCCACTTTGAACTGATAAATTGGCCTGTTTACTCATATAATTTTGGCATACAATGCGCAATTTTGAGATGTCTTTTTAGGTTTCTATGCAGAGACCTGTCAGAAATACGATTTTAAAACTGGTTAAAAAATATTTTTGTCCTCACTAATGAGGGTAGTGGAGGTTGGTCGCTGAACGAAATCTTACGTCACCTGCACTGAAAGACTACAGTGGGTCATCACTTCGCTCAATATTACTACAGCTATATCGAGCGAGTTATTTATGAAAATACAAAAGTATGACGATAACCGTGAAAAATTGTAGTGATATTTTTGTTGCTTAATATTGTATGTAATATATGCAGGGCCATTTTAAAACATAGGAGGCCCTGTGCTCAGCACAATGCACTGGGGCCCCCTAGCATCACAACACATCCGGGCCGTGAGAAGGGGGGCACTCGACCCATGCTGAAACAGTGGGGGGGGGGCAGGCAAACAGTGCAACATAAGCAGTCATTCTTTCCACGCACCATAATCGCTTGGAACAACCTGGACAATACCGCCGTGAACTCTACAACGATCGAAAGCTTCAAGGCCGCCCTGGCATCTGCTAGGAGCCTTTAGATTGGCAACATCGCTTCCCCAAACATTGCACATATGCCAGTTTATGGATGCAGCAATGTACAGAACCAGAACCAGAAGAACAACTGACTTGTCATTCTTAAACATATATTTTTAGTGGGAATGAATATTTGACATATGAGGAACCATGTCATGACTGTGAATATTTGATATATGAGGAAACATGTCATGACTGTGAATATTTGACATATGAGGAACCATGTCATGACTGTGAATATTTGACATATGAGGAACCATGTCATGACTGTGAATATTTGACATATGAGGAACCATGTCATGACTGTGTTATATCTGAATTTGCTCATGTGCTCATTTGTAAGCATCCAACATTCCCTAAGTTATTTTATTATATCTTCTCTTCTTCTATGTTTTGAGGGCCCACGATCAATGCATTGATCATTATAGCTCCTATGGTTCAGAGGGCCCACGATCAATTCATTGATCATTATAGCTCCTATGGTTCAGAGGGCCCTCGATCAATGTATTGATCATTATGGCTCCTATGGTTCAGAGGGGTTCGCGATGTTAATGTGCGTGGTTTTTGTTTTTATTTCATGTCTTATAACATATTGTTGCTTGGTGTTTTCATAATGAACTCGCTAGACACAGCTACAGTAATATTAACGTAGTGCCCAGGTTACAATTTTAGTCAATCGGTGGCACATATAGTACCTACATAGTTAGGGTGGTTGGGGAGTTGTTATATTAGATTTTGTGTACGCGTGCGTATGGCCGGGGTCTCGGCAGAAAGTATGCTGTAAAAATATCACGCAGTGTTTTGTAGGAATTATCTTCATAATGTTGCCATTATTTTCACAAATGAATTCGCTAGATATAATCTGAAGGTGCTAAGTTGTAGAGGTATTACAGTAATATTTAGTCCACCGTATGTTTAACACTGGAGGATCTCTTGTTCTACCGGTTAACACACGCATGTGATGTATATTTTGTTTGGCTCTAAAATTTTCTTTTCCTGGTGCCTTTGCCAAATTTAGGTTTTGACCAGGCTCCCTGTGTTAAATTCTAACAAGTATACTTCAAAATAGTGAATACATATATAAAATAAAGGGTTGGGTAAAAATAAATATAACACATATGTAAATCTCCAGCCGCCATGTACTAACTGCAAACAGTAGTTACTCTAGTAAATTACTGGGTGGGGGGATGGAGTAGAAAATGTGCCTTTTTTTGTGTGTGCATACGTACAATACAGATGGCCCTTCTTGCGTTTGCTTGCTTTGATGCTTTATGATGTAATTTTGTGAAATAATTATTTCTTATGGTTGAACTGCATCAAGTCCAGAAACATAGAAAACTAGAGAATACATTCTTAACTGTTTTCTCTCGGCAACATTAGATTTTGACATATTTTATAGGACCTGAGAGGGCCTTTGAAATTTATTTTTAGAATGCACAAAACAGATGTACGATTTTTAATACCCCCTCTTCCTTTCCCCCATTTACAGCTTGTGGTAGTTAGCAGGCTGTAATATGTTAAAGGGAAATAGATGGATATTGATTGCATTTTTTTAAAAACATCTTTTCCTAAAAATTAAATCACAAGTCACTTGGTAGGTTTTTTTAAATGACGCCATAATTAGTTAATTAATTCTTATTTTAATAAATTTTATTTTGAACAAAGTTAAATTTCTCCATTAACATTATATTTACCAATGACAGACTGTGATAATGTGATCTGCACGTTCATCTAAACAATTGATATCTATAGCAGATACACTTGATACACGTCTGCAAAACAAAGTGACAGCAGATAGCAATATAAATGCCTGTCATATACTTTTAGAGGTCAGCTTAACTCACAATGCCAGATATACTGAATATAATAGTTATTGATTTACTATTAAGATACTATGTTGTATGATTGTAGGAGTTTGAGCATCAACAGGTCTGCATATTTGATGATCTTGGGTAAAAATAAATAGAAGTAACAATAAACAAAATTGAAACATTTATATATTAACCCAGAAGGACCATTCAAATTAAGCCCAGACTGACCACGCACATTAAATCCAGACTGACCACACACATTAAATCCAGACATGACAACTGAAAGTAAATTAAACCATCCAAATAAAATTTATTACAAAAAACTTTTCTCTTATTATTGTTTCTTCCTGTTTCCTTAAATAAAAGGCTGATACATAATTGTTGCTTCTCTTCCTTCTAATCATCTCATACATAATTGTTGCTTCTCTTCCTTCTAATCATCTCATACATAATTGTTGCTTCTCTTCCTTCTAATCATCTCATACATAATTGTTGCTTCTCTTCCTTCTAATCATCTCATACATAATTGTTGCTTCTCTTCCTTCTAATCATCTCCAGACTCACAGAAAGGTGCTGTTCATTCCATGGAGTCTGCCCTTGACATAACATTTGGACCAAAGTTCCATCATATCCTGCCCTTCTATAAGTGTAAGTATATTTAGTTGACCAACCACATCTGTTAGCAACAGTGATATTTAAATTTAGAGTTTTAGGTGCTTAATTATACTTATAGCCAACTTCTTCTTCTTCTACATTTTGAGGGATATGTTTTATTTTCTTTTGTGATTTTGTGTTTGATTAATGTGGGATAAACTCTGACATGACAGTAGACATAAATATCTCAACAACAATGGAACCCTTAATCAATGACACTTCATCTTAGCCCCTGTTTTACCTTTATTATTTGATTGCTTAGTGATGATTGCTTAGCCACACAACAAATTTTAATTTCCCTTCTAATGTCTTAATGAAATTCTCATCTCATCATTACTGGCATCTCACACAATGAAATTCTCATCTCTTCATTACTGGCATCTCACACAATGAAATTCTCATCTCTTCATTACTGGCATCTCACACAATGAAATTCTCATCTCTTCATTACTGGCATCTCACACAATTAAAGCCTTTTATCAACTTGGTTTTTTAATTGACTGCCTTTTTCTATTCTTTTCTACAATATGCCCTCAGTATGTCCCTTCAATATGCTCTCAGTATATGTCCCTTCAAAATGATCTCAGTATATGGTCCTTCAAAATGCTCTCAGTATATGTCCCTTCAATATGATCTCAGTATATGGTCCTTCAAAATGCTCTCAGTATATGTCCCTTCAATATGATCTCAGTATATGTCCCTTCAATATGCCCTCAGTAAATGTCCTTTCAATATGCTCTCAGTATATGGTATTTAATATGCTCTCAGTATGTGTCCCTTCAATATGCTCTCAGTATATGTCCCTTCAATATGCCCTCAGTATATGGCCCTTCAATATGATCTCAGTATATGTCCCTTCAATATGATCTCAGTATATGTCCCTTCAATATGATCTCAGTATATGTCCCTTCAATATGATCTCAGTATATGTCCCTTCAATATGATCTCAGTATATGTCCCTTCAATATGATCTCAGTATATGGCCCTTCAATATGATCTCAGTATATGGCCTTTCAATATGATCTCAGTATATGGTCCTTCAATATGATCTCAGTATATGGCCCTTTAATATGATCTCTGTATATGGTCCTTAATATGATCAAGTATACTGTTAGCAAAAATAAAACAATATATGAAGTGAGTGAAGATTTTGAAATTATTATTATTATGGCATCCTTCCGTCTTTGCGAGATGATGGAGTAGCTATATTGTAGTCCTACACTTCGACGAGTGGCTCACTAGGCCAATCCTGGAGTGACAATCTCGACTGCATTTCGCACAGGAGAATGATGATTCCTGGTTAATTTTGGCCTTCCGTGCTGTTCTTTTTGTTGCAAGGGCTTCGTTCCACACATCTTCTGCCTTTTTCACTCCTTTGTACACTGCCGTTCGCCAGCTGGAATGTTGTTCGGCAATGATCTCCCATTTGTTGACTTCAATGTTCGCTTCCTTCATGCTCTTTTTGCAAACGTCCATATATCTCAGGCGAGGCTGTCCAATAAGTCTTGTCCCTTCTGCCAACTCTCCATACAGCAGCATCTTTGGAATACGGCCTTCCTCCATTCTCCTTACATGGCCTAACCAGCGAAGGCGCTTCTTGATAAGAGCGGAGAATATGCTACACATTTTGGAACTTCCAAGACCTCTTTGTTAGTCACCTTGTCCTACCATTGGATGCGTAGAATGTGACGCAGACATCTTTGATGGAAGCTGTTGAGTTTCCGCTCGAGACTGGTATATTTGGTCCACACTTCACTGCCATACAGGAGCGTACTAAGCACGCATGCCTGATAGACACTTAGCTTTGTTTTGTCAGTTAGATTGAGATTATTCCACACCCTCTTATTCAGTTTAGCCATAGTTGCTGCTGCTTTTGCTATCCTGATGTTTATCTCTTCATCAATGGCGAGAGAACTAGAAATATTGGATCCAAGGTATGTGAAATGCTCAACAACCGACAGATTATGGCCCTCAATAGTTATGATTGGAGGGGACGGCGCTTCTTGCATCATGACATGAGTTTTCTGTAGACTAATTAACAATCCTTATATTCCATGTTGCAAATGGAAGTGGTTGAGTCTTACTTCTATTTACTTTCTTTGATTTATAAAAAACTCTGCTCCTCGTGAAGTTACGTCACCAGTACAGCTACTTGGCCTGGGCGGTGATTTATGGAGACCAGCTGTTGCCCTATGCAGCAGATCCCCACTCTCCACGCAACCAGTGGATCCAAGGGAATGACAATTGTCAATACAGCTTGGCACTGACTGCATCGCAGGAGTTGACGAAATGACATTGTTATCGGCGTCAGATCGTCTTCGGGACTCCATCTCCGGATTTTACAGTTTGGGTTTACTCCCGTATTCTTACCATAGCGTCCCGCATTGAATTTGTAGATTTATATCAGTATATATTCATCACTTTCCCGATTTTTGAACAATATCGGTATTCGTAAATTTGCATGTCAGCCATCTTGTTGCTAACCGGAAGATTTTGAAATACAACTTGTTGAAAAGCTGAAAACAAAAAAATTATCAGTAAAGGAATGAATCAACTTTGAGAGGCAGTGAGGCTGTAGTGATAACTTATTTAAGATATATTGTTGAAGGAGATTCTGCTGAAGAAATATCGTTCTGTAAATAATTAGAGAGCACCACTACTGCCCAAGATATATAATGAGATAAAAATTACTTAGACATCAATAATATGTCAATGAAAAATATAATATCGTGCCCCGGATGGTGTTCATAACATGATGGGCAAGAAAATGGCTGGTTAAAATTGATAAGGAGGAGCATCCAGAAATGCTTCTTGTGCAATGTTTTATTCAATAGGAAAACTTGGTAGCTAAAAATATTTCACCTGTTCTTAATGAAGTACTAAACTCAGTTATAAAGTATATCAATTCTATTAAATCTAATGCCAAAAGATGAGTGTCTATTCAAGCTATTTTGTGATGAACAAAAGGTGGCTCTCGAAAGGAAACTGCTTGAAAAGATGTATGGAACTATTTGATACTCTGTACATGCTTACAGTTGATGGTAAAGCATTTGGGAATTATTTAGCCGATATCTATGAATAACTAATGATATTGAATAACCAACATCAAGGAGCAAATAAAACTCTTGTAGCTGCATAAGTGAAGATATTTGGTTTCATGACATTTATTTAATTGTGTCAGAAATATGTTTGTAACAAAAATGTTTCATTGGCTCAAAAATGGGATGTGATTGATATCGCGATACTTTTAATTGTCAATCATCTAAAAATTTTGTCAGCTGATTCAGATGAGAGATTTTTTTATTTAAAACAAACTGATTTTCCAACTTGGATGATGCAGCCAATTTTGGTGGACTTGTCTAATATTTCAAATATGCAATATCATGAAGAACTGGCAGAAATGCCAAATGTTAAAATATATTTTTAATATAACAGCAGCGATGGCAGGGCTTTATGAGGAAACAGAAATCAAATCTTCAAATTTGATTAAATGTGCAAGGCAGCTAGTGTTACTGTTTCCATCTTCATGTTTAGCTCAATGTGGATTTAGTGACATAAGGGATTGGCGGCTAAAAAAAGAAATCGGCTGGATATAACATAGCGGAGAGACTTGAGACTAAAGATATTTAAATTGGAGCCTAACATCTCGGCAGGTTTCTGACTAAATTAGTCACTTTACACTGTATTTGTGATCTCTCATTGTATTTTCAAATGATAAAATAATGAATATTAAATTAAATGAAATGATAAATAATTAAAATATTTTAGAAACTTGTTCATTTTGTACTTGAATTACAGTTTACCATTAATTATTTTAAAATTTACTAACTATGTTTCCTTAAAAATTTCTTCATAATTCCTATTCATTCCTAATGCGTTTTTCATTCTTCCTAAAACCTGTCATTTAGAGTTCATGTAGTGAGATTTCAATTCAATGTTTTAATATTAAAAATTATATATATATATAACATAGGGGGCATAGGAGTTTTAGAAAGGCTTAGGTGGGGCATGGCACAAGAAAGGTTGGTAATCACTGGTCTAAGCAAAGTCACACAACACCATTTGGAAACTTAAAAATAAGGTTTCAAAAATATTTTGTTTTAATGAATGATGCAACAAAATTACAATTAATGATAAGTTAAATATTGAATTACCTTTATATTATTTTGTCCAATTTGAACATCAGTGTTTGGAAAGAAAAAAAAAGGGGGGGGGGGCGCTATTAAAAAAATTAAGATTCACTCTTATTAACATGGGCATCCACTACAGTTGTGCCAGGACTAATTTAAAAGTCATAGTCTGATCATTTTCAGCCATTGGGTCATGGATATCATGTTCTGCATTAACCTTCTTGAGACAGCTAAAAGTTATGAGATTGGCTGGCTGGTCTTTGTACCGTCTAATCATATTGCTTCTTGCATTTCTTGATCATCTCACCATTTTAATGGTGGCTTGTATTGATAGATTACTATGTTCTCTCATTTTATATCATTCTTTTTACCTAGTGACCCCTTTAAATGCTTAAATATATATGAACAAAAGACATTGGAATATTTTATGCAGTTTGTCACATTAAACCTCATTAAATATGGGTTAAGACTTATTTAGGCTTCTAAAATCAGAAAATTTAATCAAATTCTGCAAGTAATACATGTTCTTTTTAAGTGTAACATAAATGTGCGTACATAAATTATGCAAATCAGGATATCTCATTAGCATAAATGTTGAGATTTCAGTTTCATTTATAAAGATCATGTTAGTTCATTCGATTCCCTACAAGAATATATGTAGTGTTATATTTGTAAATTAATATTGATTTTGTATAAATATTTGCAATGTAAGTGCAAGGTTTATGAAATGTGCTCCATCTTCAGTAGATGCTTAATGGGTTTGTTTTCAAAGTATTTTCTAAGTACTATCCTAGCTTGCTAATAAACTTCCAAGGAGCCTGGACAGTCCTGCATTACTTCTAAATCTCAAAAACACTGTCATCAATGATGATAAAAGCATGATGTCTTCCTAAAAAGAGTGTGTAAGGTACCATAATACAGCAAAAGTCTGTGTTTGGTGCATGTTGGAAGTTCTGTGAGTCAGGTATGGGTTAAACATGAAATAGATTTAACAATTTAAAAATGTAAAAGCTTAAAAAGGAACAAGGACATTAATGCAATTGATGTTAAAAAATGCCACCGGACCCCCTCTGCGTATTATGGGAACACGACCACCATTGCGTGTCCTGCGTGGGCAGACAAAGGCATGCAAGGTACCTGCCAGAATCAAACAGTTCCTACAGGACTGCCAGTTGTGATGTTTTCATGGCTGGAGGAAAAGGCAGAGACAGGGTAGGGATCATGATTACAAGTTGCCGTTCAAGGATATGAGGCGAGAGGCTGAGGTGGAAGTCTCTAGATATGCAGCCCTGAGAAAACTGCTCCTAGGCAACCGTTTCGTCTCAGCTACTTCGCAAACTAGTTGCGATGTGGAAACCACTGTAGAACCCCTCTTAGAGGGCGTCCGACGCTTCCCCGGGATGGGTGGGGGAAGATAGTAGGATGTAGATTTACCATCCCAACTCCTAAGGAAAGTCAATCGTGTGCACTGTGTGTAGGCGCAGTGTCGGACCGACCGAGTTTCCTTGGGTTGGGGCGCCTTCCAGCAGAAACCTGATTGAGCAGGCCCAGGTGGGTGCTTTGGGGAGGGAATAAGGAACAATATGACATTTCAGTGAACAAAAATTACACATTGACATGTATAGTGAACAAAAATGACAATTTTACAATTATGTTTAGCAAAACTAACAATTTATCATGTAGAGTGAACAAATACACAATTTAACATGTAGAGTGAACAAAATGACACTTTAACATGCAGAGCGAACAAAATGACAATTTAAAACAGAGCGAACAAAATGACAATTTAAAACAGAGTGAACAAAATGGCAATTTAACGCGTAGAGCGAACAAAATGAAAATTTAATGCGTAGCGTGAACAAAATGACAATTTAACACGTAAAGCCAACAAAATGACAATTTAACACGTAGAGTGGACAAACCTGACAATATGATAAGTATGTTTAACAAAACAAATAATTTGACATGTGAAGTGAAAAAATTGACAATTTTGACATGTATTGTGAACAGAAATGATAATATGGCATGTATAGTAAACAAAAATAACAATTTGACTTGCATGGTGAACAATTTGACATGTATAAGATAAGAAGATAAGATAAACTTATTTTATTGATCCAAACAAATGGCAATGTTTTTTTGATTGCTTTGCACACTTTCAGCACATCAATAAAACAATTTGAACAGGAGACATCCACAATAAATTATTTCACTAGGGAAAAACAAGCAGCCATTCAGTGAAGTCTCTCAGCCATATCAGGGACTTATTAGGTCTCACTAAGATTTTTTACTTCAGGGGGAGCATGCTGGTAAATTTGTACAGATTGGGGAACAAAAGATTTTCTATCTAATGTGAACTTAACAGAACCAACAAGATGAACATTAAATAAAGACAAATAAATGAACAAAATAATTGATAAAAACATTTATTTAATATATACACTGAAAAGTGTAGATGTTTTAAATTCACTTTCAACCAAATAGAAAATGCATTGTAGATTTCATTTTCCTCTATAATTATCCTTGTTAAAATTATAAGCTTTAAATATAGCCCATTAACCACAGGGATAATTTGGTCTACACTGGACGTAAGTTGAAATGGTCTTGTTTAAATTTGTTGCAGTCAACTGAGAATATCTCTTTAAACATCTTGCAAAATTTTGAACTCATAATTAGAAATATAAAGAGATTTATGGTGCTGTTTAGAAGATCAAAGAATACAACCACGTAAGAAACAGTCATGAAAATATTGTGGTACTTGCGAAGGAAATAAAATTCATAGATAAAACACTTGACGACGTAGACTATTACACGAGGTGTCCTACTAATGAAATACATGATCAGAATAACAAGCAGCATTCTTACCACTCTCTTATCCCTTGTTGTTGATTTTTGTAATATGTTTGTTTCTGTCTCCATTGTGAGGGATTCACTAAATGTCTTTCTGAACTTAAAGGCTTGTCGCAGTTTGAATGTGATCACAATTGTGGTGGAGACAATCACCAACATGCTGACCACCGGCCAGGCGATGCCCGATATGTTGTAGTATTCAAACAATAAGGTGTTGTTGGCAGAGAATTTATTGTACTTGTACCTGGCCACTGTTCGGTTGTAGGCGGGGTCCAGTTCCCATGTTATGTCGTAGATGCCGTACATGATGCTGAAGCATCCAAATATGACCAAGGATATGGCAATGCAGATCAGGCAGGAACGTTTTGTTGTCAGAATCCTTTTGACCTTCAGTGGCTTGGTGACACAAAGGCAACGCTCCACAGCCACATAAGCCATTAGCACACTTGTGACATAAGAAGAGAATGAGATGAGGTACTGGAACACTACGATGCTGATGTTACACCAACTTTCTGCGGTGGCAGAATCAAACAGCTGCAGGGGCCCGGATGTCCTTTGAATGAATCCACCAAGGGATTTGATCAGATCCCAGAATGCAACAGCAGTCATAGAAATGCCCAAGCTGTCCTTGTACCCTTGCTTGGAGAAAACTGCCATCATGATAATGTTTGTGATGACCCCGGCCATGGAAACAACGTAAGACAGGGTCAGATCCACAACGACCTCAACCAGCCTCCTTAGCTTGTCACTGACGAAAGGGGATAGATCCTCGTGGATGGTATAGATCTGTATGAAGTCGGTTGGAAGTTTATCAGGCTTCTCATTGAAATAATTCTCAGGTTCAAAAATTAAATGGTAATCCATGACTGGTCCTGATGACAAAGCTTGATCACTAAATGAATGCCATTTTGATTTTCTATTGAGAGAGTCTCAATCTTTAATCATTAGTAAGATATAATACAGTAAAACATTTGATTGGTAGACACTTTACTTTCTAGTATCATTTTCTTGTTTACACAGCTACATGATAATTTTAGCTGTTTTTTAAATAATAACACTCACTTTTTGCTTTGTCTTCTCTTAGTTGCATATAATTAATATCTCAAATTTCTCTCAGTTAGTCAATACTTTAGTAGATGTGTATACTGTTCACTAGCACACAGAGATGTATCCACTGTTCTCTAGCACCTAGTACATATTGCTGCAATCCAATTTTGAATCCCATTATTTCCTGTCCAGCTGTTTGTTTATTTCTGTACATAACATATTCTAAGTTACACTCAAACGTTGTCTCAGGTTTATTTCTGTAAATAACATTTCCTAAGTCAAACTCAAAACTTGTCTCAGGTGTAGTTTGTTTATTTCTGTACATAACATATCCTAAGTCACACTCAAAAGTTGTCTCGGGTTTAAGGTTATAGTCATTAATATATCCAATGAATTATAATATAAATATTATTATATATACATATGTCATTGTGCTTTGTATCATTTTTCCAAGCTAGGACTTTATTTTGAATGTTTAAAACAGATTCAGATAACATTATACTTAGTAGAATGAATTTTACACAGGTTTAAAATATTAATCTCCTCACATTGTAATGTGTACTGTCCATTTTATAGCAAGTCATTCGATAGTTTATGAAAACTGTAGATGAAATCGGGCTAGTAATTTGTTCGAAAGATCAGAGAACACAGATTTTGCTAGAGTCACGCGGATGACTGTGTGTCAGCGCTAATGGCCAATGTAATGCCTGGCTAAGTAAAACAAATACAGTGATGGAAGAGTGGTGCTGGGATCTAATGGAACATAATTGCCGCCTTGCATGTTATTGTTGTATGCTGATGAGAAAGAGGGACTTGTTTAAACCATTCCACGGACAACTTAAAACTGGGCTAATGAGTCACATGATGGAATCTTGTTTTCAGGATGATCACATTTAGGTTTTTCTAATTTTCAGGTCGATTAAAATGACTTTTTGCTTTTTTAACTCATAAAATCCACAATGATATTATAGATGATTTTTGGGGGGGTCATTAGGCTCTGACTTTCACATCAGACTCATATATTCTGATTACATTTCAATTCAAATTTTTATAAACTAGAAAATAGAGAATAAGGTATGTGGAAGCTTGAAATAGAAAGACAGGACAACCAAAGACTAATGTTTCGGCTTCCTCAGCAGACAAGACTAATGAAAAAAATAACAAGAAATAGAAAGTAGTTAAAAAAAACTTAAGTGGCCGCCATTAATTTTATTGCCTAAATTGTCATTCCTTCATTTATTATCTTTTATAAACCGATTCCATTGAAAAAAAAACATTTGAAAAGTGACATATCAACTGTGGACATAACCATCAAGCATGTATATGTCTTTGTTCCTAATGAATTTGTATGTTCTGTAATTCACAACCGGTTTTCTTCACACTGATAAACTATGTAACCACATTGGATATGACACATTGGATATGACACATTGGATATAACACATTGGATATGAATATTTTATGTTTCTAATAAAGTTGTCTTACCTTGATTATTTAAAATTATTGAAGTCTACTATTTTTTTGGATGACTGTTTACAAGCATAGTTTTGTGACTGTTTACAAGCATAGTTTTGTGACTGTTTACAAGCATAGTATTGTGACTGTTTACAAGCATAGTATTGTGACTGTTTACAAGCATGGTTTTGTGACTGTTTACAAGCATAGTATTTTTTTAAAAATACTACATTTTGAGGAGTATTGCCATTAGAAGAGTATTAATGAAATTTAATGTTGGTAGAATACTGTTGTTGGTGGAGAGAACTTTTGTATGAAGTGTATTACTGTTGGAAGAGTTCTACCCCTTGAAAGAGTATGATTGTTTTAAGTGTACTACATTTAGAAGAGCACAATTGTTAATCAGGATACATTTTTTCATAATGGAACTAGTTTCTTCATTTCAATTTTTGATTGGAATTGGAAGCCAACACCTTACCTACTTCTTAAGCTAAATAGAGTTAAAATGTTTGACCTACTTCTTAAGCTAAATAGAGTTAAAATATTTGAGCCAATTCTTAAGCTAAATAGAGTTAAAATGTTTGACCTACTTCTTAAGCTAAATAGAGTTAAAATGTTTGACCCACTTCTTAAGCTAAATAGAGTTAAAATGTTTGACCTACTTCTTAAGCTAAATAGAGTTTAAATGTTTGACCTACATCTTAAGCTAAATAGAGTTAAAATGTTTGATCATTATTGAGTTTTCATTAATTGCCAACTTTTTTACTACTTCTTTCTTAACTTCATCTTATGTGATAATCAAAGCTATTAACATCATGGTCAAAATTGTCAAAGTTATTCAAATCTTGGTCAAGATTGTTTGAAATAACCAGTAATTAATTAAACACTGCAATTTAAATGTATTTTGATTCAGTATTGGACAACTCGGTTCCCCTACATTTACATATTTCTGTTAACAGGCAGAGTGCTGTACCTTGATAAGAATCGTGTGCCCCTAGACGTGAAACGAACAAAGTCCGGCTCAGTTGACATCAAGGACGATGTGGACAAAAGGTAAACTAAAAAAAATTGTATGTTGATCCGAACAAATGGAAATGAGTTTTGATTACGTTGGACATATTCAGCTTCACCATATGAAATAAAGTTTTAAATTATTTTTGTCTGCATTTACATGCATGACACGATAACACAATTACATAATGACATGACACAATGACTTGAAATAGAACACGAGGTTCATATATATTTGACCCATATAAGTTGATGCTGGGAGTTAAGATCAGACTTAAATAAATGTGGCTATAGGAGCCCTTCACCTTAGTTCTAACTTGGATAATATCATACATATTCTCAGTTGCAGTGCTGGTATAGAAGCTAGGACATAAACTTTATTTCATCAATCTAATATCTACATAGTTTCTGATCAACCTTGCCATTTGAACCCATCCATCCCTGTGGTGCAACAGCCCATGAAAGGCTTTGGCCTGCCTCGCCACTTTTCCCACTCAGACCTGATGCTTTTCTTTGTCATGCTTGGATTCCCAGTTGCTGTAGATCTTTTTCCACATAGTCCATCCATCTAAGCCTAGGTCTTTGCCTTTGAGCTGTTTTCCTCTGGGGTTTTGGGAGTGCACTCTCTTCACTCCTCTATCATTTGACATTCTTTCCAAGTGTCCAGCAAAGCCTGCCCTTTGAAAATGTGAGTTAATTGTTTTAGTGACATAGTATGGAAAAGACATTAAATGTTCATTTTTTAAACGTGTATAATGAATTTTAAGCACAAAAAAATTATCCTTTTTAAAAAATAAAATAAAAAAAAAAGTAATATTTAACCTTATTTCTGTTCCAAGTTGTAATATCTAAGACTAAATATAGTGTACAAAACCATCTAGAAAGCTGTCACCCAACAGAGATTGTTCTCTATCAGGAGTAATTTTCTAATTTCTAAAGTAACTGACTTCTGTGCCAACATTCAACTCTTACTCAACACTTCTGGCAACAACTTCATTGCCATTACTAAACATTAGGAGCACATTACAACATCTTTGATATACTTCTCACTCAACACTTCTGGCAACAACTTCATTGCCATTCTTAAACATTAGGAGCACATTACAACATCTTTGATGTACTTCTCTTTGTTGTCCCCAGACTTGTTTTTATATTAAGATGTGCTGACCACTTCAGTGTCAACACAAAACAACTTCTTGGGGCACAGGTGCAAAGGCTGAAACATCTTCAACAGCTGGGCTTCATTCCTATAGAAGTAAGTTATAATTAGTGTAACAGGTGGGCTTCATTCCTATAGAAGTAAGTTATAATTAGTGTAACAGCTGGGCTTCATTCCTATAGAAGTAAGTTATAATTAGTGTAACAGCTGGGCTTCATTCCTATAGAAGTAAGTTATAATTAGTGTAACAGGTGGGCTTCATTCCTATAGAAGTAAGTTATAATTAGTGTAACAGCTGGGCTTCATTCCTATAGAAGTAAGTTATAATTAGTGTAACAGGTGGGCTTCATTCCTATAGAAGTAAGTTATAATTAGTGTAACAGCTGGGCTTCATTCCTATAGAAGTAAGTTATAATTAGTGTAACAGCCTGGCTTCTGTTCTACAGAAGTTATAATTAGTGTAACAGCTGGGCTTCATTCCTATAGAAGTAAGTTATAATTAGTGTAACAGCCTGGCTTCTGTTCTACAGAAGTTATAATTAGTGTAACAGCCTGGCTTCTGTTCTATAGAAGTAAGTTATATTTAGTGTAACAGCATGGCTTCTGTTCTATAGAAGTAAGTTATAATTAGTGTAACATCATTAACAGCCTGGCTTGCTTCTTATAGAAATAAGTTATAATTAGTGTAACAGCCTGGCTTCTGTTCTACAGAAGTTATAATTAGTGTAACAGCCTGGCTTCTGTTCTATAGAAGTAAGTTATAATTAGTGTAACATCATTAACAGCCTGGCTTGCTTCTTATAGAAATAAGTTTGAATTAGTGTAACAGCTTGGCTTCATTCTTAGAGTATTAAGTTTTAAGCAGGTTCAACTGGAAAAGGCTATAGTCATTATAGTTATACACTTATTTCCAGATACGTATGAGTGAACTCCATTACGCTGAGAGGATCTCAACCTTTCAACTCAAGGAAGTACTCAAGCAGCACCTGGCTCATCTTGTGGACTTTGAGGCTGCGGCCGTGGTGTGTGCGGACCCCAAGTACCAGGTCCCCCCTGTTGAACTCGGAGAAAGTATCAGTGATTGGCTAGGTTATGATGACCAGGACATTAACATGGAGGATGACGACGCTGACCTCAAACTTATAGCTGCGCTCCTGGCCAAGCAGAAAGGTCAGGAGGTCAAAGACCCAGATTTAGAACCAAAAGGCACATAATCCCACATAGAAACATAATGACATATTTTAAAAATGTATTCGGTACTTAAAGGGATGTGAAGAAATCATGTACATCAGAAAGATAAATCAGATACAATTTCCTTGCTTCAGAGGTGTGGTTAAATTTATAAAGACATCCCCAAGCCTTCCTACCCAGAGAATGGCTCTTCAAAAAATATATCTTCTTTATGACATAAATATTGTCATCTGTAACTTTGATAAGACAAGAGCTTGTATTTTATATTTTGGCTCAAAATGTTTGGAGGATGATAAGATTTTGTCTCAAAATGTTTGGAGGATGATAAGATTTTGTCTCAAAATGTTTGGAGGATGATAAGATTTTGTCTCAAAATGTTTGGAGGATGATAAGATTTTGTCTCAATAAGTCAATAAGTACATGCTACAAAATTAGCATCAGTTCTTATGGGCCTATCTTTGTGTCTTTAGGTCCTCAGGTCACGCTAACTTATTGGATCGTTGATTGAATTTAGATGAATGAACCTATAGTTCATTAAGAAGCCCATCAATGTATTGTGTAGATTCTCTCTTGAGAGAGTTGGTCCTCACCTCAATGTGCCATAACATTCAGATTTTGAGATCACTAATTTTGTCAAAGCAATGCCGGTGTTCAGTGATGCTTGGCTTGAACAATTGATGATTTAAAATTTTCCTTGTTCACCGTGCTAACTTTTCAAATGAGAATGTCAGTGTTATCTGCCATCCATTTTTGGATAATGTCATTTTTGTGTATCTTAGGAGTCCTATTGCGAAACTGATGCATCCTTTTAATTTGTACAGTTCTGTTAATAAATAACAAACTTGGAGACAGTTTAAGATAATCAGGCTCAACAGGTAAAAGTCAGATGTAGTTCTACTTTGTGAGTGAGCAATAGTGTTTTTTCCTTTTGTTATCATGAATTTAACTCAGCCACACATGACCACAGTTGAGTGTTGGAAAAATCCCATTTGTTAATTAAAGGTGTGTACATTTTTAGAGCGAGAAAGATTATTATTTTTGGATAGGGAATTATTACATTTTCACTAGGAGTTCTGTTCCTATATTTTTATTGACAGGATGTGTAGGATTTTTTGACAAGTCTATTTATTCTGTACGGCAATGATTATTTCAGATGCATTTTTAACTGTTGTATATATGAAGCCAGTAAATAAAGAAACCTGAAACTTTTCATAGCTTTGTGTCATTTTAATCATACAACACATCAGCTCTGCATGGGCTAGGAGGTCATACAACACATCAACTCTACAGGGGCTAGGAGGTCATACAACACATCAGCTCTACAGGGTCTAAGAGGTCATACAACACATCAGCTCTAAATGGGCTAGGAGGCCATACAACACATCAGCCCTGCATGGGCTTGGAGGTCATACAACACATCAGCTCTGCGTGGGCTAGGAGGTCATACAACACATAAACTCTATATGGGCTAGGAGGTCATACAACACATCAGCTCTGCGTGGGCTAGGAGGTCATACAACACATAAACTCTATATGGGCTAGGAGGTCATACAACACATCAGCTCTACAGGGTCTAGGAGGTCATACAACACATCAGCTCTATATGGGCTAGGAGGCCATACAACACATCAGCTCTGCATGGGCTAGGAGGTCATACAACACATCAGCTCTATATGGGCTAGGAGGTCATACAACAAATCAGCTCTATATGGGCTTGGAGGTCATACAACACATCAGCTCTACAGGGACTAGGAGGTCATACAACACATCAGCTCTACAGGGTCTAGGAGGTCATACAACACATCAGCTCTACAGGGTCTAGGAGGTCATACAACACATCAGTTCTATATGGGCTAGGAGCTCATACAACACATTAGCTCTATATGGGCTTGGAGGTCATACAACACATCAGCTCTACAGGGTCTAAGAGGTCATACAACACATCAGCTCTATATGGGCTAGGAGGTCATACAACACATCAGCTCTACAGGGTCTAAGAGGTCATACAACACATCAGCTCTATATGGGCTAGGAGGTCATACAACACATCAGCTCTACAGGGACTAGGAGGTCATACAACACATCAGCTCTACAGGGGCTAGGAGGTTATACAACACAGCTCTACAGTGTCTAGGAGGTCATACAACACATCAGCTCTACAGGGTCTAGGAGGTCATACAACACATCAGCTCTATATGGGCTAGGAGGTCATACAACACATAAGCTCTACAGGGTCTAAGAGGTCATACAACACATCAGGTCTACGGGATCTAGGAGGTCATACAACACATCAGCTTTACAGGGTCTAGGAGGTCATACAACACATCAGCTCTACAGGGTCTAGGAGGTCATACAACACATCAGCTCTACAGGGTCTTGGAGGTCATACAACATATCAGCTCTATATGAGCTTGGAGGTCATACAACACATCAGCTCTACAGGGTCTAGGAGGTCATACAACACATCAGCTCTACATGGGCTAGGATGTCATACAACACATCAGCTCTGCATGGGCTAGGATGTCATACAACACATTAGCTCTATATGGGCTAGGAGGTCATACAACACATCAGCTCTACAGGGTCTAAGAGGTCATACAACATATCAGCTCTATATGGGCTAGGAGGTCAAACAACACATCAGCTCTACAGGGACTAGGATGTCATACAACATATCAGCTCTACAGGGTCTAAGAGGTCATACAACACATTAGCTCTATATGGGCTAGGAGGTCATACAACACATCAGCTCTACAGGGACTAGGAGGTCATACAACACATCAGCTCTACAGGGTCTAGGAGGTCATACAACACATCAGCTCTATATGGGCTAGGAGGTTATACAACACATCAGCTCTACGGGGTCTAGGAGGTCATGCAACACATCAGCTCTACAGGGTCTAAGAGGTCATACAACACATCATCTCTATATGGGCTAGGAGGTCATACAACACATCAGCTCTACAGGGACTAGGAGGTCATACAACACATCAGCTCTATATGGGCTAGGAGGTCATACAACAAATCAGCTCTATATGGGCTAGGAGGTCATACAACACATCAGCTCTATATGGGCTAGGAGGTCATACAACACATCAGCTCTATATGGGCTTGGAGGTCATACAACACATCAGCTCTACAGGGTCTAGGAGGTCATACAACACATCAGCTCTACAGGGTCTAGGAGGTCATACAACACATCAGCTCTGCATGGGCTAGGAGGTCATACAACACATCAGCTCTATATGGGCTAGGAGGTTATACAACACATCAGCTCTACGGGGTCTAGGAGGTCATACAACACATCAGCTCTACGGGGTCTAGGAGGTCATACAACACATCAGCTCTGCATGGGCTAGGAGGTCATACAACACATCAGCTCTACAGGGTCTAGGAGGTCATACAACACATCAGCTCTACAGCGTCTAAGAGGTCATACAACACATCAGCTCTATATGGGCTAGGAGGTCATACAACACATCAGCTCTACATGGTCTAGGAGGTCATATAACACATCAGCTTTACAGGGTCTAGGAGGTCATACAACACATTAGCTCTGCATGGGCTAGGAGGTCATACAACACATCAGCTCTATATGGGCTCTGAGGTCATACAACACATCAGCTCTATAGGGTGTAAGAGGTCATACAACACATCAGCTCTATATGGGCTCTGAGGTCATACAACACATCAGCTCTACAGGGTCTAGGAGGTCATACAACACATCAGCTTTACAGGGTCTAGGAGGTCATACAACACATCAGCTCTATATGGGCTAGGAGGTCATACAACACATCAGCCTTATATGGGCTTGGAGGTCATACAACACATCAGCTCTACAGGGTCTAGGATGTCATACAACACATTAGCTCTATATGGGCTAGGAGGTCATACAACACATCAGCTCTACAGGGTCTAAGAGGTCATACAACATATCAGCTCTATATGGGCTAGGAGGTCAAACAACACATCAGCTCTACAGGGACTAGGATGTCATACAACACATCAGCTCTACAGGGTCTAAGAGGTCATACAACACATCAGCTCTATATGGGCTAGGAGGTCATACAACACATCAGCTCTACATGGTCTAGGAGGTCATATAACACATCAGCTTTACAGGGTCTAGGAGGTCATACAACACATTAGCTCTGCATGGGCTAGGAGGTCATACAACACATCAGCTCTACGGGGTCTAGGAGGTCATGCAACACATCAGCTCTACAGGGTCTAAGAGGTCATACAACGCATCAGCTCTACAGGGTCTAGGAGGTCATACAACACATCAGCTTTACAGGGTCTAGGAGGTCATACAACACATCAGCTCTATATGGGCTAGGAGGTCATACAACACATCAGCTCTATATGGGCTTGGAGGTCATACAACACATCAGCTCTACAGGGTCTAGGAGGTCATACAACACATCAGCTCTACATGGGCTAGGAGGTCATACAACACATTAGCTCTGCATGGGCTAGGAGGTCATACAACACATCAGCTCTATATGGGCTCTGAGGTCATACAACACATCAGCTCTACAGGGTCTAGGAGGTCATACAACACATCACCTCTATATGGGCTAGGAGGACATACAACACATCAGCTCTATATGGGCTAGGATGTCATACAACACATCAGCTCTACAGGGTCTAAGAGGTCATAAAACATATCAGCTCTATATGGGCTAGGAGGTCATACAACACATCAGCTCTACAGGGACTAGGAGGTCATACAACACATCAGCTCTATGTAGGCTAGGAGGTCATACAACACATCAGCTCTATATGAGCTAGGAGGTCATACAACACATCAGCTCTATATGGGCTTGGAGGTCATACAACACATCAGCTCTACAGGGTCTAGGAGGTCATACAACACATCAGCTCTACATGGGCTAGGAGGTCATACAACACATTAGCTCTGCATGGGCTAGGAGGTCATACAACACATCAGCTCTATATGGGCTCTGAGGTCATACAACACATCAGCTCTACAGGGTCTAGGAGGTCATACAACACATCACCTCTATATGGGCTAGGAGGACATACAACACATCAGCTCTATATGGGCTAGGATGTCATACAACACATCAGCTCTACAGGGTCTAAGAGGTCATAAAACATATCAGCTCTATATGGGCTAGGAGGTCATACAACACATCAGCTCTACAGGGACTAGGAGGTCATACAACACATCAGCTCTATGTGGGCTAGGAGGTCATACAACACATCAGCTCTATATTGGCTAGGAGGTTATACAACACATCAGCTCTACATGGTCTAAGAGGTCATACAGCACATCAGCTCTATATGGGCTAGGAGGTCATACAACACATTTCCTCTACAGGGACTAGGAGGTCATACAACACATCAGCTCTATATGGGCTAGGAGGTCATACAACAAATCAGCTCTATATGGGCTAAGAGGTCATACAACACATCAGCTGTATATGGGCTAGGAGGTCATACAACACATCAGCTCTATATGGGCTTGGAGGTCATACAACACATCAGCTCTATATGGGCTAGGAGGTCATACAACACATCAGCCTTATATGGGCTTGGAGGTCATACAACACATCAGCTCTACAGGGTCTAGGAGGTCATACAACACATCAGCTGTATATGGGCTAGGAGGTCATACAACACATCAGCTCTATATGGGCTTGGAGGTCATACAACACATCAGCTCTATATGGGCTAGGAGGTCATACAACACATCAGCCTTATATGGGCTTGGAGGTCATACAACACATCAGCTCTACAGGGTCTAGGAGGTCATACAACACATCAGCTCTGCATGGGCTAGGAGGTCATACAACACATCAGCTCTATATGGGCTAGGAGGTTATACAACACATCAGCTCTACGGGGTCTAGGAGGTCATACAACACATCAGCTCTACAGGGTCTAGGAGGTCATACAACACATCAGCTCTACAGGGTCTAAGAGGTCATACAACACATCAGCTCTGCATGGGCTAGGAGGTCATACAACACATCAGCTCTGCATGGGCTAGGAGGTCATACAACACATCAGCTCTACAGGGTCTAGGAGGTCATACAAACACATCAGCTCTATATGGGCTAGGATGTCATACAACACATCAGCTCTACATGGACTAGGAGGAAAGGAGTTTTTGGGTCTGTGATTATTTAAAAGTAATTTTTTTTAATTAAAAGAAATTACAATAATTTTCTTTTCTTTGTAATGATCAGAAAAAGTGTCATATTAAAATTGATTGAATAAAAAGACACGCTGGCCTTTGTTTGACTGTATCTCAGTTTTAATGTCACAAAGGAATAATAAGTGAATTTTTGTATGTCTTTTTACCCACAGCAATTTTACAAATAAATTTATTTATTTTCATTTAATACATTGGTCTATTTTTTTGATAATCCTTTTTGTCTTCATTGTTGTAACAGTGATTAGTTATCTCAACCAGGGTTTATACAGTTTTTAAAATGAGATTTCTTTATTGTTAATTACTAATACTGCAGTGAACCAATGATCAGAATTAACTTACCCGTCACCGTTCATCTCAGTTCTAAAAAAAGGTTTATGAAATTTTCTTTCGACGAGTTGTTAATCGAGGTTGAGGGTTAGTCACTGCCCATTATTTTGAACAAAAAACTGAGCCATCACAGTGTTAGACATGTCATGACATGTCATCACAGTGTTAGACATGTCATGACATAAGCTAAGCAAAACAGACTGAGACTGCTACCACCAGCCAGAATGAGACAACTACCAGCCAAAATGACATAACCAGCCATTTTGGCTATAATTTTTTAATGAAAAGATGGAAAATATGTTTTAAATATATAATATTTGGTATTGGACACCTCATTTAAGCTAGTTTATACCAGTGTTACAAATGGTGACTACGAATGATTCAAATATAATTATCCCCATCACATGTATGTCTCAAGGTCTTGGGAAAAGATTTAAATGTTTTATTATTTAACTTGAGGAACTGTGTCTTTACAAGATAAATGTGCCAATATGCTGATGCTGGCTGATGTTTACTCATAATAAAAATGGTGCTATAAACAAACTGCGTTTTTATTTGTTCACTTACCTATTTGACCATTAGTAATGGCATTACCATTGAATTAAAAAAAAAAAAATTTAATGTCTTAAAAAATATATATTGAGTTTAATTATATTTCTTTAATTGTATCATTTATTTAGATTTCCTTGATATTTTGATAAATTAAAAAACTACGGCAAACCAAAACAAAGGTCCAAACATCAGTTCAAATGGTTACCTTATCCTAACAGAACAATTCAATTTATTAACGGAAGTGACACTGAAAGCGCTTGTTAACCTGTAATGTGATCATCTGATAGTTTGACTTAACATCTGTACACCGTATAAAATAGTTGGATTTAACATCTGTACACCATATATAATAGATGGACTAAACATCTATACACCATATATGATAGTTGAACTTAATATCTGTAGTCTGTATGCCTTTGTCCAGTGTGATTTATTCTGCTGATACTCTCAATATTGTTTTTTGCTTCGTTTGATCTTATTACTTGTAATGAATATTTTCTATTCTATTTTCGAACAAGAGAAATGAAACCAATGGAGGCTCTGCTTTTTATTTGACAAAAGAACAACTTGCTAAACTAGAAATTCTAATCAAAGGAAACCAGTATGAGTAAAGAACTGCACCAAAACACAATGGCTTAATTGATTCATACATCAAATATGGAGCATAAGAAATCAAACTTGTCAAATTTGAAAGTAATTATTTTTTTTTTTTACAGATATTCAAAGGAATGACTAAATGACTTAACAATGGTAATCATGACTTATCAATGGTAAACATGACTTAACAATGGTAATCATGACTTATCAATGGTAAACATGACTTATCAATGGTAAACATGACTTAACAATGGTAATCATGACTTATCAATGGTAAACATGACTAAAAAATGATAAATATGACTTAATGTAATGATATACATGACATTGATGCAAGTTCCACAACCAGAAGGCAACAACCATACAGAAGAGGTCATTCAAACTCTAGCAATGATTCCTGGTTCCAAATGGCCTGAACATTTGAAGAAAAAAAAAAAGAGAATTGAAACATATAAACAGAATATAAATTGTATTATATAGGAACAAGAATCATTCCCAGACAATTTGACTTGTATGAATAGGTATGTGGCAAAACTGCTATGTTACATTGGTACAATAATAGTGGGATCAAGTGATTGGACAAAAACATCTTAATTTCATTGTCTTTATGTTAAACTATTTTCACAAATATATTTTATTATTAGTGGGAAGGTGGAGTGGGTTGGGGGGGATAGCATTGCTTTTGTACAATATAAAATATCTTCTAAAATACTATTTAACCAATAAGTAATAAGGTTTCTACTCTGTAAAGCTTCATACCACCCCCCACCCTTTATTCTCAACCCAAATAGCTTAAAGGAACTCACAGGTGACATTTACTTTTGAACTGGTTCTATATGTTTACTACTATCTATTTACTTTATACAACCATGGTGAATTATTCTATCTTATTATATATCGACTACTATGTATTTACTTAATACAACCATGGTGTATTATTCTATCTTATTATGTGGTGACTACTATGTATTGACTTCATGTGCAAGTTGCTTTTAGTTTTCAAGGCAGAATAGTTTTAACCTACAATGGAGTCAGCAACATGGTTTTTAACATCCGTGATGCTCCTAACTCTGAGCCGAGCATTCAGTTCAGCCAGGCTGACATCTTCCATTGCGTAAAACTTGACTGTGCTGAAGGCAGACACCGCAGGGAAGCCATTATCAGAGAAGTAGCCACTAATGTCAGTGGAAATCCAGACGTAGAGAGCCACAATGTCACTACTAATCGTTATCTCAAATGTGTTAGTGCCAAGTTGTTGTACTGATGCAACCTGTAATGAAGGGATGTGATATCATTGAATGTAGGGAGCAAATAGTGACAAACATTTGAGGAAGAGTTTACATTTAGTCCTATCCATTATTTTCAATGGTGCTTATATCTATACATTACCATCATAATCCCCAGTGGTTACCATACAATCACTTTGTTTTCAATGGTGCTTATATCTATACATTACCATCATAATCCCCAGTGGTTACCATACAATCACTTTGTTTTCAATGGTGCTTATATCTATACATTACCATCATAATCCCCAGTGGTTACCATACTATCACTTTGTTTTCAATGGTGCTTATATCTATACATTACCATCATAATCCCCAGTGGTTACCCAATCTAAATGATCATTAATTAAGTCCATATTGTCATGAAGGGATTTCATTGATGACTGCTTTCTATGCTAGGGAAATACTTTAGATGTGTTTATTTCGTTTTAATATAAAACATTTACTTAGTTAAAATATGTATTAATTTATGTGCTGAAAATGAATATATAAAACATAATAAAAAAACATTTCCAGTTATTTGGATCCATAAAAGATTCTTATCTTATATATTTTTTAAAAATTAGGGTTTAAATGTGTAATGTGAAAATAAAACGTGAAATTGAGTGAGAAAACACATTTTAAGTCCAAATGTTCATTCTCTGTACATTTGGGATAACAATTCTTTTTGTTCAATCACCTGAACATTTGCCTTGGGTATGACTGAATCTTTAGGATAGGTGAGTGCAAACCAGGTCTTAGACAAAACAGTACCAGATCCATCTGTTGCAGTGAAGTAAAGAAGACATTTTTCTTTCGCAGGACATCCAGACTCAGAGATGAGGTCAGTGACTGTCTTTGTCAGAACTGATTCAGAAGTTGACTTGAGCTGAAAATGAGAAAATCTTGTAGTTTGTGGCTTTTACTTTTGAATTTGGTTTTCAAAAAGTTGATATTAAATGTTAGAGGTGAACAAGATGGACATATTTAAGTCCAATTCTGCAAGTTTTAATATAAATATATAATTGTCACCACCACAGGGAGGAACAGACTCTTCTATAAACTCTCAAACTCTTGAAGAAACTAAAGAAGCAATTAATTATATGATAAACCACAAAGCCCCTGGAGATGACCTCATCACAGCAGACCTTATTAAATATGGAGGAAAAGAATTACACACTCAGATACATAAACTGGCAAAAAGAGAACATTCCAACAGAATAAGATACAGCATTAATAACCCCAATACACAAGAAAGACTCCAAACTTCAGTGCACAAACTACAGAGGAATCTCCCTGTTAAATGTTTCTTACAAAATACTGACGAAGCTACACTGAAGAAATACTAGATTACCAATGTGGATTCAGGCAAAACAGATCGACTGATCAGATTTTCACCACCAGATGCCTATTGGAGAAATGTTATGAATATAATATCCCAGTACATCAACTCTATGTGGAATATAAAATAACCTATGACAGCATAAAAAAAAAAATCTATATGAGACTCTGCAGGTGTTTGGCATACCCAACAAACTGACAAGACTCATATATATAACACTGAACAACTCAAAAGGCAAAATCAAGGTGCAATGAGAATATTCAAGGGAATTTCAGTTTAGATGAGGCCTAAGACAGGGAGACTCACTTTCTTGAATGTTTTTTAACCTAATATTAGAGAGAGTTATGAAAAACATACATATTGACACCCGAGGAACAATAACAGGAACTTTCTGAGGGAAAATCAAGACCAACAACCAGTGGGCACTCTCTACAATCAACCCCTTCAATATATTGCATATGTTGATGACATGGCACTGTTAGGGAAAAGTATTAAAGACATTTCAAAATCCTTTATTGAATTAGAAGACGCATCACTACAAGCAGGGCTGGAAGTTATCAACCAAAAAACAAATACATGATTATGATAAGAGAGGAACAGACAGATGAAGCCATTAAAATTAGAAACCAGACTTTTGAAAAAGTGAATCAATTCAAATACCTAGGATCTTTATTAAATGAAAGAAACGAATTACTAACAGAAATAAAAAAAAGAACATAAGCTGGAAACAGGGCATACTTCAGTAAGAAAATACACAAAAGTAAAAACGTTACAAGAGAAACAAAGAAAACTATTTATAAAACTGTAATCAGACCAATTGTAACATATGCAAGTGAAACTTGGACCGTAACAAAAATGGCAGAAAACCTATTAAACACATGGGAGAGGAAAGTTCTCAGGAAAATATAGGGACCAACAAAGGATGAATATGGAAGGAGAATACAAACCAACCATGAATTGTACAGACTATATCAGGATCGCATGATAGTAGCAGAAAAATCAAAGTGCAGACTACGCTGGGCAGGACACTTAGAGAGAATGTCAAATGACAGAGGAGTGAAGAGGGTGCATCACCAATACCCCAGAGGAAAATGGCTCAAAGGCAGACCTAGGCTTAGATGGATGGATGATGTGGAAAATATCTACAACAACTGAGAATCCAAGCATGGTAAAGAAAAGCTTTAGTTAGGTCTGAGTGAGCGTGGAAGGAATTAGTGAGGCAGGCCAAAGCCCTACAGGGGCTGTAACACCCCAGAGATGGATGGGTGGTCTGAGTGGAAGGAAGTAGTGAGGCAGGTCAAAGCCTTACATGGGCTGTAAGGCCCCAGAGATGGATGGGTGGTCTGAGTGGAAGGAAGTAGTGAGGCAGGCCAAGGCCCTACATGGGCTGTAGCGCCACAGAAATGGATGGGTGGTCTGAGTGGAAGGAAGTAGTGAGGCAGGCCAAAGCTCTACATGAGTTCTAGCGCCACAGAAATGGATGGATTGTCACTGAAGTGTTACAGAGGAATTCATGCTTAAACTGAAGTTAGACACATTTAGTAGAATGCCTGGGCTTCATATTTTGCCTGTAACTTCACACACACACACACATACACACACACACACACATATATATAATATATATATATTCAATCAAGCTATACTATAAAGAGATATAATTGATACGTAACTTGTTTTCAATAGGTCAACTCACAGTATAGGAAATATTCCAGGAAAATAATGTCTGCAAACTGGAGTACTGGAAAATGTCTATTTTTAGATTCCCAGTTGTGGCTCTGATGGTGTCTTGGACATGCTTGGACACATCCTGGGTTGGTATGGCAGAGGCTGCATAATCACTGACCTGAGTCATGGGCTCAAATGATAATGCACCTGTGAAAGTCAAAACATTTACTCTATTGGCGTTATGAGGCTGGTGAAAATGACAAACAAAGGAAGGGTTGAAGTCAAAGAAAGATTAAAGAATCATTACTTTTTAGATTTAAACAACTTCATGTCAAGTCCTTCCTACGATAAATTACAAGCTAAGTTCTTATTTGCTGATTCTCTGGTGTGTTTTTTTATTGTTGTGTTTACATAAGAAGGTGTTCAGCTGAAACTTTCATTTTCAAAAGCTTTGTGATTGTGAACAAGGCAATACTTCTTATAAGCAAGTCCTAAACCAAAATTGTCTCTGCTTTGAAAGAAACAAATGTTAGTTCAAAATTTTTTGTTAAAGAAAATATTTGTTCAAGCAGTAATCCACAAACTACCATTTAGTATATAATATTTCAATTACCATTAAGTGGATTTCTGACTTCTTTGACTGGTATCTCATCAAGAACTATGTACACATCCAATGTCTCTTTGTCTTTATAATAAGGGGAGATAAGATGTTTGCCAAAGAAGGACTTTGCATAGTAGTGCAGCATCTTCCATGTCCCTGCATAGTCTAAACAAAATATTACAAATTATTTGTCTTACATTATTTGTGTTACATTAGTTGTGTTACATTATTTGTGTTACATTAGTTGTGCTACATTATTTGTGTTACATTATTTGTGTTACATTATTTGTGTTACATTATTTGTGTTACATTATTTGTGTTACATTATTTGTGTTACATTATTTGTGTTACATTATTTGTGTTACATTATTTGTGTTACATTATTTGTGTTACATTATTTGTGTTACATTATTTGTGTTAAATTATTTGTGTTACATTATTTGTGCCACATTATTGTGTTACATTATTTGTGTTACATTATTTGTGTTACATTATTTGTGCTACATTATTGTGTTACATTATTTGTGAAACATTTGCTTTCTTGGTTAGTCTATTTAATTGTTGTTTAATTCATTTTTCACCAGTAATATTGAATAATTTATATAATATGTGTTTTAATGCAGAACATCATTTTTTAAAGAAAAAAATTATCCACGATGGAATTTGTTGTATAGAATATTGCAGTGGTCATTCTTGATGGTGACACCTATGCAGTGGTCATTCTTGATGGTGACACCTATGCAGTGGTCATTCTTGATGGTGACACCTATGCAGTGGTCATTCTTGATGGTGACACCTATGTAGTGGTCATTCTTGATGGTGACACCTATGTAGTGGTCATTCTTGATGGTGACACCTATGCAGTGGTCATTCTTGATGGTGACACCTATGCAGTGGTCATTCTTGATGGTGACACCTATGCAGTGGTCATTCTTGATGGTGACACCTATGTAGTGGTCATTCTTGATGGTGACACCTATGTAGTGGTCATTCTTGATGGTGACACCTATGTAGTGGTCATTCTTGATGGTGACACCTATGTAGTGGTCATTCTTGATGGTGACACCTATGCAGTGGTCATATCATGTTAGCTTATTCTTGATGGTGACACCTATGCAGTGGTCATATCATGTTAGCTTATTCTTGATGGTGACACCTATGTAGTGGTCATTCTTGATGGTGACACCTATGTAGTGGTCATTCTTGATGGTGACACCTATGTAGTGGTCATTCTTGATGGTGACACCTATGTAGTGGTCATTCTTGATGGTGACACCTATGTAGTGGTTATTCTTGATGGTGACACCTATGCAGTGGTCATATCATGTTAGCTTATTCTTGATGGTGACACCTATGTAGTGGTCATTCTTGATGGTGACACCTATGTAGTGGTCATTCTTGATGGTGACACCTATGTAGTGGTCATTCTTGATGGTGACACCTATGTAGTGGTCATTCTTGATGGTGACACCTATGTAGTGGTTATTCTTGATGGTGACACCTATGCAGTGGTCATATCATGTTAGCTTATTCTTGATGGTGACACCTATGTAGTGGTCATTCTTGATGGTGACACCTATGTAGTGGTCATTCTTGATGGTGACACCTATGTAGTGGTCATTCTTGATGGTGACACCTATGTAGTGGTCATTCTTGATGGTGACACCTATGTAGTGGTTATTCTTGATGGTGACACCTATGCAGTGGTCATATCATGTTAGCTTATTCTTGATGGTGACACCTATGTAGTGGTCATTCTTGATGGTGACACCTATGTAGTGGTCATTCTTGATGGTGACACCTATGTAGTGGTCATTCTTGATGGTGACACCTATGTAGTGGTCATTCTTGATGGTGACACCTATGTAGTGGTCATTCTTGATGGTGACACCTATGTAGTGGTCATTCTTGATGGTGACACCTATGTAGTGGTCATTCTTGATGGTGACACCTATGTAGTGGTTATTCTTGATGGTGACACCTATGTAGTGGTCATTCTTGATGGTGACACCTATGCAGTGGTCATTCTTGATGGTGACACCTATGTAGTGGTCATTCTTGATGGTGACACCTATGCAGTGGTCATTCTTGATGGTGACACCTATGGAGGCCAATTCATTTGTCACTACTTGCTCTATTATGTGATTTTTTAATTTTAAGATCTGCAATATTGAGAGGCTTTATTGCAATATTGAGAGGCTTTATTGCAATATTGAGAGGCTTTATTGCAATATTGAGAGGCTTTATTGCAATATTGAGAGGCTTTATTGCAATATTGAGAGGCTTTATTGCAATATTGAGAGGCTTTATTGCAATATTGAGAGGCTTTATCTTGTGATATCATTGTATAAAGTGGATTTTATAATGGACCTTGCATAAAGTGGATTGTATAATGGACCTTGCTTAAAGTGGATTGTATAATGGACCTTGCATAAATTGAATTTTATAAAGGATATTGAATAATGAGCATTGTATAAAGGACCAAAAAAAAGAAAATTATTTGTTCCCCATTTCTTCTGTTATAAAGTAACAATATATTATTATGTCAGTATGGTCATTATAAAGAGAAGTGGAAAGGAACATTATGGCTGGTGTTCACATTCAAATTGTACTAGTTTCAAACAATACTTAACCTTTTCTGATCCCAATAATATATTTCAAGTTATTGTAGATGTATGTTACCAATAGAAGCCCAGGTTGGAGCCTGCCATATGTCATTCAGCTGCCAGTACAAAGCTCCCATGGTCAAACCTCGGCCATCTGACAGGAGCTGAGACTGGTGCCGCCTGTAATGCTCTGTTTGTGACCGTATACACATGGCCTGATTAATCTGAAATAAAAATGTGAAAAATAAGGAAGGAAAAACCTCCCATAAATGGTGCATACAATTGGAAACCTTTTACCATAAATGGTGCATACAATAGGAAACCTTTTACCATAAATGGTGCATACAATTGGAAACCTTTTATGGGAGGTTTGAAGATGATTTTATTTAAGCAAAATGAAATCAGAACAAAATGTTTAACAGAAAGAGCGGCCATTTTGACTTGCTCTCATTATCGAATCTAGGACTTTAGGTTTCTGTCATTTAGGGATGAAATAATTTGGTGCATTACATCACTCTGCATGTCATCATGACATCATGACATTAGGAAACCCTACATTGGAGGAAAATGTTTTGTTAATCAAGTAGAAATAAATAACCTGTGTCAGGTAGATGAAATCTACAAAGTTCTCTCTTTCATCAGGTGAGTTGGGTAGGTTGATGTGAAGTGCTACCTCTGCAGCCATTTCATTGTTACCTGAATCAAGAAAGTTATCATGATATATAAATGAAATAACTTCAATATTACAAGTTACAGTAACTTATAAAATAAATGCTCAACTAGAGGTCGTCACAAAACAAAACTTACAGTAACTAGAGACAAAACATTCAAACCACAACAGGACCAAATTTTTTTTACAAAATACATTTTAGCAAAACCAAGTAAATTTAAGACATGAAGAGAATCAACTACCATCTTAATAAAGTACACACACACACTAAGCTGATGGTTTTTAAAGAAAGAAAAGGTAACTAAAATGTAAAGATTAAAATATTTGGAAATTGTTTAAAATAACATCAAAATGAACAGACACTCCTTTTGTCCATTAGAGACACTCCTTATGTCCATTAGAGACACTCCTTATGTCCATTAGAGACACCGCTTATGTCCATAGAGACACTCCTTATGTCCATTAGAGACACTCCGTATGTCCATTAGAGACACTCCTTATGTCCTTTAGAGACACATCTTATGTTCATTAGAGACACTCCTTATGTCCATTAGAGACACTCCTTATATCCATTAGAGACACTCCTTATGTCCTTTAGAGACACTTCCTATGTTTATTAGAGACACTCCTTATGTCCATTAGAGACACTCCTCATGTCCATTAGAGACACTTCATATGTCCATTAGAGACACTTCCTATGTCCATAGAGACACTCCTTA
Source organism: Omphiscola glabra (assembly GCA_964017045.1). Taxonomy (NCBI): domain Eukaryota; kingdom Metazoa; phylum Mollusca; class Gastropoda; family Lymnaeidae; genus Omphiscola; species Omphiscola glabra. The sequence continues at coordinate 992,484 of OZ024804.1, read as the reverse complement.
TGTCTATTAGAGACACTCCTTATGTCCATTAGAGACACTTCCTATGTCCATTAAAGACACTCCTTATGTCCATTAAAGACACTCCTTATGTCCACTAGAGACACTCCTTATGTCCATTAGAGACACTCCTTATGTCCATTAGAGACACTTCTTATGTCCATTAGAGACACCGCTTATGTCCATTAGAGACACTCCTTATGTTCATTAGAGACACTCCTTATGTTTACTAGAGACACTCCTTATGTCCATTAGAGACACTCCTTATGTTTACTAGAGACACTCCTTATGTCCATTAGAGACACTCCTTATGTCCATTAGAGACACTCCTTATGTCCATTAGAGACACTCCTTATGTCCATTAGAGACACCGCTTATGTCCATTAGAGACACTCCTTATGTCCACTAGAGACACCGCTTATATGTCCATTAGAGACACTCCTTATGTCCATTAGAGACACTTCCTATGTCCGTTAGAGACACTTCCTATGTCCGTTAGAGACACTCCTTATGTCCATTAGAGACACTCCTCATGTTCATTAGAGACACTTCTTATCTCCATTAGAGACACTTCTTATGTCCATTAGAGACACCGCTTATGTCCATTAGAGACACTCCTTATGTCCACTAGAGACACCGCTTATATGTCCATTAGAGACACTCCTTATGTCCATTAGAGACACTTCCTATGTCCGTTAGAGACACTTCCTATGTCCGTTAGAGACACTCCTTATGTCCATTAGAGACACTCCTCATGTCCATTAGAGACACTTCATATGTCCATTAGAGACACTTCCTATGTCCATAGAGACACTCCTTATGTCTATTAGAGACACTCCTTATGTCCATTAGAGACACTTCTTATGTCCATATAGACACTTCTTATGTCCATAGAGACACTCCTTATGTCCATTAGAGACACTTCCTATGTCCATTAGAGACACTCCTTATGTCCATTAGAGACACTTCCTATGTCCATTAGAGACACTCCTTATGTCCATTAGAGACACTTCCTATGTCCATAGAGACACTCCTTATGTCTATTAGAGACACTCCTTATGTCCATTAGACACTTCTTATGTCCATTAGAGACACTTCTTATGTCCATTAGAGACACTGCTTATGTCCATTAGAGACACCGCTCACATTTAATTAATTAGGAATTGGGTCCGGGATATCCACTTTAATTTGGGTTGTAGTCTCCAGGGTTTGTCGTTTTACCACAGAAAATCTGTCAGAAGACAAGTTTTGGACACTCGAAGTCAGGGCGTGACGTCAGGTTTTCGGGTCCGTCCGCGCACGAATATTTAAGGCGGGCACATTAGGGAGATTTTTTATTCGAGGTTGGAACCGTATCCCTGAAGTGTGTCAGTGTTTCAGTGTTCACCTCCCATCCCTGAAGTGTGTCAGTGTTCATAGCGGCCCATTTGGACGCTCTGTAAGTAGAAGCAAATACGCCTTTTTTATTTCTGTGCTTGTAGCCTGCATTACTTGTTCGGTGTTAGTAATGGAATATTTCTGTTCATGACTTATATTAGGCAGTGTTTTAATCACTTGTTAGCTCCGTCAATTTGACGTGTAACCAAAATCCATGAATTCTGAAATGGAATTAGATACCAGTGCATGTGAGCATAGCACGTAACCGTTATATCGCTCTGGTCACACATACTGCAATGTGCTTTAAAGCTATTGATACAACAGTATAGGACCATCGAATATACGTACAACAGGTGTAGTAGACTACCTCCCCTGCCCTGTGCTATATTCTCAAATAGAAATAGTGCATGTGTTAGGAGACTATTATTACCAGCTGTATTAATATGCTTAGACATTTCGCAATTTGCTTTTGTCTTAAAAAGACACAGCAATTGAGTGATGCATGTATCTAACCAATGGTGGTTATACCTTACACCATTATAGTACCTGTCCTGCTTTGGGTGCATCTTACATAGACCCCTTACATGGATGACAGTACCACAGTTAGACCTTTATGATAGCCCTCACCTCTCACACTGGTTCTTTCTATAACACAATGTACGTGCTACAAGTTAGAACACTGCCATGTGATTTCCTTTTATAGTAATGAAACATTATCAAAACAATATAATTTTAATTGCCAATTGTTTACCATGTAAGCATACTCTATTTTTTTTAGTTAAGTATATTTTGTAACACCCTGCATTTACAGGGTTAGTTATATGCTTATTTGTTCTCTGTGTTGTTCATTATTAGTCAGGACATTGTTGACCTGTATTATTTGTTTCTTTGCAGGTATTGTCCCTTTCCTTTTATTTCCTTTCCTTCTCTTTGTTAGTTTCCAAATAAAAGCTATAGTCCTCAGACCTGCATTTTCTTAGTTTGTTTTAGTAAAACTGTCAGCCACCACCAACATCACACATCACCACTTGGCTACATATGTAAAAAAAAATGATGACACCTACCATTGCCATGATGCTGCCTGTGATTGACCATGTCTGAGTCTGTGGCATAGTCTGAAGGTAGAAATACCTTGGTCAAAGTATCATTGTTGCACCAAGCTTGCACACCAAACTCTGAAGCCATTCTTGGGACCCTGAAGCCATTGGTGCTCCACTGGTCCACAGAATAGTCATAGAAATGAACTGTCATTGCGAAAAAACATTTTATTACTTATATTTTTTTTACAATTCTTCATAAGACATCAATTTTCTGTGGTTTAAACCAGTGGGGAATTTAGGCTAAATTGTTGTTATTGAAAATAGTGGTGAATATGAAAGCATATTGAGATTCCTAGATGTGATCTTAGATATAATCATAAGTACATTCATAGATACAATCATAGATGTGATCTTAGATACAATCATAAGTACATTCATAGATACAATCATAGATGTGATCTTAGATACAATCATAAGTACATTCATAGATACAATCATAGATGTGATCTTAGATACAATCATAAGTACATTCATAGATACAATCATAGATGTGATCTTAGATACAATCATAAGTACATTCATAGATACAATCATAGATGTGATCTTAGATACAATCATAAGTACATTCATAGATACAATCATAGATGTGATCTTAGATACAATCATAAGTACATTCATAGATACAATCATAGACTCACCATCTCCATAAAACTCACTGCCAGGGTCATGCGCCACATAACCTTCTGTAATTGTGTCATCACCATTTGATGGACTGGATGTCAGGTAGTCTCTGGTCGAATCTTCTTTGTCAACTAAAAAATAAATGTCCTTGACATAGTTCAATCATCATTGTAAATATTTATCACGCATATATAAAATTTTCATCTAAAAACATTTTAAAAACGTTCTTATGCTATTTCGTTTTTCAAATTTAAGAGTTCTTTATTAAATTAAATGTGTTGACTATGATCAGATCATTCCCCATCGTGTCTGCAATGAAAACTGTGTCACACAATAAGTAGACCCAAACTTAGCCATCGTGTCTGCAATGAACTGTGTCACACAATAAGTAGACCCAAACTTAGCCATGGAGGTTTGAAAGGGCACATTTTCCAAACAACAGACCACTATACGGTGACCATGATAGCTTGGTAGTAATAAAATATCTTTTAACAACTCTTCATTGGCTAATAAAATGTTGGCATTTGTGTGCATGGCAGAGGCAAACAAAAGACACTCCCAGAGCAAAGCCTGATTTTAGGCCCTGATTGGATACAGCCTAACCAATCACTTTTAGAGGAAGAATGGAACACTTACAGTCTAACCAATCAGTTTTAGAGGAAGAATGGAACACTTACAACTTAGAAACTGACAGAAACAGGAATTCAATAACTCAACAACCAATGAGAGGTGGAGATTTGTTTGTCTCCCAAGACAGTCCTATTAGTCTAGTGAGACAGCTACATTGGTCTATTGAGACAGCTCAATTAGTCTAACAAGAAAGTTGTATTAGTCTAACAAGACAGCTCTATTAGTCTAATGAGACAGCAACATTGGTCTATTAAGACAGCTCAATTTGTCTAACAAGGCAGCTCTATTAGTCTAACAAGACAGCTCTATTAGTCTAATGAGACAGCAACATTAGTCTATTAAGACAGCTCAATTTGTCTAACAAGGCAGCTCTATTAGTGTAACAAGACAGCTCTATTAGTCTAATGAGACAGCAACATTGGTCTATTAAGACAGCTCAATTTGTCTAACAAGGCAGCTCTATTAGTCTAACAAGACAGCTCTATTAGTCTAATGAGACAGCAACATTGGTCTATTAAGACAGCTCAATTTGTCTAACAAGGCAGCTCTATTAGTCTAACAAGACAGCTCTATTAGTCTAATGAGACAGCAACATTGGTCTATTAAGACAGCTCAATTTGTCTAACAAGGCAGCTCTATTAGTCTAAAGAGACAGCTAATATAATCTATTTTAGAAAAACAGTAAACTATCGAGCCGAAGCTCATAAAGTCTTCCAATCGAGCGATGTTTCAGTTTATTTAATTTTGACATTTTAAAAATTGTTTTTATGATTTTGAAATTTCAAGCCACATTTTTAGAATAGTCACAATTTACCAACAGGGTTGTACAATCTAGACTGAACAAGCTCCAGCACAACGCTGGATGTACAACAGGTTGCCACCAGAGCAGTTTGCCACAAGATCAGGTTTCTATCAGATCAGTTTGCCACAAGATCAGGTTTCTATCAGATCAGTTTGCCACAAGATCAGGTTTCTATCAGATCAGTTTGCCACAAGATAAGGTTTCTATCAGATCAGTTTGCCACAAGATCAGGTTTCTATCAGATCAGTTTGCCAACAGATCAGGTTTCTATCAGATCAGTTTGCCACCAGAGCAGGTTTCTATCAGATCAGTTTGCCACAAGATCAGGTTTCTATCAGATCAGTTTGCCACAAGATCAGGTTTCTATCAGATCAGTTTGCCACAAGATCAGGTTTCTATCAGATCAGTTTGCCACAAGATCAGGTTTCTATCAGATCAGTTTGCCACAAGATCAGGTTTCTATCAGATCAGTTTGCCACCAGAGCAGGTCTATCAGATCAGTTTGCCACAAGATCAGGTTTCTATCAGATCAGTTTGCCACAAGATCAGGTTTCTATCAGATCAGTTTGCCACAAGATCAGGTTTCTATCAGATCAGTTTGCCACCAGAGCAGGTTTCTATCAGATCAGTTTGCCACAAGATCAGGTTTCTATCAGATCAGTTTGCCACAAGATCAGGTTTCTATCAGATCAGTTTGCCACCAGAGCAGGTTTCCTCCAGAGAAAACAGAATTGGTGGAGCTCCATGAGGAAAAAAAAAAGGGGGGGGGGGGTAGTAACATCAAGAGTTGACAGCACTGGGTAACATCAAGAGTTGACAGCACTGGGTAACATCAAGAGTTGACAGCACTGGGTAACATCAAGAATTGACAGCATTGGGTAACATCAAGAGTTGACAGCATTGGGTTTACACCAAGAACTGACAGCACTGGGTAACATTAAGAGTTGACAGCACTGGGTAACATCAATGCTAGTGGTGCACCACAGAACAAACCTGAACATTGAATGAGACAGTTTGGAAGGTCTATAAAGGTATACTGACTAGTTTGATTGTCTTATGAGGGTACTCACTGACTAGTTTGATTGTCTTATGAGGGTACTCACTGACTAGTTTGATTGTCTTATGAGGGTACTCACTGACTAGTTTGATTGTCCTATGAGGGTACTCACTGACTAGTTTGATTCTCTTATGAGGATACTCACTGACTAGTTTTATTGTCTTGTTAGGGTACTCACTGACTAGTTTGATTCTCTTATGAGGATACTCACTGACTAGTTTTATTGTCGTGTTAGGGTACTCACTGACTAGTTTGATTCTCTTATGAGGATACTCACTGACTAGTTTTATTGTCTTGTTAGGGTACTCACTGACTAGTTTGATTGTCTTATGAGGGTACTCACTGACTAGTTTGATTGTCCTATGAGGGTACTCACTGACTAGTTTGATTCTCTTATGAGGGTACTCACTGACTAGTTTGATTGTCCTATGAGGATACTCACTGACTAGTTTTATTGTCTTGTTAGGGTACTCACTGACTAGTTTGATTGTCTTATGAGGGTACTCACTGACTAGTTTGATTGTCCTATGAGGGTACTCACTGACTAGTTTGATTCTCTTATGAGGATACTCACTGACTAGTTTGATTGTCCTATGAGGGTACTCACTGACTAGTTTGATTCTCTTATGAGGGTACTCACTGACTAGTTTTATTGTCTTATTAGGGTACTCACTGACTAGTTTGATTCTCTTATGAGGGTACTCACTGACTAGTTTGATTGTCCTATGAGGGTACTCACTGACTAGTTTGATTCTCTTATGAGGATACTCACTGACTAGTTTTATTGTCTTGTTAGGGTACTCACTGACTAGTTTGATTCTCTTATGAGGATACTCACTGACTAGTTTTATTGTCTTGTTAGGGTACTCACTGACTAGTTTGATTCTCTTATGAGGATACTCACTGACTAGTTTTATTGTCTTGTTAGGGTACTCACTGACTAGTTTGATTGTCTTATGAGGGTACTCACTGACTAGTTTGATTGTCCTATGAGGGTACTCACTGACTAGTTTGATTCTCTTATGAGGGTACTCACTGACTAGTTTGATTGTCCTATGAGGATACTCACTGACTAGTTTTATTGTCTTGTTAGGGTACTCACTGACTAGTTTGATTGTCTTATGAGGGTACTCACTGACTAGTTTGATTGTCCTATGAGGGTACTCACTGACTAGTTTGATTCTCTTATGAGGATACTCACTGACTAGTTTGATTGTCCTATGAGGGTACTCACTGACTAGTTTGATTCTCTTATGAGGGTACTCACTGACTAGTTTTATTGTCTTATTAGGGTACTCACTGACTAGTTTGATTCTCTTATGAGGGTACTCACTGACTAGTTTGATTGTCTTGGCGTAGAGCACCAGGTAGTCAATGTAGTACAGCTCAAAGTCATCATTGGTTCCAAACCAATTCTGCCTCAGACCAGCCTCATTCTCGTTATTGCCCGCCCACACAATGATAGAGGGGTGGGGCTTGAGTCTCCAGAGCTAGATAGGGAACACTTGGTGACATTAGCAAAGTGACATATAACCACTGGTGATATTTAAGCAAAGTAACATATTTACACATATGACATATATCCACAGGTGACATATTACAACTGGTGACATATATCTATAGGTACCATATTAGAACGGGAGATGTTTACACAAGTGACATATAACCATATATTTTAAATTAAGAGCATATAAAAATGACTGTGCTTTATGACCACTGATATAAAGAAATTATGTACTGAAGGAAAGGATAGGATGTGTTATATAGAACTACTGATATCATTGCCCCATTGACAAATCCTATCATATATAGAACTACTGATATCATTGCCCCATTGACAGATCCTATCATATATAGAGCTACTGATATCATTGCCCCGTTGACAGATCCTATCATATGTAGAACTACTGATATCATTGCCCCATTGACAGATCCTATCATATATAGAACTATTGATATCATTTACAGATCCTATCATATATAGAACTACTGATATTATTGACAGATCCTGTGATAAATAGAACTACTGATATCATTGCCCCATTGACAAATTCTTATGTATCTCTCATGTTGATAATCAGCCCCAATTATTTAGTAAAACGAATATCTACCATAGTTATTACCATTTATTATAGCTGTAAATCTATCAGGAAATTAACCTGTTCTTGGTCAGGGGCGTCACTTACAAATCATTTAATTGTCCTGTATATAAAAATAAGCCCCCTAGATCAGTGGTTCCTAAGCTGTGCTCTAAGGGTCTGCATTCACTTTTCAGGGGCTCCATGGCCGTTCCAAGAAAGTAAATAACACATTTAATTTGTAAGAGAAGGCTTGGGCTAAGGGTTGCCCTTTGATATGATGAGTGATGAAGTTTAGCAACTTTTGCCCTGATCATAACAGAAATAATTTTAGGAAACTATTGGTACACAATTAATGGTTTCGGATAATTTATACCTGTTGTTTGATTTCAGTTGAGACAGAGTCCAGAAACTCTTGGTTCGTTGGATACATGGCAACACTGAACATAAAGTCCTGCCATATCATGATGCCGAGCTCATCACATAACTCATAGAACTCATCAGACTCATAGACCTATAGAACATAATCAAGATTCATCAAATAACTCATAGAACTCATCAGACTCATAAACCTGTAGAACATAATCAAGATTCATGACACACAATGTCCACCCCTGGAAACATAATAAAGATTCATGACACACAGGGTCCACCAGTGGGAACATAATAAAGATTCATGACACACAGGGTCCACCAGTGGGAACATAATCAAACATTTTTATGTACAAATTCTACATATGCAATTAATGCTAGTTAAATGTACGTGTGACATGGCTTATGGGTAAATGTTACGTGTGACATGCATTCTGGGTAAATGTAAGTGTGACATGCATTCTGGGTAAATGTTACGTGTGACATGGCTTCTGGGTAAATGTACGTGTGACATGCATTCTGGGTAAATGTACGTGTGACATGCATTCTGGGTAAATGTACGTGTGACATGGCTTCTGGGTAAATGTTACGTGTGACATGCATTCTGGGTAAATGTACGTGTGACATGCATTCTGGGTAAATGTACGTGTGACATGCATTCTGGGTAAATGTTACGTGTGACATGCATTCTGGGTAAATGTTACGTGTGACATGCATTCTGGGTAAATGTACGTGTGACATGCATTCTGGGTAAATGTACGTGTGACATGCATTCTGGGTAAATGTACGTGTGACATGCATTCTGGGTAAATGTACGTGTGACATGCATTCTGGGTTAATGTACGTGTGACATGCATTCTGGGTAAATGTTACGTGTGACATGGCTTCTGGGTAAATGTATGTGTGACATGCAATCTGGGTAAATGTACGTGTGACATGCATTCTGGGTAAATGTACGTGTGACATGGCTTCTGGGTAAATGTTACGTGTGACATGCATTCTGGGTAAATGTACGTGTGACATGCATTCTGGGTAAATGTACGTGTGACATGCATTCTGGGTAAATGTTACGTGTGACATGCATTATGGGTAAATGTTACGTGTGACATGCATTCTGGGTAAATGTACGTGTGACATGCATTCTGGGTAAATGTACGTGTGACATGCATTCTGGGTAAATGTACGTGTGACATGGCTTCTGAGTAAATGTACGTGTGACATGCATTCTGGGTAAATGTACGTGTGACATGCATTCTGGGTAAATGTACGTGTGAAATGAATTCTGGGTAAATGTACGTGTGACATGCATTCTGGGTAAATGTACGTGTGACATGCATTCTGGGTAAATGTACGTGTGACATGCATTCTGGGTAAATGTACGTGTGACATGGCTTCTGGGTAAATGTACGTGTGACATGCATTCTGGGTAAATGTACGTGTGACATGCATTCTGGGTAAATGTTACGTGTGACATGCATTCTGGGTAAATGTACGTGTGACATGCATTCTGGGTAAATGTACGTGTGACATGCATTCTGGGTAAATGTACGTGTGACATGGCTTCTGGGTAAATGTACGTGTGACATGCATTCTGGGTAAATGTGCATGTGACATGCATTCTGGGTAAATGTTACGTGTGACATGCATTCTGGGTAAATGTACGTGTGACATGCATTCTGGGTAAATGTACGTGTGACATGCATTCTGGGTAAATGTACGTGTGACATGGCTTCTGAGTAAATGTACGTGTGACATGCATTCTGGGTAAATGTATGTGTGACATGAATTCTGGGTAAATGTACGTGTGACATGCATTCTGGGTAAATGTTACGTGTGACATGCATTCTGGGTAAATGTACGTGTGACATGCATTCTGGGTAAATGTACGTGTGACATGGCTTCTGAGTAAATGTACGTGTGACATGCATTCTGGGTAAATGTATGTGTGACATGAATTCTGGGTAAATGTACGTGTGACATGCATTCTGGGTAAATGTACGTGTGACATGCATTCTGGGTAAATGTACGTGTGACATGCATTCTGGGTAAATGTACGTGTGACATGGCTTCTGGGTAAATGTACGTGTGACATGGCTTCTGGGTAAATGTACGTGTGACATGCATTCTGGATAAATGTACGTGTGACATGCATTCTGGGTAAATGTACGTGTGACATGCATTCTGGGTAAATGTTACGTGTGACATGCATTCTGGGTAAATGTTACGTGTGACATGCATTCTGGGTAAATGTTACGTGTGACATGCATTCTGGGTAAATGTTACGTGTGACATGCATTCTGGGTAAATGTACCTGTGATATGCATTCTGGGTAAATGTACGTGTGACATGCATTCTGGGTAAATGTTACGTGTGACATGGCTTCTGTGTAAATGTTACGTGTGACATGCATTCTGGGTAAATGTTACGTGTGACATGCATTCTGGGTAAATGTTACGTGTGACATGCATTCTGGGTAAATGTTACGTGTGACATGCATTCTGGGTAAATGTACCTGTGATATGCATTCTGGGTAAATGTACGTGTGACATGCATTCTGGGTAAATGTTACGTGTGACATGGCTTCTGTGTAAATGTTACGTGTGACATGCATTCTGGGTAAATGTTACGTGTGACATGCATTCTGGGTAAATGTTACGTGTGACATGCATTCTGGGTAAATGTTACGTGTGACATGCATTCTGGGTAAATGTTACGTGTGACATGCATTCTGGGTAAATGTTACGTGTGACATGCATTCTGGGTAAATGTTACGTGTGACATGCATTCTGGGTAAATGTTACGTGTGACATGCATTCTGGGTAAATGTACGTGTGACATGCATTCTGGGTAAATGTACGTGTGACATGCATTCTGGGTAAATGTACATGTGACATGCTTTCTGGGTAAATGTTACGTGTAAAAGGGCATTCTGGGTAATTAAAAAACACATGCATGTTCAAATAAATACGATAAATTATTAAACTCCTAGAAAAACATTCACTTTAAAAGTAAAACAAATATAAAGATGTCTGCATGATTTTGTGTAAATAATAAATAGGCAAACCACAGCCCAAAACTGAAACAAAACAGAACAAGCAGCCCATATGTTTAGACTCACTCACCCCTCCAGCCCATATGTTTAGACTCACTCACCCCTCCAGCCAATATGTTTAGACTCACTCACCCCTCCATCCAATATGTCTAGACTCACTCACCCCTCCAGCCAATACGTTTAGACTCACTCGCCCCTCCAGCCAATACGTTTAGACTCACTCGCCCCTCCAGCCAATACGTTTAGACTCACTCACCCCTCCACCCCACACACGCATGGCATTTTGGCTGACGTTAGCAGCTGACTGAAGGAGGTACTTCAGTCCATCTCGAGTTATCCGTTCTTGGAAACTATCGGCCGGAATCCAGTTACTTCCCTTGAGAAAAATGGGGACGCCATTGACCTTGAAATAAAAGGTCAGACCTGTCACGGGGAGATGGAATGTACAAAAAAATGTCATTAACTTTTAAATGATTGTATTTTTAATGTCATTAACTTTTAAATGAGTGTATTTTTAATGTCATTAACTTTTAAATGAGTGTATTTTTAATGTCATTATCTTTAAAATGAGTGTATTTTTAATGTAATAATTTTTTTAATAAGAAGAAGGGAAGAGCGTTTAAAATGGTTTGCAAATCATGTAGAATATTGTAAATGTAATGTAAGATTATTTTTTATTTAATCATTGACTAGTAGTAGGACTCCAAGAACAAAGGGAACATTTGAGAGGTTAGTAGGCAAGAACACAATAATCAATAGAAATTCGTCGATACCATTGAGAATCTGAAAGAAGTTACCACTTATAATATAGTGAAATAGACATAAATGATGTGTTTGATTAGGCTTTACAACTGGAATGATTGGAACAGCATCTGATGGAATGATTGGAACAGCATCTGATGGAATGATTGGAACAGCATCTGATGGAATGATTGGAACAGCATCTGATCTTTAAAAAAAATATTAAAACAAAATTATTTTTGAGAATGATAATTCAAAGGTGGAAAAGAAACGCAAAAAGACATTTGTCAATCCGTCAGTTGGTAGGCATGTCATGGAATGTCACTTGGTAGGCATGTCATGGAATGTAAATTGGTAGGAATTTCATGGAATGTAAGTTGGCAGGCATGTCATGGAATGTAAGTTGGTAGGCATGTAATTGAATGTAATTTTGTAGGCATGTTATGGAGTGTCAGTTGGTAGGCATGTCAGAAAGCGTCTGTTGGTAGCCATGCCAGAGAGCGTCAGTATGGAGGCATGTCAGGGAACGTCAGTTAGAAGGCATTCATTAAATGTCAGTTGATAGACATGTCAGGGAATTCCATTTGGTAGGCATGTCAGGGAATGTCAGTTGTTTGGCACGTGTTATTTAACATATAAATTAGATAGTCCTGAAGTCTGTCAAAATTTCTCTTTTTTGAACAAAAAGTGTTTGGGTGGTTCTTACCCTGGCTTGTTATGTTGGAGACTGGTTGCTGGACCAACTCCACAGTTCTGAATCCAAGTCTTATCGTCCTAGACGAGATGTCAAGCCCTGTGGCGAGAGTGACCGAGAGATCACATAGAGACTGGCTTCCATAGCCATTTGGCCACCACAGCGGTACATTGGTTGACTGTTGGATGGGAGCAAATGATTAGTGTACTGTTATCTCCTCATTTACTGGGAATCGCTTTAACTTGTACTGTAATTTGAAATAGATGCAGCGATGAGCATTAGTTTTATGGGTGCCGACCAAAAGTTTTCCACCTCATCCCAACTTCAAATTAACTTGAGCCGCCTCTCTCTCCTCCCTCCCCAGGTGCCACGCACCACCGATAGAGAACTGTCCTTGGTACTAGCCCAGTATAGATTAAATTATTTATGTCAAATCCCTGACAAGACAAGGCTGACAGCAAACAAGACAAGGCTGACAGCAAACAAGACCAGGCTGACAGCAAACAAGACAAGGCTGACAGCAAACAAGACAGACAGCAAACAAGACAAGGCTGACAGCAAAAAAGACAGACAGCAAACAAGACAAGGCTGACAGCAAACAAGACAGACAGCAAACCAGACAAGGCTGACAGCAAACAAGACAAGGCTGACAGCAAACAAGACAGACAGAAAACAAGACAAGGCTGACAGCAAACAAGACAAGGCTGACAGCAAACAAGACAAGGCTGACAGCAAACAAGACAAGGCTGACAGCAAACAAGACAGACAGAAAACAAGACAAGGCTGACAGCAAACAAGACAGACAGAAAACAAGACAAGGCTGACAGCAAACAAGACAAGGCTGACACGGGGGGGGGGGGGCATACAGTATGGGATTGCAGTTGGCAGCGCCAAAATTAAGAACCACTGCTTGAAACAATCCTATTCTTTTAACTAAGTGGCTATTTGTACCCGGGTACCAGAATTGAGAGGTTGGGATTAAAAAATGATAAAAAATATTATTGTTGGGTTTGTAAGACCAAATGAGGTATCAAACTACCACAAATGACATCCGATTAGCATTAGTCAAAATGGACCCAGACACGCAGCGCCGCCATTCGCACCCGGGTACCATTAGACTCAATGCTATTTGGATGTCATTTGTGTTAGTTTATTTTAGTAAAACTGAAGAATTAAGATTACAAACGTATTGTACATTCAATTATCTTTTATTTGATACCTCATTTGGTCTTACAAACTTAACAATAAGATTTTAAATCGAAGGTGCAGCCTTCTTTTAAACCAGACCACAACTTACTTGAGGTATAGTCAAATTAAATTTGACGTAATTATTTGTTGCTGTCAACGTCACTTCCTGGCTGTGGGTAAAATTTAAAGCCGCCAAATTAGCAGTTAGTTGACCTTTGACATCCGCGCTGCCAAAGACATCAAATAAAACCTCCACTATTACTTGCCACTGAGAATTCACTGAAAAACATTTTTATATGTAAGTTTAGTTGAGAATACAGAACAAAATATCGCGCAGGCCGGGGGTAAGCTTGCACAATTTAAAGTTTAAAAAAATGTAATGCACAGGTCTCTACTTTTAACATGATGTTAGGTTGGTGTGCACTGAAATGATGATGCTCGGTGGCGTCCCTTGACTAAATGCAGCTCGTATTGAACACATAATACGATATACACACATCATTAAATATTGTTAAAATATGAAATCAAATCTGCCATTCGGGGCAATCAACCGCGTCACCCCTGGTGATGCTGTAGTTCAGACCTGCACAACTCAAAATGTAAATGATGCTGTAGTTCAGACCCGCACAACTCAAAATGTAAATGATGCTGTAGTTCAGACCTGCACAACTCAAAATGTAAAGCGAGTCGTAATACTTTATGAAAAACAGCACAAAGGGGAAAGCTGTTAAGAAAATAATAATAATAATAAATAATATTTCGCAACTTCGCGAGCAGCAAAGTGGATACTGGCGGGCGCATCTGGCCCGCGGGACGTATGTTGTGCAAGCCTGATGTAAATTAACAGAATTGCATTTTTGTGCCCTTAATTATTTAAAATATTTAAACCGTCAACTATGCCTTAACTATGTTACTGCTTTATTTGAAACTCTGCTTTCAATATGTTACTAAATTATGTCAAACTTTGCCTCCTCTATATGTTACTGTCTTATGTCAAACTCTGCCTTCTCCATATGTTACTAAATAATGTCAAACTCTGCCTCCTCTATATGTTACTGTCTTATGTCAAACTCTGCCTTCTCCATATGTTACTAAATAATGTCAAACTCTGCCTCCTCTATATGTTACTGTCTTATGTCAAACTCTGCCTTCTCCATATGTTACTAAATTATGTCAAACTCTGCCTCCTCTATATGTTACTGTCTTATGTCAAACTCTGCCTCCTCTATATGTTACTGTCTTATGTCAAACTCTGCCTTCTCCATATGTTACTAAATTATGTCAAACTCTGCCTCCTCTATATGTTACTGTCTTATGTCAAACTCTGCCTTCTCTATATGTTACTGTCTTATGTCAAACTCTGCCTTCTCCATATGTTACTGTCTTATGTCAAACTCTGCCTTCTCTATATGTTACTGTCTTATGTCAAACTCTGCCTTCTCTATATGTTACTGTCTTATGTCAAACTCTGCCTTCTCTATATGTTACTGTCTTATGTCAAACTCTGCCTTCTCTATATGTTACTGTCTTATGTCAAACTCTGCCTTCTCTATATTTTACTGTCTTATGTCAAACTCTGCCTTCTCTATATGTTACTGTCTTATTTCAAACTCTGCCTTCTCTATATGTTACTGTCTTATGTCAAACTCTGCCTTCTCTATATGTTACTGTCTTATGTCAAACTCTGCCTTCTCTATATGTTACTGTCTTATGTCAAACTCTGCCTTCTCTATATGTTACTGTCTTATGTCAAACTCTGCCTTCTCTATATGTTACTGTCTTATGTCAAACTCTGCCTTCTCTATATGTTACTGTCTTATGTCAAACTCTGCCTTCTCCATATGTTACTGTCTTATGTCAAACTCTGTCTTCTCCATATGTTACTGTCTTATGTCAAACTCTGCCTTCTCTATATGTTACTGTCTTATGTCAAACTGTGCCTTCTCTATATGTTAGTGTCTAATGTCAAACTCTGCCTTCTCTATATGTTAGTGTCTTATGTCAAACTCTGCCTTCTCTATATGTTACTGTCTTATTTCAAACTCTGCTTTCTCTATATGTTACTGTCTTATGTCAAACTCTGCCTTCTCCATATGTTACTGTCTTATGTCAAACTCTGCCTTTTCTATATGTTACTGTCTTATGTCAAACTCTGCCTTCTCAATATGTTACTGTCTTATGTCAAACTCTGCCTTCTCTATATGTTACTGTCTTATGTCAAACTCTGCCTTCTCCATATGTTACTGTCTTATGTCAAACTCTGCCTTCTCTATATGTTACTGTCTTATGTCAAACTCTGCCTTCTCCATATGTTACTAAATTATGTCAAACTCTGCCTTCTCCATATGTTACTGTCTTATGTCAAACTCTGCCTTCTCTATATGTTACTGTCTTATGTCAAACTCTGCCTTCTCTATATGTTACTGTCTTATGTCAAACTCTGCCTTCTCCATATGTTACTGTCTTATGTCAAACTCTGCGTTCTCCATATGTTACTGTCTTATGTCAAACTCTGCCTTCTCTATATGTTACTGTCTTATGTCAAACTCTGCCTTCTCCATATGTTACTGTCTTATGTCAAACTCTGCCTTCTCTATATGTTACTGTCTTATGTCAAACTCTGCCTTCACTATCTTTTTGTCAGTAGAAAAGAAAGGTTTGCTATGTCAATAGGGGCCAAACCAAGAGTTAAAATGATGAAATGTTGGGTCAAAATGAAGCGTCATTGAACTGGACATTGAACTCCTCAGCTGTTGATTTCTCAGTCCGCTTGTAGTTGTACAGATAAGAACTTCGGGACATTTCTTGAACACATTGCTGACACATACGATTTTAAACGACTTTTTATCTTGTTTTGATTTCTCCTACGTTTGCATTGTTGTTTAAATGGTAACGGCAAACTTGTACCGTTTGTTTGCATCAATCTAAAAGTTAAACGTACTTTCAATGACAAAAATAAACTCAAGTTGATACATTACCTTGAAGTTGATAAAATCAATACTAAAATCAACACATTCCTAAACTATTTATCTTGTCTTAAACGACATTTAACTCAGGTTGATGACGTCATCACCCCAAACCAGTAGATTGTCTCCCCCCAGAGCAGTTTTACATGGTTTCATTCTTATGTCCAACCTTTCGAGATAAAGCTATAATATCATACACAGCTCTCGTTGGCTTTATCAATGTACCATATGTGTTCAAAACAAACTCAAGGGACGTTAGCAGCGTACGCAGTGGCGTGGCTAGGGTGATTGCCGCCCAGGGCATGCAGACAATTTGGAAGCCCCCTTCAACGAAAAACCTCAGCAGTTGGCCGAATGTGCCGCTCCTCTATATGAAGGAAAAAAGTGCCACTCGGGGTGGACCGCCCCCTCCGCGGCCCCCTTGCTACGCCAATGAGCTTACGTCAAACTGACGTCAAGAAGACACTGATTTAACCATGTTTTCATTAGTAAACAAACACATTTCAACGTTAAAAAAGCCACCATCATAACAAGCGATTTAGCTAGCAGAATTATATTTTAATAAATGATATATATTTTTAGATTTTTTAAATGTTGACTTCATTAAAAAATGACCTCGTCCGATCCATGACTTTACCAAACCCATGACATCATCCCATTCATGACTTTACAAAACTATTGATTTTACCAAACACATGACGTTACCAAACACATGACTTCCACAAAGCCATGACTCTGGCAAAGCCATGACTTCATCAAACCACGACTTACTTTTGTTGACCACCCCTGTTAAGTCACGGATAATGGCACTGTCAAAAGCGTCGATGTAGATGGGTTTCCTGTTGAAAGAAATACAAACACACATAACAAATGTGTTGTGAATTAGCTGATGACCAGACACAGATGGGCTGATGACAGACACAGATGGGCTGATGACCAGGCACAGATGGGCTGATGACCAGGCACAGATGTGCTGATGACCAGACACACATGGGCTGATGACCAGACACAGATGGGCTGATGAGCAGACACAGACAGGCTGATGACCAGACACACATATGCTGATGACCAGACACACATGTGCTGATGACCAGACACACATGTGCTGATGACCAGACACAGATAAGCTGATGACCAGACACAGATGGGCTGATGACCAGACATAGATGTGCTAATGACCAGACACAGATGGGCTGATGACCAGACACACATGTGCTCATGACCAGACACAGATGTGCTAATCACCAGACACACATGTGCTGATGACCAGACACAGATGTGCTAATGACCAGACACACATGTGCTGATGACCAGACACACATGTGCTAATGACCAGACACAGATAATCTGATGACCAGACACAGATGGGCTGATGACCAGACATAGATGTGCTAATGACCAGACACAGATGGGCTGATGACCAGACACACATGTGCTGATGACCAGACACAGATGTGCTAATGACCAGACACACATGTGCTGATGACCAGACACAGATGTGCTAATGACCAGACACACATGTGCTGATGACCAGACACACATGTGCTAATGACCAGACACAGATGTGCCAATGACCAGACACACATGTGCCGATGACCAGACACACATGTGCTAATGACCAGACACACATGTGCTGATGACCAGACACACATGTGCTAATGACCAGACACAGATGTGCCAATGACCAGACACACATGTGCTGATGACCAGACACACATGTGGTGATGACCAGACACACATGTGGTGATGACCAGACACACATGTGGTGATGACCAGACACAGATGTGCCAATGACCAGACACACATGTGCTGATGACCAGACACAGATGGGCTGATGACCAGACACACATGTGCTGATGACCAGACACACATGTGCTGATGACCAGACACACATGTGGTGATGACCAGACACACATGTGCCGATGACCTAATATGACTAAATCTGAAAGTTCCATGTCCATACATCTACAATTAAGATAAACAATATTAATCTGTTGAAAACATGCCTTACACAGAGTCATGAAAACAGGATATGAACGTTTCGGCTTAGAGCAGCGGTTCTCAAACTGTGGGTCGCGACTCCTTTAGGGGTCGCACGACCCTTTCACCGGGGTCGCCTAAGACATCTAAAACACATACACTCTACAGTTAAAACGTATCAACGACAATAATTTTTTGCTTGTGGGTCGCCACAACATGAAGAACTCTATTAAATGGTCGCGGGATTAGAAAGGTTGAGATCCACTGGCTTTTAGCCTTCTTCAGCGAATAAAATTACAACAAGAAACAGAGCACAGTAAAACGTTAGAGATATCTTTTGATGACCAGATGATGTTGCTTTATGAACTGTAAATAAGACTTAAGTCAGCTAATGGCTGTAGATGGGACCCCAACCATGTCCTTATCGAGATGGTGAAACTCTGGTAGATGGGACCCCAACCATGTCCTTATCGAGATGGGGAAACTCTGGTAGATGGGACCCCAACCATGTCCTTATCGAGATGGTGAAACTCTAAATCTCTTTTGAAAAACATCAACAGCAAAAAAAAATAAATAATAATAATATTAAAAAATTTAAATTATAAAAAAAAAAGTGAGGATTCTGCAGAGAACGAGTTAGCTGACCTTGACTTTTGTATTTACCGTCGACTGGTCGCTTATTTTGTTTTTTTCGTAAACGTTTTTATTTCAAGCAATGTAAGCAGTTCAATAGCAAACAGTGGTTGGATTAATTGGATCACATTAACAAACTTTCAGACCACGAGCGATCAAGTGAACACAGACTGGTACTGAGAAATTATACACGTTTATTAAGGAACAAACACTTGATGCGCATATTGTTTAAAAGTGCAGGCTCTTGGGTAAATTGTTTAAAATTACATACCCTTGATGGGCATATTGTTTAAAAGTGCTGATACCTGTCAAATTTCTTACAACAATTGTATCTCTCTGAAACCTGGTCAAGTTTTAACAGCAATTGTACCTCTTTGTTGATTGTCAAAGTTCATGCAACAAATGTATCTCTTTGGTGATTGTCAATGTTCATACAACAATTGTACCTCTTTGATACCTGTCAAAGTTCATACAACTATTGTATCTCTCTGATACCTGTCAAAGTTCATACAACAATTGTATCTCTCTGATACCTGTCAAAGTTCATACAACTATTGTATCTCTCTGATACCTGTCAAAGTTCATACAACAATTGTATCTCTCTGATACCTGTCAAAGTTCATACAACAATTGTATCTCTCTGATACCTGTCAAAGTTCATACAACAATTGTATCTCTCTGATACCTGTCAAAGTTCATACAACAATTGTATCCCTCTGATACCTGTCAAAGTTCATACAACTATTGTATCTCTCTGATACCTGTCAAAGTTCATACAACAATTGTATCTCTCTGATACCTGTCAAAGTTCATACAACTATTGTATCTCTCTGATACCTGTCAAAGTTCATACAACAATTGTCTCTCTCTGACGGCTGAAAAACTATAACAACAAAACAACTAAAATTCAAGCGGCTAAATATTTTCCGTTCATTGTCGATTCAACACCAGATACTGATCCGCTTACATTACTGTTAATGGTGAGCCAATGATAGAACAATGGTGAGCCAGTGATAGAACAATGGTGAGCTAGTGATAGAACAATGGTGAGCCAATGATAGAACAATGGTGAGCCAGTGATAGAACAATGGTGAGCCAGTGATAGAACAATGGTGAGCCAATGATAGAACAATGGTGAGCTAGTGATAGAACAATGGTGAGCCAGTGATAGAACAATGGTGAGCCAATGATAGAACAATGGTGAGCCAGTGATAGAACAATGGTGGGTTAGTGACAGAACAACGGGGAGCCAGTGATAGAACAATGGTAAGCCAGTGATAGAACAATGGTGGGTTAGTGACCGAACAATGGTGAGCCAGTGATAGAACAATGGTGGGTTAGTGACAGAACAACGGGGAGCCAGTGATAGAACAATGGTAAGCCAGTGATAGAACAATGGTGGGTTAGTGACAGAACAATGGTGAGCCAGTGATAGAACAATGGTGGGTTAGTGACAGAACAACGGGGAGCCAGTGATAGAACAATGGTGAGCTAGTGATAGAACAATGGTGGGTTAGTGACAGAACAACGGGGAGCCAGTGACAGAACAATGAAGAATCGTAAATTCCCTGTATGGCCCACTCATACATAACCTGTACGGCTCACACGTACATTCCCTTTATGGTTCCCTCGTACATTCCCAATATAGTTCACTCATAAATTCTCTGTATGGCTCCCTCAAACTTTCCTCATAGGGCGCACTCGTACATTCGCCCTATGGCTCACTTGTACATTCCCCGTATGGCTCACTCGAACATACTTCTTATGGCTCACTCGTACATTCCTTGCATGGCTTTCTCGTACATTTCCTGTATAGCTCACTCGTACATTCCCCAAATGGCTCACTCACAGATTCCTTACATGGCTCAATTGTATATTCCCAGTACGTTTCACTTGTACATTCCCTGTATAGTTCACTCGCATATTCCGTGTATGGCTCACTCGTACTAGTACATTTTCTGTATGGCTCACTTGTACTCATACATTCCCTGTATGGTTTACTCGTACTTTCCTTGTATGGCTCACTTGCAAGTTCCCTGCATGGCTCACTCATACTTGTACATTCCGTTTATGGCTCACTTGAACTCATACATTCCCTGTATGACTGACTAGTAAATTCACTGTACGGCTCACTCGAATTTTCTTCATATGGCGCACTCGTACATTCAACCTATGGCTCATTTGTACTTTCCCTGTATGACTCACTCGTGCATTCAACCTATGGCTCATTTGTACTTTCCCTGTATGACTCACTCGTGCATTCAACCTATGGCTCATTTGTACTTTCCCTGTATGGCTCACTCATACATTCACCCTATGGCTCATTTGTACTTTCCCTGTATGGCTCACTTGTGCATTCCTTGCATGGCACACTATATCATCCTTCTTATGACTCACGCCTACTCACGTTAATTCCCCAAATGGCTCACTCACACATTCCCCATCTGGCTAACTCGTATATTCCAATATGACTCAATTGTATATTCCCAGTATGCTTCACTCGCATATTCCAATATGACTCAATTGTATATTCCCAGTATGCTTCACTCGCATATTCCGTGTATGGCTCACTCATACAATCCCTGTATGGCTCACTTGATAATAAGTGATGGTATCATAGTTTGATAAGGGATGGTATTATAGTTAAATAAGTGATGGTATTATGGTTAAATAAGTGATGGTATTATGGTTAAATAAGTGATGGTATTATGGTTAAATAAGTGATGGTATCATAGTCAAATAAGTGATGGTATTATGGTTAAATAAGTGATGGTATCATAGTTAAATAAGTGATGGTATTATGGTTAAATAAGTGATGGTATCATAGTTAAATAAGTGATGGTATTATGATTAAATAACTGATGGCATCATAGTTAAATAAGTGATCGTAACATAGTTAAATAAGTGATGGTTGTTAATAAGTGATGGTATCATAATTAAACAGAGATGGTATCACAGTTAAACAGAGAGGGTATCACATTTAAACAGAGATTGTATCATAATTAAACAGAGATGGTATCACAGTTAAACAAAGATGGTATCATAATTAAACAGAGATATTATCACAGTTAAACAGAGGTTGATGACCTACCAAATGCCTTGTGTTGGAAACGATGGTCACAGTTAAACAGAGATGGTATCACAGTTAAACAAAGATGGTATCATAATTAACCAGAGATAGTATCACAGTTAAACAGAGGTTGATGACCTACCAAATGCCTTGTGTTGGAAACGATGGTCCCCAGTCCCAGCTGAACGAACACTGCTCTTTGCGGATCTGGTTGACATGGCACTCTCCATTTTGTACTGACGACGGGCAGTCCGGAGGAATGCGGTAAAGTGATCGATTCGCCCTTTCCTGGGCTTCAGTGACCGCAGATCTGAACTTGACCATGATGCTGTCACTTTTTCCTTGCTGTCGGTACAATGGATAGAAACCAAAATATAAACGAAAGACTGCATTCAAAATTTCGCTTGGTTAAATGCAGACACCAATACCTCAATCAAAGACAGATTAGAAAAGATCCGCCTAACATTCTTATATAAAGTGGTCATGGGGCTAGTGCCGGCCATCCCAAACAATTATTTCACCGCACAGAAGCCAGGTCGATTAATCAGGGCCAAACACTCACTAAACACTGACTTAACCTCTGATAACCCCATGAGCAATTACACCCGGAACAATAGCAAATGCTTCACTGTGCCTCGGAGCTTGGAACCACCTGGACAATACCGCCGTGAACTCGACATTTATCGAAAGCTTCAAGGCTGCCCTGGCATCTGCTAGGAGCCGTTAGGATGGCAGCATCGCTTCCACAACCGTTGCACACATGCCAGTATATGGATGCAGCAACGTACCGTACCAGAACCAGAACCTAACTCTTGCATGTGCATGCGCCATCTAGTTCAGCGGTTCCCAGCCTCTGGGCCGCGACACCCTGGGTAGTCACCTGATAATATACAAGGGCCCACTTCAGAACATCAGAAATATTCGATTCTTTTGTAGATTTCCCCAACATTGTTTAATTGTGAGATAATGATCATGCTTTAATTGTAAAAACGGAAAGGCCTGATGATGTGCATTAAACATTATGAATGACTCAATATTGTGAAGTCAACAGCAGTCAACACCCACCCAAAACCACTTACGGTTCTTCTCAACACTGGCCTCTCAATTGTTAGGACTAACGCAAGTTGTGGGTCACCCCAATTTGTATAATGTTATCAATGGGCCATGGAACTAACTAACATATATATTGAGGCTTGAGTTTTGCACTTTAAAAGCCCTGGCCATATAACATTGGCAACCAGTTCCACCTGCTGAGCTGTGCCATATAACATTGCCGTGGCGTAGGACCCTCCCCTGCAACATCAAATGCAGGTTACTCAGTCTGTGTCTCCGGGGCCAGCGTACAATGCCGGCAGTTCGGGTCCCTGTTGTTGTCTAGCCGCCTGTGAAAGTATACGATAACAGGGCGGTGCTCGGTTCTTTTTAGGGTCACCAGACTCTGGTGTCGGCGACCCAATTTCCACCAGGGGTCTTGGAACTAAAAAGTTTGATAAAAGCTGTCTTAACATCACAGCATCTAGGCCACACATCACGATGTTCATCTAGGCCACACGTCATGATGTTCATCTAGGCCACACAGCACGATGTTTAGAAACAGGTCTTGAATTTTACTATTTTACACGCATACAATGTTTATCTTCGCCCCTTACTGTAAGAATATACACGACAATATCAATGTAAAATATCAAGCTGCATTGCGCTCTGACTTCACTGCAGAAACATCATCTTTAAATACTGATCTCACCTTCACTTGGTCGGTGATGTCAAAGACTGTCCTCACAAACATGTTATCAGACTGACCGATGACCGTGTCGTAGAGATACACCGTGGCTATCGTGTCCAGTCCCTCACAAACAAGGAGGACTTTATTGGAGCTCGTGATGTTGTTGGAAACTTGAATAGAAATAAATAGAGAAAATCATTCCACTGAAAAGTTCAAATAAAAAGTTTCAAATAGGTGCCAACAAAATGTCGGAGTCAACAAAATGGCGGAGTCAACAAAATGGCGGAGTCAAAAAGCGTTTCGTGTATCCTAGTGTTACATAAATACAACTGAACGCTGTACGTTAGGTTTTGTGCATTAATACAAGATACAAGGCGATGCTGGGGTGTCTTGTTCACGGGATGCTATGACATGATACAAGGCGATACTAGGGTGTCTTGTTCACGGGATGCTATCTTGTTCTGATAAAACGTCAAGTATTCGATCTCCTCATTTATGAACTTCAATTGTTCATTTATGAATTTCAATTGTTCATTTATGAACTTCAATTGTTCATTTATTAACTTCAATTGTTCATTTATTAACTTCAATTGTTAATTATTCTTAGCATCTCTCAAACATCTGGTTGGGGGGGGGGGGGGGATAATTTATTTGAGACCCATCAATGGAATGTGACCTTGATCCCCAATAAGTGCAGTATTGTGTCCTTAAGACTGAAGGGCGCAGGACAGTCTTTGAAGTCCTGGGCGTGTCAAGGTCATGAAATCAGAGGTAGTGTGAGTGGTGATGTGACAGTTGGGTTATGTGATCAGAGGTGGTGTGCGTGGTGATGTGACAAATGGGTTATGTGATCGGAGATAGTGTGAGTGGTGATGTGACAATTGGGTTATGTGATCAGAGGTGGTGTGTGTGGTGATGTGACAATTGGGTTATGTGATCAGAGGTGGTGTGCGTGGTGATGTGACAATTGGGTTATGTGATCAGAGGTGGTGTGAGTGGTGATGTGACAATTAGGTTATGTGATCAGAGGTGGTTTGCGTGGTGATGTAACAATTGGGTTATGTGATCAGAGGTGGTGTGCGTGGTGATGTGACAATTGGGTTATGTGATCAGAGGTAGTGTGCGTGGTGATGTGACAATTAGGTTATGTGATCAGAGGTGTGTGCATGGTGATGTGACAATTGGGTTATGTGATCAGAGGTAGTGTGAGTGGTGATGTGACAATTGGGTTATGTGATCAGAGGTGGTGTGCGTGGTGATGTGACAATTGGGTTATGTGATCAGAGGTGGTGTGCGTGGTGATGTAACAATTGGGTTATGTGATCAGATGTAGTGTGTGTGGTGATGTGACAATTGGGTTATGTGATCAGAGGTAGTGTGCGCGGTGATGTGACAATTGGGTTATGTGATATGAGGTGGTTTGCTTGGTGATGTAACAATTGGGTTATGTGATCAGAGGTGGTGTGCGTGGTGATGTGACAATTGGGTTATGTGATCAGAGGTAGTGTGCATGGTGATGTGACAATTGTGTTATGTGATAAGAGGTGGTGTGAGTGGTGATGTAACAATTGGTTTATGTGATCAGAGGTGGTTTGCGTGGTGATGTAAGAATTGGGTTATGTGATCAGAGGTGGTGTGCGTGGTGATGTGACAATTGGGTTATGTGATAAGAGGTGGTGTGAGTGGTAATGTGACAATTGGGTTATGTGATCAGAGGTGGTTTGCGTGGTGATGTAACAATTGGGTTATGTGATCAGAGGTGGTGTGCGTGGTGATGTGACAATTGGGTTATGTGATCAGAGGGTAGTGTGGGTGGTGATGTGACAATTGGGTTATGTGATCAGAGGTGGTGTGCGTGGTGATGTAACAATTGGGTTATGTGATCAGAGGTGGTGTGCGTGGTGATGTGACAATTGGGTTATGTGATCAGAGGTGGTGTGCGTGGTGATGTGACAATTAGGTTATGTGATTAGAGGTGGTGTGCTTGGTGATGTGACAATTGGGTTATGTGATCAGAGGTGGTGTGCGTGGTGATGTGACAATTGGGTTATGTGATAAGAGGTGGTGTAAGTGGTGATGTGAAAATTGGGTTATGTGATCAGAGGTGGTGTGCGTGGTGATGTGACAATTGGGTTATGTGATCAAAGGTAGTGTGCGTGGTGATGTGACAATTGGGTTATGTGACCAGAGGTAGTGTGAGTGGTGATGTAACAATTAGGTTATGTGATCAGAGGTGGTGTGAGTGGTGATGTGACAATTGGGTTATGTGATCAGAGGTGGTGTGCATGGTGATGTGACAATTGGGTTATGTGATCAGAGGTGGTGTGCGTGGTGATGTGAAAATTGGGTTATGTAATCAGAGGTAGTGTGCGTGGTGATGTGACAATTGGGTTATGTGATCAGAGGTAGTGTGGGTCGTGATGTGACAATTGGGCTATGTGATCAGAGGTAGTGTGAGTGGTGATGTGACAATTGGTTTATGTGATCAGAGGTAGTGTAAGTGGTGATGTGAATATTGGGTTATGTGATCAGAGGTGGTGTGCGTGGTGATGTGACAATTGGGTTATGTGATCAGAGGTGGTGTGCGTGGTGATGTGACAATTGGGTTATGTGACCAGAGGTAGTGTGAGTGAGGATGTAACAATTAGGTTATGTGATCAGAAGTGGTGTGCATGGTGATGTGACAATTTGGTTATGTGATCAGAGGGTAGTGTGCGTGGTGATGTGACAATTGGGTTATGTGATCAGAGGTGGTGTGCGTGGTGATGTGACAATTGGGTTATGTGATCAGAGGTGGTGTGCGTGGTGATGTGACAATTGGGTTATGTGATCAGAGGTGGTGTACGTGGTGATGTGACAATTGGGTTATGTGATCAGAGGTAGTGTGAGTGGGGATGTAACAATTAAGTTATGTGATCAGAGGTAGTGGGAGTGGTGATGTGACAATTGGGTTATGTGATTAGAGGTGGTGTGCATGGTGATGTGACAATTGGGTTATGTGATCAGAGGTGGTGTGCGTGGTGATGTGAAAATTGGGTTATGTGATCAGAGGTAGTGTGCGTGGTGATGTGACAATTGGGTTATGTGATCAGAGGTAGTGTGGGTGGTGATGTGACAATTGGGTTATGTGATCAGAGATAGTGTGAGTGGTGATGTGACAATTGGGTTATGTGATCAGAGGTAGTGTAAGTGGTGATGCGAATATTGGGTTATGTGATCAGAGGTGGTGTGCGTGGTGATGTGACAATTGTGTTATTTGATCAGAGGTGATGTGCGTGGTAATGTGACAATTGGGTTATGTGATCAGAGGTAGTGTGCATGGTGATGTGACAATCTGGTTATGTGATCAGAGGTGGTGTGCTTGGAGATGTAACAATTGGGTTATGTGATCAGAGGTGGTGTGTGTGATGATGTGACCATTGGGTTATGTGATCAGAGGTAGTGTGCGTGGTGATGTGACAATTGGGTTATGTGATATGAGGTGGTTTGCATGGTGATGTAACAATTGGGTTATGTGATCAGAGGTGGTGTGCGTGGTGATGTGACAATTGGGTTATGTGATCAGAGGTAGTGTGCATGGTTATGTGACAATTGGGTTATGTGATCAGAGGTGGTGTGCGTGGTGATGTAACAATTGGGTTATGTGATCAGAGGTAGTGTGAGTGGTGATGTGACAATTGGGTTATGTGATCAGAGGAGGTTTGCGTGGTGATGTAACAATTGGGTTATGTGTTCAGAGGTGATGTGCGTGGTGATGTGACAATTGGGTTATGTGATCAGAGGTAGTGTACGTGGTGATGTAAAAATTGGGTTATGTGATCAGAGGTAGTGTGCATGGTGATGTGACAATTGGGCTATGTAATCAGAGGTGGTGTGCGTGGTGATGTGACAATTGGGTTATGTGACCAGAGGTAGTGTGAGTGGTGATGTGACAATTAGGTTATGTGATCAGAGGTAGTGTGAGTGGTGATGTAACAATTAGGTTATGTGATCAGAGGTGGTGTGCATAGTGATGTGACAATTGGGTTATGTGATCAGAGGGTAGTGTGCGTGGTGATGTGACAATTGGGTTATGTGATCAGAGGTGGTGTGCATGGTGATGTAACAATTGGGTTATGTGATCAGAGGTGGTGTGCATGGTGATGTGACAATTAGGTTATGTGATCAGAGGTAGTGTGAGTGGTGATGTAACAATTGGGTTATGTGATCAGAGGTAAGGTGCATGGTGATGTGACAATTGGGTTATGTGATCAGAGGTAGTGTGAGTGGTGATGTAAAAATTGGGTTATGTGATCAGAGGTAGTAGGCATGGTGATGTGACAATTGGGTTATGTGATCAGAGGTAGTGTACGTGGTGATGAAACAATTGGGTTATGTGATCAGAGGTAGTGTGCGTGGTGATGTGACAATTGGGTTATATGATCAGAGGTAGTGTGAGTGGTGATGTAACAATTGGGTTATGTGATCAGAGGTAGTGTGCATGGTGATGTGACAATTGGGTTATGTGATCAGAGGTGGTGTGCGTGGTGATGTAACAATTGGGTTATGTGATCAGAGGTGGTGTGCGTGGTGATGTGACAATTGGGTTATGTGATCAGAGGTAGTGTGAGTGGTGATGTGACAATTGGATTATGTGATCAGAGGTGGTTTGCGTGGTGATGTAAGAATTGGGTTATGTGTTCAGAGGTGATGTGCGTGGTGATGTGACAATTGGGTTATGTCATCAGATTTGGTGTGCGTGGTGATGTGACAATTGGGTTATGTGATCAGAGGTAGTGTACATGGTGATGTAACAATTGGGTTATGTGATCAGAGGTAGTGTGCGTGGTGATGTGACAATTGGGTTATGTGATCAGAGGTGGTGTGCGTAATGATGTGACAATTGGGTTATGTGACCAGAGGTAGTGTGAGTGGTGATGTGTCAATTAGGTTATGTGATCAGAGGTAGTGTTAGTGGTGATGTAACAATTAGGTTATGTGATCAGAGGTGGTGTGCATGGTGTTGTGACAATTGGGTTATGTGATCAGAGGGTAGTGTGCGTGGTGATGTGACAATTGGGTTATGTGATCAGAGATGGTGTGCGTGGTGATGTAACAATTGGGTTATGTGATCAGAGGTAGTGTGCGTGGTGATGTGACAATTAGGTTATGTGATCAGAGGTAGTGTGAGTGGTGATGTAACAATTGGGCTATGTGATCAGAGGTAGTGTGCGTGTTGATGTGCCAATTGGGTTATGTGATCAGAGGTAGTGTGCGTGGTGTTGTAACAATTTGGTTATGTGATCAGAGGTAGTGTGCGTGGTGATGTGACAATTGGGTTATGTGATCAGAGGTGGTGTGCGTGGTGATGTGACAATTGGGTTATGTGATCAGAGGGTAGTATGCGTGGTGATGTTACAATTGGGTTCTGTGATCAGAGGTGGTGTGCGTGGTGATGTGACAATTGGGTTATGTGATCATAGGTAGTGTGCGTGGTGATGTCACAATTGGGTTATGTGATCAGAGGTAGTGTGCGTGGTGATGTGACAATTGGGTTATGTGATCAGAGGTAGTGTGAGTGGTGATGTAACAATTGGGTTATGTGATCAGAGGTAGTGTGAGTGGTGATGTGCCAATTGGGTTATGTGATCAGAGGTAGTGTGCATGGTGATGTGACAATTGGGTTATGTGATCAGAGGTGGTGTGCGTGGTGATGTAACAATTGGGTTATGTAATCAGAGGTGGTGTGCGTGGTGATGTGACAATTGGGTTATATGATCAGAGGTAGTGTAATTGGTGATGTGACAATTGGGTTATGTGATCAGAGGTGGTGTGCGTGGTGATGCAACAATTGGGTTATGTGATCAGAGGTGGTGTGCGTGGTGATGTGACAATTAGGTTATGTGATCAGAGGTAGTGTGAGTGGTGATGTAACAATTGGGTTATGTGATCAGAGGTAGTGTGAGGGGTGATGTGACAATTAGGTTAGGTGATCAGAGGTAGTGTGGGTGGTGATGTAACAATTAGGTTATGTGATCAGAGGTGGCTTGCATGGTGATGTGACAATTGGGTTATGTGATCAGAGGGTAGTGTGCGTGGTGATGTTACAATTGGGTTATGTGATCAGAGGTGGTGTGCGTGGTGATGCAACAATTGGGTTATGTGATCAGAGGTGGTGTGCGTGGTGATGTGACAATTAGGTTATGTGATCAGAGGTAGTGTGAGTGGTGATGTAACAATTGGGTTATGTGATCAGAGGTAGTGTGCGTGGTGATGTAACAATTGGGTTATGTGATCAGAGGTAGTGTGAGTGGTGATGTAACAATTGGGTTATGTGATCAGAGGTAGTGTGCGTGGTGATGTGCCAATTGGGTTGTGTGATCAGAGGTAGTGTGCGTGGTGATGTAACAATTGGGTTATGTGATCAGAGGTAGTGTGCGTGGTGATGTGACAATTGGGTTATGTGATCAGAGGTGGTGTGCATGGTGATGTGACATTTGGATTATGTGATCAGAGGGTAGTGTGCGTGGTGATGTGACAATTGAGTTATGTGATCAGAGGTGGTGTGCGTGGTGATGTAACAATTGGGTTATGTGATCGCAGCGGGTGTGTTGTGATATGACAATTGGGTTATGTGATCAGAGGTAGTGTGCGTGGTGATGTGACAATTGGGTTATGTGATCTGAGGTAGTGTGAGTGGTGATGTAACAATTGGGTTGTGTGATCAGAGGGTAGTGTGCGTGGTGATGTGACAATTAGGTTATGTGATCAGAGGTGGTGTGCGTGGTGATGTAACAATTGTGTTATGTGATCAGAGGTGGTGTGCGTGGTGATGTGACAATTAGGTTATGTGATCAGAGGTAGTGTGAGTGGTGATGTAACAATTGGGTTATGTGATCAGAGGTAGTGTGCGTGGTGATGTTACAATTGGGTTATGTGATCAGAGGTAGTGTGAGTGGTGATGTAACAATTGGGTTATGTGATCAGAGGTAGTGTGCGTGGTGATGTGCCAATTGGGTTATGTGATCAGAGGTAGTGTGCGTTGTGATGTAATAATTGGGTTATGTGATCAGAGGTAGTGTGCGTGGTGATGTGACAATTGGGTTATGTGATCAGAGGTGGTGTGCATGGTGATGTGACAATTGGGTTATGTGATCAGAGGGTAGTGTGCGTGGTGATGTGCTAATTGAGTTATGTGATCAGAGGTGGTGTGCGTGGTGATGTAACAATTGGGTTATGTGATCAGAGGTTGTGTGCGTGGTGATGTGACAATTGGGTTATGTGATCAGAGGTGGTGTGAGTGGTGATGTGCCAATTGGGTTATGTGATCGGAGATAGTTTAAGTGGTGATGTGACAATTTTTGTTTTGTGATCAGAGGTAGTGTGTGTGGTGATGTGACAATTGGGTTATGTGATCAGAGGTGGTGTGAGTGGTGATGTGCCAATTGGGTTATGTGATCAGAGGTAGTGTGAGTGGTGATGTGACAATTAGGTTATGTAATCAGAGGTAGTGTGCGTGGTGATGTGACAATTGGGTTATGTGATCAGAGGTAATGTGAGTGGTGATGTGACAATTGGGTTATGTGATCAGAGGTAGTGTGAGTGGTGATGTGACAATTGGGTTATGTGATCAGAGGTAGTGTGAGTGGTGATGTGACAATTGGGTTATGTGACGAGTGTGAACTCTTTTCAAGTCATGGACGAGTGCGGGAATTTTGGGTGATAAAAGGGAAAACAACGATTTTGAACGTGTGAGATGGTCAGAATGAGATAGAGTTGAGACGGTCAGAATGAGATAGAGTTGAGATGGTCAGAATGAGATAGAGTTGAGATGGTCAGAATGAGATAGAGTTGAGATGGTCAGAATGAGATAGAGTTGATATGGCCAGAATGAGTTAGAGTTGAGATGGTCAGAATGAGATAGAGTTAAGGTGGTCAGAATGAGATAGAGTTGAGATTGTCAGAATGAGATAGAGTTGAGATGGTCAGAATGAGATAGAGTTGAGATGGTCAGATTGACATAGAGTTGAGATGGTCAGATTGAGATAGAGTTGAGATGGTCAGATTGAGATAGAGTTGAGATGGTCAGATTGAGATAGAGTTGAGATGGTCAGACTGAGATAGAGCTGAGATGGTCAGATTGAGATAGAGTTGATATGGTCAGATTGAGATAGAGTTGAGATGGTCAGATTGAGATAAAGTTGAGATGGTCAGATTGAGATAGAGTTGAGATGGTCAGATTAAGACAGAGTTGAGATGGTCAGTATGAGATAGACTGAACTAGGGATTTAGAGAGGCAGTGTGAACTAGAGAGAGCGACAGAGAGGATAGTATTTTTGGATTAGATTCGCTGTAGGGCTTGTTGCCTGTGATTATCTATTCTATGCATCGCAACTAGAAATGTTATAACATTATCTTGATGTCAAGGAATCGTGTGAAGCATTTAACATATATAATAAAGTACTGTGTAGTGTACATTGGAACTTGTAGCTTCTTACCAGAAAGAGAGACAGTTGATGTAAAGTTGGATGTAATAGACCTGGCATGCATATGAAGACAAGTAGCCCAATGAAATATTTGACAGGGGGTAATGTTCCATTTCGGCATATAGGTACTTTGTGACAATAGAGCATTGTAACAAAGGAGCAGTGTGACACTGGAGAATTGTAACATTAGAGCGGTATGCCATTGAAGGAGTGTGTGAAATTGGAAGATTGTGTGACATAAGAGCAGTGGGACATTGGCACAGTGGGAAATAAGAGCAGTGGGACATTGGAACAGTGGGAAATAAGAACAGTGGGACATTGGAGTAGTACGAAATAAGCATTATTATGAAAGAGAGTTCCCTGGTAAGGGCAACGCTTACCACACTTGATAACTTAGCTAGGTTCAGAGATTGACCGACACAGACCACACTTGATAACTTAGCTAGGATTTAGAGATTGACCGACACAGACCACACTTGATAACTTAGCTAGGATTTAGAGATTGACCGACACAGACCACACTTGATAACTTAGCTAGGATTTAGAGATTGACCGACACAGACCACACTTGATAACTTAGCTAGGATTGCGAGATTGACCAACACAGACCACACTTGATAACTTAGCTAGGATTTAGAGATTGACCGACACAGACCAAACTTAATAAATTAGCTAGGTATAGAGATTGACCAACACAGACCATACATAGCTGATAAGTTAGCTAGGTTCAGAGATTGACCAACACACTGCTCTTTGTCCATTACGATTCAGAATTGTACAAATCTTGACACAGTCATTAATATCCAAAACAGAGATTTAATAAACAACGAGAACAACCATCAAACAAACTTACTTGATAGAACCTTCCAGCAAACTAACTTGATAAAAACTTCCGTCAATCTTACTGAATACAAACTTCCAAAGAACTTACTTGATAACACCATCCAGCAAACGTACTTGATATAACCTTCCAATAAACTTACTTGATAAAAACTTCCCAAAAACTTACCTGATAATCCTGTTGTGTAAGTCCAGTCCCATCTACCGATCCAGGCCAGTTTGACGTCATTGTCCCGATACAAGGGGTCAGCGATGACCTTGGAGTCCAGCAGTGCCGTGTACATTGACCCTGGCACTCTGGCCTTCACTCCTATACCTACATGGTAGAAATTACGGCATTTAGATAAAACAAGTGATTGGTTGGGAGGGGGGGGTATTATTTCATTTTATCAAACGTATTAAAAAGAAAAGAATGAGATCAGTGATGGGGTCAATGATGGGGCCAGTGATGAGCTCAATGATGAGTTCAATGATGGGGCCAGTGATGAGTTCAATGAAGGGACCAGTGATGAGGTCAATGATGAGTTCAATGATGGGGCCAGTGATGAGGTCAATAATGAGTTCAATGATGGGGCCAGTGATGAGTTCAATGATGGGGCCAGTGATGAGGTCAATGATGAGATCAATGATGAGTTCAATGATGGGGCCATTGATGAGGTCAATGATGAGTTCAATGATGGAGCCAGTGATGAGGTCAATGATGAGGTCAATGATGAGATCAATGATGAGTTCAATGATGGGGTCATTGATGAGGTCAATGATGAGTTCAATGATGGAGCCAGTGATGAGGTCAATGATGAGTTCAATGATGAGATAAATGATGAGTTCAATGATGGGGCCAGTGATGATGTCAATGATAAGTTCAATGATGGGGCCTGTTATGAAGTCAATGACGAGGTCAATGATGAGTTCAATGATTAGTTCAATGATGGGGCCAGTGCTGAGGTCAATTATGAGTTCAATGATGAGGTCAATGATGAGTTCAATGATGACATCAATGATGAGTTCAATGAAGGGGCCAGTGATGAGGTCAATGATGAGTTCAATGATGGGGCCAGTGATGAGGTCAATAATCAGTTCAGTGATGGGGCCATTGATGAGGTCAATGATGAGTTCAATGATGGGGCCAGTGATGAGGTCAATGATGGGGCCAGTGATGAGGTCAATGATGAATTCAATGATGGGGCAAATATTGGGGTCAATGATGAGGACAATGATGGGACCAATGATGGAGTCAATAATGGGATCAATAATGAGGCCAAGATGGGGCCAAATGATGGGGCATATGATGAGGCCAATGATGGGACCAATGATGAGGCTTATGATGAGGTAAGCGATTAGTTCAATCATTGTTTTATTTCCGTGACTTTTATAATTGATGTGCTTGATGAGGTCATGTTGAAAACACGCACAGCTATTTCATCCATTGTTCGTTACTGGGAAATTCTTTCATTTCTTATAGTTTTCAATTTTCCAAAAAATGTAACGGACTTAATGATAATATATTACTGAAACTAGAATGTACCTATTTGTAGCGTTGACTTATAATTATTGTTAGGCAGCATCGAACAATAATCTTTAGCCTGGTTCATTTAGAGTTTTCTCAAAAATAGTTGAACTCTGTCTTCTGCTATTCGGTTCGCCCATGAAACAAAAATATTTTTAAAAATCTTTTCTACAGAAAGATAACGCTGTTTTTTGCTTATTACAAATAATTTACGTTTTCGACTGCTGAGTGAACATTTTCTAGGGCAATGAGTTGTAACGCGTATCTATAGTCTAACCTTGAAGTTCAAACTTTGTTGTAATGCGTATCTCTAGTCTAACCTTGAACTTCAAACTTTGTTGTAATGCTTATCTCTAGTCTAACCTTGAACTGCAAACTTTGTTGTAATGCTTATCTCTAGTTTAACCTTGAACTGCAAACTTTGTTGTAATGCGTATCTCTAGTCTAACCTTGAAGTTCAAACTTTGTTGTAATGCTTATCTCTAGCTTAACCTTGAACTTCAAACTTTGTCGGATCTTTGCCTGGCTTTTTCCGAAATATATGAAATTAGAATTGTAATTATCAGTCTCTGGTGGTGTCAACAAACTAGGCAATTGGGAAAACAACAACCTTCCCTTGTTATTGACGCCTTATGCCCCACCACGCCCCTGTAACCAGGATGAAACACAAAACGCCTAAATAAAGATTTTGATAAGAAACTGACCTGGGTGTTCGTAGGAATAAAGAAACCAAGAACTGCCCGTCAAATCAAGTCTGGTAAAAGCATCTAAAACATCTGCCGCATATACAATGAGAAGAAAACAGTAGAGCCGCATTTTGTGACCAGTCTTCTCGATCACCTGTCTCTCAATGAACATTGACTGAGACACTCGCTACTTGTCTCCGATTGGTCCACTTAATCAGTTGTTGGAACAGATAAGTGTTTAATTGTGTCAAGGACATTGTGGGGGCGGTAAACCGGACATGATATACAAAATTAAAAAAAAACTAATGAATTAAAAAAAAAGCTTCTGGTTTTTCAGAATGAATCTTTGAATTATGTGGTGGACTGATCTCTTCATTCATGCCATGAATTGACTGATGCTCTTCCTTCATGCCATGACTTATCTCTTCCTTTATTCCATGACTTTACCGATCTCTTCATTCATGCCATGACTTATCTCTTCATTTATGC
This sequence comes from Omphiscola glabra, assembly GCA_964017045.1. Taxonomy (NCBI): domain Eukaryota; kingdom Metazoa; phylum Mollusca; class Gastropoda; family Lymnaeidae; genus Omphiscola; species Omphiscola glabra. Next base: position 956,416 of record OZ024804.1, on the reverse strand, counting down.
CATGACTTATCTATTCATTCATGCCATGACTGATCTCTTCATTCATGCCATGACTTATCTATTCATGTATGCCATGACTTGACCGATCTCTTCATTTATGCCATGACTTGACCGATCTCTTCATTCATGCCATGACTTATCTCTTCATTTATGCCATGACTTGACTGATCTCTTCATTCATGCCATGACTTATCTCTTCATTTAGCCATGACTTGACTGATCTCTTCATTCATGACATGACTTGACCGATCTCTTCATTTATGCCATGACTTATCTCTTCATTCATGCCATGACTTTTCAAATATGTTTTAAGAATTACATTTTTATATACTGGTTAACCCACCAATGTGCATATACTAAAATTTCACAAGTGCACACTATGTATATATCACACTGTTAATTGTTAACCCAACATTGTAAGTCAACACACCAATGTAAGTCAGCATACCATTTTAAGCTAACACACCAATGTAAGTCAGCATACCATTTTAAGCTAACACACCAATGTAAGTCAGCATACCATTTTAAGCTAACACACTGATGTAAGTCAGCATACTAATGTAAGCTAACACACCGATGTAAGTCAGCATACCAATGTAAGCTAACACACCGATGTAAGTCAGCATACCAATGTAAGCTAACACACCGATGTAAGTTAACTCACCAATGTAAACTGATCCTTTCTTTCGGTCAAAAGCAGAGTTTTTTTGTTTTTTTTTGGAAGGTGTGTCATAAATTCTGGCCTGCTCCAGGTGTCACTATCCATAGTTATGCCACTACACACCTCACTTAAATATCACCAACAATAACCTTAGTTTAGGCAACTTTTCCCTGTCCTGGTCACTTAGTTTAGGCAACTTTTCCCTGTCCTGATCACTTAGTTTAGGCAACTTTTCCCTGTCCTGATCACTTAGTTTAGGCAACTTTTCCCTGTCCTGGTCACTTAGTTTAGTCAACTTTTCCCTGTCCTGGTCACTTAGTTTAGGCAACTTTTCCCTGTCCTGGTCACTTAGTTTAGGAAACTTTTCCCTGTCCTGATCACTTAGTTTAGGCAACTTTTCCCTGTCCTGATCACTTAGTTTAGGCAACTTTTCCCTGTCCTGATCACTTAGTTTAGGCAACTTTTCCTTGTCCTGGTCACTTAGTTTAGGCAACTTTTCCCTGTCCTGATCACTTAGTTTAGGCAACTTTTCCCTGTCCTGATCACTTAGTTTAGGCAACTTTTCCCTGTCCTGATCACTTAGTTTAGGCAAATTTTCACTGTCCTGGTCACTAAGTTTAGGCAACTTTTCCCTGTCCTGGTCACTTAGTTTAGGCAACGTTTGCCTGTCCTGGTCACTTAGTTTAGGCAACTTTTCCCTGTCCTGGTCACTTAGTTTAGGCAACGTTTGCCTGTCCTGGTCACTTAGTTTAGGCAACTTTTCCCTGTCCTGATCACTTAGTTTAGGCAACGTTTGCCTGTCCTGGTCACTTAGTTTAGGCAACTTTTCCCTGTCCTGGTCACTTAGTTTAGGCAACGTTTGCCTGTCCTGGTAACTTAGTTTAGGCAACGTTTGCCTGTCCTGGTCACTTAGTTTAGGCAAATTTTCACTGTCCTGGTCACTTAGTTTAGGCAACTTTTCCCTGTCCTGGTCACTTAGTTTAGGCAACGTTTGCCTGTCCTGGTCACTTAGTTTAGGCAACGTTTGCCTGTCCTGGTCACTTAGTTTAGGAAACGTTTGCCTGTCCTGGTCATTTAGTTTAGGAAACTTTTCCCTGTCCTGGTCACTTAGTTTAGGAAACTTTTCCCTGTCCTGGTCACTTAGTTTAGGCAACGTTTGCCTGTCCTGGTCACTTAGTTAGTATTAAGTCTAGACGGAATTAGCAAAGGCTTGACCAAGTTAGAAATGTTTTGACCAAGTTAGTATAAAGTCTTGACCAAGTTAGTATAAAGTCTTGACCAAGTTAGTATAAAGAAGTCTTGGCCAAGTTAGTATAACGTCTTGACCAAGTTAGAAATGTCTTGACCAAGTTAGTATAACGTCTTGACCAAGTTAGAAATGTTTTGACCAATTTAGTATAAAGAAGTCTTGACCAAGTTAGAAATGTCTTGACCAAGTTAGAAATGTCTTGACCAAGTTAGAAATGTCTTGACCAAGTTAGAAATGTCTTGACCCAGTTAGTATAACGTCTTGACCAAGTTAGAAATGTTTTGACCAATTTAGTATAAAGAAGTCTTGACCAAGTTAGAAATGTCTTGACCAAGTTAGAAATGTCTTGACCAAGTTAGAAATGTCTTGACCAAGTTAGAAATGTCTTGACCAAGTTAGTAAAAAGAAGTCTTGACCAAGTTTCAACCATGCCTAGGCCAAGTTATAAAATTATTAACCAAATAATAAAAAAATTACTTGGCAAAGTTAGATAAGTCTTGAGCCAGTTAGAAAAGTAGTGACCTATTTACACACACATTAACCATTAAAACATGACCAAGTTAGGGTAAATTCTTGACCAAATTAAAACAATCTTGATCAAGTTATAATCATCTTGACCAAGTTATACTGATTATGTTTTAATTAGAGACCGTCCAAATTTCGGCTTCGGCGCCGAAAGTTGCCATTTGACCACTTTCGGCCTGGTTTCAAATTTCGACCAAAACAGACAATTAAACTTTCGGTTTGATTTCGGTTTTGCCCGAAAGTGACTGAGATTTCCAGTCATCTACCAAAAGTCAGACTGTCTGTCTGTCTCTAGGCCAGCAATCTGATATTCCTTATTGCTCGACGTCTTGCTGTCATCATATGTTATATGACTAATATTCAGCGAAAACTGCTCACAGCTGCATAATGACCTACTTGTCCTTTGTTTCCATAAAATTAAATCATTTATTTTTATTAGGCCAAGACAAATTATGTGAAGAGAAACGAATAGAATGTTACAATTTATTTCATTATTTTTGTTTTAATTTTTTCAAAAATAAAATTTTGAACCTTATCTTTATTTAATTCATTCATTTTTAATATTCATTTTGATTTATCACTATCATGCTCATCAATGTTGTCATTGGCAAAGGTGAATAATATTGAATAATCCCAGGGAATGGTAATGTTTCCATTATTATTTTTGTTATATTTTTTAAATAAAATAATTAAGGAAACTTAGGCTTTTGCATTTGATTCAATTCTTGAGATTCATCATTACCATGCTGATAAACATTCTTGAGATTCATCATTACCATGCTGATAAACATTGTTATTGATGAAATAACAAGCGTGTTCAAGTATCACAGGTTCGTATAATACTAATGTAGGAAGCCAACTGCAGACCTGTTTACTTCTATGATTTTGGCAACTTAATACATTGCATTAAATGTAATCTACATCATTTCCACTGCCAGGAATTTTCAACAACTTATCACTTAGTAAAGATAGTGATTTATTCCAATTATACCAATAAAAAAAAGTCATTATAAATTATAATGTGAGAAGACATTTGTCAGTCCATTTCCACTTAAATGTGTAAATAAATGGGATGATATGACAATGACATCATAAGCCAGAGTTGGGGCTGTACATCTGGAGTCACAGCACAAGTCGTAGAACAAATCAGAGAAAATGTGTTATTCTCTGCTGCCCTAGATGGTGTGTTGGCTGGAGTAGTCAAACCATGTAGGTAGGGTCTCACAAACTGGGAATAGTTATTGAACCTTTGAGTCAAGCTTGATTACACCACATCAACTAAACTTCTGACTCGCAGCTGCGATGACATTTGTGCCAGACTGACGTCAGATACGGCATAGAACTTGACTTTGACAGAGAAGGAAATCATAGGGAAGCCATTGTCAGAAAAGTAGCCCTTGATGTCGTCAGTGGCCAGCCAGACATAGAGGGCGACAGCATCACTTGAGATGTCAATCTCAAACACTTTGGTGCCAAGCTTGACAACTGAGACAATCTGAGGAGTTCAGGTGTTAGCAGTTAGGTGTGTGGTAGGTTGTGTAATAAGGTGTGTGGTAGGTTGTGTAATAAGGTGTGTGGTAGGTTGTGTAATAAGGTGTGTGATAGGTCATGTAATAAGGTGTGTGGTAGGTTGTGTAATAAGGTGTGTGGTAGGTTGTGTAATAAGGTGTGTGGTAGGTTGTGTAATAAGGTGTGTGGTAGGTTGTGTTTTAAGATGTGTGATAGGTTGTGTTTTAAGATGTGTGATAGGTTGTGTTTTAAGATGTGTGATGGGTTGTGTATTATTATATGTGGTAGGTTGCATATTACAGTGTGTAGTACATTGTGCATTATCGTGTGTAATAGGTTGTGAATTATGATGTGTAGTAGGTTGTGTTGTAGGTTGCATATTAAAATATGTTTTAAGTTGTATATTATGGTGTAGTATGTTGTAAATAAATTGTTTATGACCAAAACTGTTTTCTATTCTTTATCTGGAAATTAGTTTTGATTGCATTGTGCAGATGGATTTTTAGTGTTTGTGAAATATTCTTATGGAGGTAACATTATTTAAACTTTAACAATTTAAACAATTTATATCATAAAACCTCTCCTCCCTCAGTGACGATATTGACTTCAATAGTAGTTGTAATTTATAACAGCTGGAGGAGCAGGATGGTAGATGCTGACAGCTGGGGGAGCAGGATGGTAGATGCTGACACCTGGGGGAGCAGGATGGTAGATGCTGACAGCTAGGGGAGCAGGATGGTAGAGGCTGACAGCTGGGGGAGCAGGATGGTAGAGGCTGACAGCTGGGGGAGCATGCTGGTAGAGGCTGACATCTGGGGGAGCATGCTGGTAGAGGCCGACAGCTGGGGGAGCAGGGTGGTAGAGGCTGACAGCTGAAGGAACATGCTGGTAGAGGCTGACAACTGGGGGAGCAGGATGGTAGAGGCTGACAACTGGGGGAACAGGATGGTAGATGCTGACACCTGGGGGAGCAGGATGGTAGAGGCCGACAGCTGGGGGAGCAGGGTGGTAGAGGCTGACAGCTGAAGGAACATGCTGGTAGAGGCTGACAACTGGGGGAGCAGGATGGTAGAGGCTGACAACTGGGGGAACAGGATGGTAGAGGCTGACAGCTGGGGGAGCAGGATGGTAGAGGCTGACAGCTGGGGGAGCAGGATGGTAGAGGCTGACAGCTGGGGAGCATGCTGGTAGAGGCTACAGCTGGGGGAGCAGGATGGTAGAGGCTGACAGCTGGGGGAGCAGGATGGTAGAGGCTGACAGCTGGGGGAGCATGCTGGTAGATACTGAAAGCTGGGGGAGCAGGATGGTAGAGGCTGACAGCTGGGGGAGCGGGATGGTAGAGGCTGACAGCTGTGGGAGCATGCTGGTAGAGGCTGACAGCTGGGGGGAGCATGCTGGTAGAGGCTGACAGCTGGGGAGCATGCTGGTAGAGGCTGACAGCTGGGGAGCATGCTGGTAGAGGCTGACAGAGCATGCTGGTAGAGGCTGACAGCTGGGGGGAGCATGCTGGTAGAGGCTGGCAGCTGGGGAGCATGCTGGTAGAGGCTGACAGCTGGGGAGCAGGATGGTAGAGGCTGACAGAGCATGCTGGTAGAGGCTGACAGCTGGGGGGAGCATGCTGGTAGAGGCTGGCAGCTGGGGAGCATGCTGGTAGAGGCTGACAGCTGGGGAGCAGGATGGTAGAGGCTGACAGAGCATGCTGGTAGAGGCTGACAGCTGGGGGAGCATGCTGGTAGAGGCTGACAGCTGGGGGAGCAGGATGGTAGAGGCTGACAGCTGGGGGAGCATGCTGGTAGAGGCTGACATCTGGGGGAGCATGCTGGTAGAGGCCGACAGCTGGGGGAGCAGGGTGGTAGAGGCTGACAGCTGAAGGAACATGCTGGTAGAGGCTGACAGCTGGGGGAGCATGCTGGTAGAGGCTGACAGCTGGGGGAGCATGCTGGTAGAGGCTGACAGAGCATGCTGGTAGATGCTGACAGCTGGGGGAGCATGCTGGTAGAGGCTGACAGCTGGGGGAGCATGCTGGTAGAGGCTTACAGAGCTCAAATATTTTGGTTTATTTAATGATTTGAAAATTTAGAAAATTCAATGAACAATAATTAATTTGTCATAAGGCTGGAAAGAACACTGCAATTAAAAATGTAACTTGATGCTTCCATCTTTCCCAACTAAACATCACAAAGAGAATACTAACATTTTTAATTAACATTATTTGTATTTTATTTTTATCTATATATTGTTTTACTCACCTGAACTTTTGCCTTGGGTATGACTGAATCTTTAGGATAGGTGAGTGCGAACCAGGTCTTAGACAAAACAGCACCAGATTCATCTGTAGCAGTGAAGTAGAGAAGACATTTTTCTTTAGCAGGACATCCAGACTCAGAGAGGAGGTCAGCAACTCTCTTGGTAAAAACTGATTCTGCAGTGGACTTGAGCTGATCAATGTACACATTACTTTCAAAAAATGTGTTGAAACATTTGCACACATTACATTAAAAACAATTTATGATCTTGATATTTTAACAGAAACACATACAGCTGACTAAGTCATAAATATCAGACATGGTATGTCAAAGCCTGAATAAAAACAAAAGACAATGAAATGATGTTTCCACTGAAAGCCTTTGTCAGAACAAACATATAATAAAATCACAAATTATCTTAGTGTAAGTTGACTGCAAGATTTTCAAAATCCAACATGAAAGCATAAAGTATCTGATGAAGTCTAATTAAATGAAACATCTGATCAAGACTAATCTAATGAAACAGTATACACCTAGAAAGTATCTACTTTATTATTAACCTAGATAGTATCTACTTTATTATTAACCTAGAAAGTATCCATTGTTTCTTTCAGACATTTTCCTCGGGGGGGGGGGGGGGGCGTGCTTGTTGCCAGTGGGCCCTGAATCATGTCCCTTGACGCCAAACACTCTAGCTGCACCCCTGCCAGTGGCATAGAAAGGGGAGGGTTAGGTTGTTCATCCAGGTGTCACTTTCTCTGTATATGGAGGTGCGGTATTTTCAGAAAACTGCCAAGTTGGTATCGTAAAAGGGACAGCAGCAAAAATATTTGGCCCCCATGGTGGCAATAACAGTGACTACGACTCTAGTCAGCTGACTCTTCAAACCAAAGTCAGAATTTTTAACACAAATGTCAAAAGAGTTTTACTCCATGGAGCCGCAAATTGGAGAACAACAGCGAGCATTACGCAGAAATACAGATTTTCATAAACACTTGCCTTAGAAAGATCCTGAACATCAATGTTCAAACACCATCACCAACAAAGACTTATTAGATGGAACATACCAAGAGGCTATTGCTGAAGACAAAATAAAGAAAAGATGGATGTGTATAGGGCACACTATCCGCAAACCCCAAGACAATCCCTAACATGAAATTCACAGGGAAAAAGAAAGGATACGCGAGCTAGAGGCAGACACACAATGTATGGAATACACATGGAAGCAACTGGAAAGGAATGCACAGGATCGAGATAAATGGAAAATTCTTGTAGATGCCCTATAACCAAGACGGGGTAAAGGCGTAAGTAAGATGAATCTTGAGCGGTGAAGGTCTTACCAGAATTATTTTATTATTTCAAAATCAAGAGGTGCATTTTAGAGTATAATTGAATTAGACTTTTTTATCAGGGAATATGGACATTTTTAAGGGAGGCATTATGGTCCCAGTGCCATACATAAACTGAATTCACTTTAGTTTGATTATATTCAACATCATTATGTAAATTTGATCAGCGTGAGGAAAGGGATGCAGAAATTAGGGTGATGAAGACAGTCTGGCAATGCACCCCTGCATTTTGAGTTCAGTGTTTCTTTGATACAATTTGGATGTTAAATTTCAAAGTTTCATGAGGGAAATTAGTCATAATAATGATTAAAGACATCTTTAACGCCCACTAGCAAGACATGAACTAAATTCATTCCAGTTGTGGTGCCCTTGAGGGTATGCATTTTCCCTAGCTTAATATTGCCTATTAAAATCTTTACAGTTTACGGTCCCCAGAAATTGTTTGATAAATTCAAAAATTAATACAAGAATTTATTTTAAACAATACTTTAATTTAGTTTTGCAGCATGTTATACTTGGGGAGCAACAGAAGAGAAGCTAGTTTTAAAAAAATGTTGGTGTCACTTAACCTTAGAAACATCATGTGAGCCCAGCAACCCCTACGACTGCAGTGTGCCTCAGATATTTTAGGGGCTTAAAGGTGTGATGTGGATATTTTGTTACTTATCTATCTCAAAGTGGGGGAAGCCCAAAAGGGGCCTCGAAAAGTCAAGCGACGGCCCTGCTTGTGTTATGTAAATATTTTTAATTTCATCATCATCATGTCCCGTAGTCCTTCGACCGTTGGGGCGTCACAGATGACATGCAAACTATTCTTCTCCATTCCTCTCGCTCTCCTGCCTTATGCATAGCATCACCTAGTTGTAATCCCGTCCATTCTTTGATGTCATCTTCCCATCTTTTTCTCTGTCTTCCTCTTCTTCTTCCTCCTCTAGTAGTGCCCTGCAAGATTTCTTTGGCGAGCTCTTGTTTTCTGGTCACGTGGCCATACCCTTCAAGTTTGGGCTTTTTTACAGACACCAGGTCATGGTACTGCCCAGTTGCTTGGCGAATCCTTTCTTTTACTTGTTCATTGGTGATATGGTCTCTATAGCAGATGCCAAGAATGCCTCTGAAACATCTAATCTCAATCGCCTTTATTTCCTTTTCAAGTTCTGCTGTTAATGTCCAGGACTCACAGGCATATAAGAAAATGGAGAGGATTAATGAGCGCATCAGCCTGATTTTGGTGCTGGGGGCTATATGTTTGTTGTTCCATATTTTCTTGAGCCTCTTTTGTGCTGTTGCGGTTGGCACAATCCTGGCCATCAATTCAGGCTTGGAGCCTTCTTCCAAAACTATTGCTCCGAGGTACTTGTCTCTAATCTTTCCTCCCCAACCTTAATTTCAGTGGTGATGCCAGTGGTGCTATTTGTCATCATTTTTGTCTTTTCTGCACTGATTTGCATGCCAAAGGACGATGAAGTCTTGTCGAGACGCTTTACTAGGTTGGCTAGCTCTTCTCAGTCCGTCTATGTCATCCGCAAAGCGTAGGTTGGTGATTGTTCTGCCACCAATGCTGACTGTCCCTTCATGCGTTTCCAGTGCATCTGATATAATTCTCCCTAAGAAGATGTTGAACAGGGTGGGGGAGAGCAAGCAGCCTTGTCGTACTCCAACCGTGGTCTTGAACCATTCTCCGATGTTATTGTTGAAGAAGACTGCACTGATGGCCTTATCATAGAGACTGCTTATCATTCTGGTTAAGTTTGTGTTGATGTTCTAGCGCCTCATGGTGGCCCATAACGCTGCATGTCAAACCCTGTTGAATGCCATCTTGAAATCTACAAAGACGTGATATAGGTTTTGTTGGCATTGAGCATATTCCTCACATAGTATCCTGAGGTTTAGGATCTGCTCAGTAGTGCCACATCCTTGCCTGAAGCCCGCCTGTTCTTCAGCAATGATTCTGTCGGCATATGGTCTTAGTTGGTTCAGTATGACCTTGCTTGGGTGGCCTATTAGGTTAATGGTCCTATAGTTTTGGCATAGCTGTAGGTTACCTTTCTTGGGGAGGGTGATGTTAAGCGATTGGGTCCATGATTTGGGCCATATTTTGTTACAAATATTGGTTAGGGCATTTATCATTGTTTCTCCTCCCTGTTTCACCAACTTGGCCCGGGATATTATCCACTCCTGTGGCCTTTCCTATTTGGAGTGCTTGGACTGCTGCTTCTACTTCTGCGCTGAGAATAGGGAAGCTTTCATTATCTGTTGCTTGGGGGACATTAAGGATCTCTGGGTCTATCTTTATATTTTCATTATACAGCTCTGAGCAGTATTCAATCCATCTTTTCAGGATATCATTTTCCTCGGTTAAAAATTTACCATTTTTATCTTGTATGGTAGTACTACGCCCTTGCTTTGCAGTGGTTAGTTCTTTCACCAACTGGTATGCCTTTTTGCTATTGTTTCTCTTAAAAAGCAATTTTCTATGTCGTAGCATTGCTCTTCAATCCAATTCTTCTTCGCCATTCTCATACCCTTTTTTGATGGTTTGGTTAATTTTCCTATAATTTTCTGCCCCCTCTGTATATACCATCTTTGTTTTCTTTAACTGCCTCCGTTTATCACATAGATCGAGGATGTCAGCTGTCACCCATGTTTTTGGGTTGGTCGATGTTTAGCAAGCATGTCATGAGCTGTGTTGAAGTTATCAATCAGTGTGTCCATGTCTGAACAGTCTGCATCTATAATGTTAAGTGCTGCAAATGTTCCCCCTATCATTGCTTGGAAGGCTTCTGCTACTTTAGGATCTTTCAGCTTTTCAAGGTCATCATGACTAGATCCTGGTCACTTCCAATGACAGCTCCTGGGAAGCCGCGAGTCTTGGCAATGTTTATACTAGATTGGAAACATGTTTGCAACATGATATAGTCAATCTGATTGTCATGTTTCCCATTGGGGCTATGCCATGAGGTTTTCCTGGATATTTTATGTGCACCCAGCGTGTTGGCCAGTATGAGTTTGTTGAAGCTGGAGAATTCCAAGTGCCTCAGGCCTCTCTCATTTGAAGTTGCGTTACAGTGGCGTCCACATGTCCCTTTCCAGTTTAATTTCTGAATATTAATGTGGCTTCAATTTTTTTTATTTAAACCGTTTTGGGGCTTAACTACGTAGATAATAAATAAATTTTCAGAAGAAAAAAAAACGCTACCATCACAAAAAAAGCACTGCTAACATCATTTTATATGTTGAACGCAAATGAAAAAAAAATACTTATAATAATCAACTTACGTGTCATAATAACATTTGCTAAATATTTCCATGTTTTACCAGAGTCAAAAAGAGGAAAAAACTTTTAAGCGAGGTCTATAAATTTTTAAATTGCCTCTTAGATATACTTTAAAACATTTTATTCTAAAAATTTACAGAATTTATTTTAAATTTACAAATTAGGAATTAAAAACAAATTCTAAAACAAGTACAAACAAAAAATGGAATTGGTATCATAATCGCAATGCTAGTTCACAAAAATCTTTTTTTACCGTTCTGATAGATTGTCATCTAGGGAAAAAAAAATTATTTAAAAAAATCCAAGCAACTAGATGGGACAGTTTGTTTATTATTCTGATATTAAAAATACAAAAACAGTTGGGAATTTAAAAAAATATAAGCTAATTATTTTTTTTAACCTCTATTATCTAGGAAACTTTGTTACAAAAGCGGCTTATTTAAAGAAAACAAAAAAGTTTACAATTTAGTAACTGATGAAATGTGCACAAGTTGTATGCGCCCGTTAAATTCTTATTTAAAAAAAAAAATATATGTCATTTTTTTAAAATTTCCAATTTATATAAATATCCATGGAATAGAGTATACTTATAATTATGGTAATAAACATATTTTTTAAAGGCTAACATCATCATGCAATTTATGTCTGTAAAAAAGCGCAAACTTGAATGGTATGGCCACGTGACCAGAAAACAAGGGCTTGCCAAAGAAATCATGCAGGGCACAACTAAAGGAGGGAGAAGAAGAGGAAGACAGAGAAAAAGATGGGAAGATAACATCAAAGAGTGGACAGGATTAAAACTAGGCGATGCTATGCATAGTGCAGAAGACCGAGAAGAATGGAGAAGGATATAGTTTTCATGTCATCTGTGGCGCCCCAAAGGCCCAAGGACTTAGGGACATGATGATGATGATGAATTTATAATGAACTTAACACCTATCCCTACTTTAAAAGTAATGCTTTTATAATGAAATACAATTTGAAAATAGATTGCAAATAAATGAATAAAAATATTGATGGGAACAATGGGAAGTAAAACTTTGGCTTATAATCAGGAGGGGCCAGTACAACATTTTTAATTGAATACTGGAAGCATTTAACAAGATTGGCTTTATATATATGGATCATCAAATATATCAAACGCAGCAATATTTCATAGATTCCATTGATTGTAATCAATTAAAGGCCCAAGATACAATTAAGTCTTTTTTAATAAAAATATATATATTCGTTATATTGTTGTACACATTTTGCTCGGGGGGGACTTGACTTTCCCCGTGGGCAAACCCCCCCTCCCCCCCAACCGAGATGGCTGAAAGAGACCCCGAAAGTATCTACAATATATTATAATGTTTAGAAAGTATCTACTATATTATCCTGCCTAGATGGCATCTAATATATAATCCTGTCTAGAAAGTATCTACAATATTATCCTGTCTAGAAAGTATCTACTATTTTATCTTGTCTAGAAAGTACCTACCATATTATCCTCTCTAGAAAGACTCTACTACATTATCCTGTTTAGAAAGTATGCTTAGAAAGTATCTATTATATTATCCTCTCTGGAAAGCACCTACTATATTATTCTGTCAAGAAAGTCTCTACTATATTATCCTGTCTAGAAAGTATAGTGCTTTCTATAAAACAAAATAATAGTCTAATTAAAGAAATATGAGCTTAAATATTTTTTACAATTTTATGTTCCATAAAGAAATACAAGTATCTGTATATGAAAATAAATGACTGAGAAAAAGAGGGAATACCCACATTGTAAGATACATTCCATGAAAACAGAGGTTCCCAACTTGTGTATTGGTACACTTCTATTTTTAAAAACCCATTTGTGGCCCTGGTCACATGATCAAGGGTGCTGGACATCTGCACTGTGGAAGATTTACTCCCCTTGATTTCATTCACATACTTAAATGGCTCAAATGATACAACACCTGTCAAAAAATATGTTTGTATAGATTACTTTGGATTGTTTAAATTTCATGTAGGACTTTATAATGTTATTTTTCTTTGTTATTTATTTTATAGAAAACTTGTAAAAAATGAAATTGCTATAAAATGGCAACCACATGCGATGCTAAATGAAACAAGTTAAATGGCATATATTTTCTTTTCATGAGAAACATGGAAAGGTCAAGGTTATACCAGTGTAAGGATTCCTGACTTCCCTAATTGGTATCTCGTCTAAGACAAGGTAAACATCCAGTGTCTGATTGTCTTTGTAAAAAGGGGAGATAAGATGTTTGCTGAAGAAAAGCTTGGCGTAGTAGTGTAGCATTTTCCATGAGCCCTCATAGTCTGGAATATGTTCAAGCAAAGAATTAAATACTTCCTTAGCATCTTTTGCCATTTCTGTGATTGTTGTTTTCTTGATAGATTGATTTTGAGCTAAATTATTCTAGGTTATGTTAATTATAGGGATCAGAAATTTGGTATACAGCTAAGAATGTATTAATCTATCAATGTTTGAAATGCAGCCAAGTATCAATTAATCTATCAATGTTTGATTGTTTCTACTTTTAACATGTTATTTTTTAAATATGATATCTCTACGGGGGTCAGTGATGAGGGGGGTCAGTGATGAGGGGGGTCAGTGATGAGGGGGGTCAGTGATGAGGGGGGTCAGTGATGAGGGGGGTCAGTGATGAGCTCGATCATCTTTTTGCTTTAAGATTTAAGAAATAGAAACATAAAAAGTTGTTTTTCTTAAAATATGCACATAGACAATGTATGTTACCAATAGAGGCCCAGGTTATGCACATAGACAATGTATGTTAACAATAGAGGCCCAGGTTATGCACATAGACAATGTATGTTACCAATAGAGGCCCAGGTTATGCACATAGACAATGTATGTTACCAATAGAGGCCCAGGTTATGCACATAGACAATGTATGTTACCAATAGAGGCCCAGGTTATACACATAGACAATGTATGTTACCAATCGAGGCCCAGGTTATGCACATAGACAATGTATGTTACCAATAGAGGCCCAGGTTGGAGCCTGCCATATGTCATTCAGCTGCCAGTACAAGGCTCCCATGGTCAAACCTCTGCCATCTGACAGGAGCTGAGACTGATGACGCCTGTAGTGCTCTGTTTGTGACCTAATGGACATGGCCTGATTAATCTGAAATTAAATTTGAAAGATGACCATACATTCTACAGAACACTAACAGATTTGCTTCTGAAAAAGAAAAGAAAAATCATAAGACACACTTTTAATTAACACAAGATGAGAATACATTTAAACAAGTTTCAATGAGATTATAGAACCACATTTAAGGTATAAAGGTTGGGACAGTATAGTTTTAGAAACGTCCTAACAATTTTAATCATATTTGATGACTACACATTCAACTTCATTAGACTACTGGATACGCAGTGTTATGGTTAAACCAAGTCAAGATAAAAGTTTTCACAAATTCATGTCACAAAATAGCATCAGACTTTTTTAAAAAAGCTCAATGGAAGTTTATTATACATTGTTTCATGAAATAAAATTATACTTTTTAATCTTTATTTTCCATTTGCTTCATATTAATTCTAGGAATTATTCTGAGTCAACTGAGAGGCGTACTGTTTTCATTACAGAAAGACATCAGAGGTAAGTTCAGGACTTTTGAAGACATGCATCTAACACTAAATTTGCATTAACTGAAACCTACTTGAGAGAGGTAGATGAAACCTACCTGAGAGAGGTAGATGAAACCTATCTGAGAGAGGTAGATGAAACCTACCTGAGAGAGGTAGATGAAACCTACCTGAGAAAGGTAGATGAAATCTACAAATCTCTGATTAGGATCAGGTGAAGTGGGTAGGTTCAAATGTAGGGCAACTTCTGCGGCCATCTCCAGGTTACCTTAGCAAGAATCAGTGTTTGAATTATTGTCACATTAAGATTTATTTTGACTGAAAGTGTTACAAAATTTAAAAAAAAATAACCAACATTTTGTGATATGCTGGAATTGGAATTAGTGTCACAGCAGTAAAATAATCCCATTAATATTTAAGTGATGGCAGAGGTAGCTTCTGCCCTAAATAAAATAACAGTTCTGACCACAGACAAAAAAGAACAACATAATCCAGATAAATATTAATTAAGATAAAATAAGATTTTTTATTGATCCAAATAAATGGAACTTTTTTTGGTTAACTTGTACATGTTCATTTTCAGCCCCTACATAAATCCATATTTTAAACCAAAAACATTTTTAAATTACAAATTAAACCCAAGAGATCTCAAGTATTTCTCTGGCGTAGAAATCAGGCATAAAATAACTCCTTCAGTCACAATAATGACTTAATTAGTCAGCATTTAGATTTGGTCATCAGTGGGGTAGGACAAATCAGTGGGGTTAGTACAATGATAAATTCATACAGACTGGGAAACAAAAGATTTTTTTTACCTCCAGTCTTAATATTACTTAAGATGATATTCCCAACCTTTTCTATAGAAATTTTTATTTTTAATTTTAAAATAATGAGTTTATTTATTGAATAGCAAAGGGACCTTTTGAGCTTAGAAAATAAACTTTTAATTTATTATATAAAATAATATAAGTATGAAGAACTTTTGAGCTTAGAAAATAAACTTTTAATTTATTATATAAAATAATATAAGTATGAAGAACTTTTGAGCTTAGAAAATAAACTTTTAATTTATTATATAAAAGAATATAAGTATGAAGAACTTTTTAAAATATAAATGAACATTGATGTCATAACTAAGGTCCCCTCTGTTCTTATAATCCCTTTCCCTGAAACCCATGAAATGTCATTTTACACCCTGGGGGAACTCCAAGATGGGAAACCCTGACTTACAATGACAAAATTTAACCTGTTTTTTGTCCTATCCTCATGACAAATTCTAGGGTAACAGTAAGTGAGAAAAACAATAGCATTATGTTTTTAGCTTATAACTTCTTCATCTTTTATATATTAAGTTGCCCACGATCAATATATTGATAATTCTGGCTTCTATGTATGTAGAGGGGATTTGCAATGTTTCTGTGCCTGGTGTTGATGAGGATATTTCACTGGTTACAAGAGTAACTGTGTGAGGGTATGATGCACTGGGGGTTGGAAGGCCTGAGGCAATAGATGCAAATGTCTCAAGTGTTGTTGCCTCAACTGTTCCTTTTGGAAGCTTGTTCCAGTCCCTGATTGTCTTTGGTAGGAATGAGCAGTTCCTGTACTGGCTTCTTGCTAGTATGAGCCGGAACTGCCTGTCATGGCCTCGTCGCTGAGTTTTTGGGGGAGAGGGACGTGTTTCTGTTTAATGGTGGAGCAGTGGACCAGCGCATTATTTATCTTGTAAATCATGGAGAGACTGGATAGTCATTGTTGTTCCTCCAGTGGTGACCAGCCCAGTGTTTCCAGCATGCTGCCAATACAAGAGGTATTCCTGTAGCGGTTCAGGACAAAGCCTGCTGCCCGTCGCTAACAACCTCCAACCTGTCGATGCTCTTCTGGGTAAATGGGTCCCAGACTGAGGATGCGTAATCTAACAGCAGTCGGATAAAGGCTTTATAGGCTCTTTCTTTCACACTGGAGTCGCCAATCTTAAGTTTACGCCTTAAGAACCTTAGGGACTTGTTTGCCTGGTTGGAGACATTGTTAATGTGCTCGTCCCAGCGGACCTCTCTCTGAATGGTAACACCCAGGTACCTTACGGAGGAAACTGACTCAAGTATATCTGTTTCAGTTTAGCTATTAAAGACTTTAAAATGATATACTTCTGAGAACCTTAATGACGGGCAAATGAAACATTACCTTCTGCATGGTGCTGTCTGTGGTTAACCATGTTGGAGTTCATTGCATAATCCGAGGGGAGAAAAACTCTTGCCAGCGACTCATTGTTACACCAGGCCTGCACACCAAACTCTGATGCCATGCGGGGAATTCGGAAATCATCCACACCCCACTGGTCGGCCAGGTAGTTATAAAAGTGAACTGAAATCATAAATGTAACAAATTGTAACAATAAAATCAACAATTTATATTTAATTATGTAACAAATGTTTGCATCATAATTTTTTAAAGCTCAAGAATATTTGTGGCTCGTCTTAATGTAAACATTTAATTGAGCAGTCAACAGTTGCTTTAAAATTTTTATTTTGCTTTACAAGCTGTGGTTAAAAAGTTCGAGTTTTGTATAAACCTATTGGTTGAACAGTTTGAGTTTTGTATAAACCTATTGGTTAAACAGTTTGAGTTTTGTATTAACATGTTGGTTAAACAGTGATTTGAAAGGTGGCTTTCTTGCCTGTTAGACATGTTCAATAGAGGCAACTTTTTTAAAGATTTTTTTCAGTATTTCTTTTATAAAAATGGTTCAAATACATGTGCTGGATAAAAAAATTATTAAAAAATGTGTATAGAAATATTCCAAAACATTTCAATAATGTAAGTAAAATATTCAATTTGCATCATTTTGACAGGAAGTTTCAGGAAAATAATTAAACCTACTATCTCCATAGAATTCACTGTCAGGATCTTGAGCCACATATCCTTCTTTCTCAGTCTCCTTGCCATCAGATGGACTGGACGTTAAGTAAACTCTGGTACGATCCTCTTCTTCCACTGATGAAAAGAAAGGAAAAAAGATATTGAAATAATTTAAGAAAAAGTGAAAAGCAGGAAATTTCAGGTCAAGATTAAATATTTCTGAGATTCTTGGTTCAGGCTGGTCATGGATTTCATTAATGAATTAGACATGAACAATTTGTGTCAATATAACAACATATGTTTAGCTTTAATAATAATTTTACTTAATACACAAGTAAACGTTTTGGATTTCACTATGAACTAAAATTGTCTAATTTAAATCTCTCTTAGGTTATAATTATATTGTTGCATGATAACTTGGGACTGAAGTTAGTTTCTTGTATTTAGAGACAGTTGAAATAATCTGAGACTTTAGGTAGGCTAATGAATTTAGTCAATATTTAATAAGGATATAAAAATAATTCACTTTAATATTTAATAATACATTTTAAAATCCTGGGATAAAGGGAGGTAATGATTCCGATCATTTCATGCTGATGCTAAGTCTGAATTTTTATGAGTGAGATATTTTCATCTTTGCATTAGATCAAAATGTAAGGCAGACCTGCACAACTCAAAATGTAAGGCAGACCTGCACAACTCAAAATGTAAGGCAGACCTGCACAACTCAAAATGTAAGGCGGGCCATAATACTTTATGAAAAACTTGTGCCGGTCGAAAAAATGTAGGACAAGGGGGAAAGCTATTAAGAAAATAATAATTAGGAATATTTCATTACTTCGCAGGCCGCAAAGTGGGTGCTGGCGGGCGTACTGCGGGCCATATGTTGTGCAGACCTACATTAGATTTTTAGTCACTTACCAATAGGTTTAATGGTCTTCACATACAGGTTAAGGTAATCGTTATAATACAGTGAGAAGTTCTTGTCTGTCCCAAACCAGTTCTGTCGCAAGCCTTTCTCGTTCTCATTGTTTCCCGCCCAGACAATAATGGATGGATGGTGCTTTAACCTCTGAATCTGACCGGTTAAATACAAAATATATGGTTTCAAGTCAACAAAAATGTGCACATTAATTTTGTCTATTGCGTCTAGGTCAGTGGCACTAAAAACACTAATTGTTTGACAACCATCATTTTAGTTGAATGCACATGTTCTCTCAAGATTCCAGTTATGTTGAATTTATTCGTCTTTTTTGATGCCAGTGATTTAAACTCATGTCACAAGGACATATAGAATTAACATCGAGGACCTACAGAATTAGCCACAAAGACCTACAGAAATAGCCACAAGGACCTACAGAATTAGCCACGAGGACCTACAGAATTAGCCACGAGGACCTACAGAATTAGCCACGAGGACCTACAGAATTAGCCACGAGGACCTACAGAATTAGCCACGAGGACCTACAGAATTAGCCACGAGGATCTAGATTAATTAGACAAAACAATCTGTGTCAATATAATAATATATGTTCAGCTTTAAGTTTAAGAATAATTTTGCATTATACATAAGTAGACGCTTCGGCATTTTTAACTTTTTGGACTTAAAAATTAACCTTAACGAGAACAACATATCTACGTCCATTTTCTATAAGAGAACAGACAGTCACAGATTCATACTATATTCATCACCCCATCCTCAATCATGTAAAAACTCCATCCCTAAACAGGATTCTTATAAAGCTACTCATTCAGGCGCTAGTATTAGGTTAAAATTTATTTTAACTTTTCATCCCCATAACCTTAAAGCTCGTTTTCTGGTTCTCAAAAAGCGCTCAATTCTTATGGCAGACCCTATCACCAATGAGATTTTCAGAAAACCTCTTCCAGAGGGACAAGAGCCTTAGGGAAATGCTAGTTAGAAGCCACCTCCCTGCTATTAAAGCACATAAAGGCACCAAAAGTTGCAACCGTAGCTTTTTTAATCTATGTCCCTACGTGACTGAATTTGATAAGATCACTTTCCCTCTGGAAATATTCAGAATAAAAGATGGCTTGAAGTCGCAACATGATTTACACCATCCTTTGTAAAAAGTGCGGTAAATTATACATAGGAGAGACAGGTCATCCATCGCCTTGGAGACCAGTTTAGAGAACATCTCTATAACATAAATAAACAGGCTCTCTGTCCGTTCTGTCTAAATTTCAATAGCACTAACCATGTTGCAAATTTAGACATGGCAGTTACTGGTATACTGTATACTAGTAACACACCGGATAGGATCTACATGGAGAATGAATTAATAACAAGATTTGGTACGCTGACTCCATACGGGATAAACCAAATCCACAATTTTACGTAACTGCCATGTCTTTTTCCTGATTGGTTTTTTACATTTTACTTAAGTCACTTCCTTTTCCTTCTTCTTTACTTTGTTTATGTCGGGTTTTCACGCCCATTCCTATTTTTTCTCTCTTTTTTTAGGTAGAATATATGAATATATATATATATTATGTAAATTTAATTTATACTTATTTAAATGTTTTGTTGTTGTACTGATGAAGGCATGTGCTGAAAGGTCTACTTATGTATACTGTAAAATTATTATTAAAGCTTAACATATATTGTTATATTGACACAGATTGTTCTTGTCTAATTAATCTATTTTAAAGCTTTATCGCAGTCCAACACTATTACGAGGACCTACAGATTTAGCTGTGAGGACCTAATTATTAGCTTTGAAGACCTACTAATTATCTTTAAGGACCTACAGAATTAGCTTTGAGGACCTAAAAATTAGCTTTGAGGACCTACACAATTAGCTTTGAGGACCCACACAATTAGCTTTGAGGACCCACACAATTAGCTTTGAGGACCCACACAATTAGTTTGAGGATCTACTAATTAGCTTTGAGGACCTACAAAATTAGCTTTGAGGACCTTCAAATTAGCTTTGAGGACCTACAAATTATCTTTGAGGACCTAAAGAATTAGCTCTGCGGACACTCCAATAATCTCTGGTCAATGTGGATTGATCACTTTCTTTGTCTTAGTTGAGGTCAGTAGTTTAGGGGGTTCAGTATACATCACGTCCTTTCTAGTTATTAAACAAGACGAGATATTGTTCATGCCTGTTGCTTCACTTCCGTAGCTACAGAATCCAGAAACTCTTGGTTTGTTGGATACATGGCGACGCTGAACATAAAGTCCTGCCATATCATGATGCCGAGCTCATCACATAACTCATAGAACTCATCAGACTCATAAACCTGTGTCAAATTACAAAATAAATTTTTTACTATCATACACCATGTTATGCACAAGTTAAATATGTTTACTATCATACATCATGTTATGTACAAGTTAAATATGTTTACTATCATACATCATGTAATAATAATAATAATAAAGTCCATTTGAAAAATCACGCTTCATCCCCAAAGGCTCAAAGCGATGTACAAAAACTAAGCTGGGAGATAATAACAAGCTGGAAAAGATGGTAGACAACTTCATTCCAGCAGGTGTTTGCGAAATAGATGAGTTTTTAAATTATTTCTGAAGGACTCCAGCGTCTGGCTGTTTTTGAGAGCGTCAGGAAGAGTGTTCCAAATGGTTGGGCCAGCAAATGCGAATGTGCGCTTTCCGTAAGTTTCAAGACGAACACGCGGTATCGAGAGTTTGCCACTATCGGATGAGCGGAGTTGTCTAGTGAATACATAAGGCGTCATGAGCGCTTGGAGATAGGACGGCGCTAGGTCATGCAAGCAGCGGTAGCACAGAATTGCGATTTTGTACTCTATGCGAGCGCGGACCGGCAGCCAATGCAATTCTATCAGAAGAGTTTTAGTATGGTCGAATTTGCGTTTACGAAGAACAATTCGAGCCGCATTATTCTGTGCTTTTTGAATTTTATCAAGGAGCGTAGCTGGAAGACCCACCATGAGAGCATTGCAGTAGTCCATGCGTGATAGCACGAATGCAGACATCAGCCTCTTTGACGCATCCAACGTTAAGAAGGGTCTGATATGACTAATTCTGCGCAGCTCTAGAAAAATCGCCTTGCAAATCATGTTAATGTGATTTTCCATAGTTAGTGTTCTGTCTAAGTAGACACCCAGGTTTCGCATTGTTTGAGCAAACTCAATCTGCACGCCTGAGAGAGTAAAGGATGGTGTATCTTTTAAAGATTTTAATTTTTGAGCTGTAGCAATGGGGATCACCTCAGTCTTTTCATCATTCAATTTGAGCTTGTTTATTGTCATCCAGAGCTTAAATGACTCCGCTGTCTTCTGTGTCATATTAAGAAGCTGAGGGAACTGAGAGGGAATCACAGATTTCTGAAGTTGGGTATCATCCGCAAACATGTGATATACCATGTCAAACTGCTTGATCACTGCACCCAGGGGCTGAAGGTACATAGTGAAAAGCACCGGGCCTAAGACCGAGCCTTGGGGTACTCCGAATTCAATAATGGATTTCTTGGAGGTCAAGCCATTTGCAATAACCGATTGGACCCAATTTGTCAGATATGAGCGGAACCATCTCAGGACGGTATCGGTGAAACCGAACGCATATTGCAGACGTTGGAGAAGTATGCTGTGGTCAAGCGTATCGAACGCTGCCGATAGATCCAGTAACGACAAAAGGGATACCTGGCCGTCACCACAAGACGACAGAAGGTCATTTACGACGCACAACAGGGCTGTCTCAGTAGAGTGATGCGTTCTGTATGCTGACTGAAAAGGCTCAAGCAAGTCACACCGAGTGAGGTGATCCAGGAGCTGTCGAAGAACGACCCTCTCTAAAATCTTTGATAAAAATGGTAGATTAGAGACGGGGCCATAATTTTCCAACAGATTAGGGTCGAGATTTGCTTTCTTTAGCAGTGGAGTTACAACCGCCTCCTTAAAAGAGGATGGAACAAAACCAGTTTTCAAAGACTGATTTATGATATTAGTAATGATAGGGACAATTTCGTCTAAACATTCATACAACAGACCTGCCGGAAGAGGGTCAAGCAAACATGACTTTCTTGGGGAGTCAACCAGGATTTTCTTCACATGCGATTCAGTGACCTCCAAAAATTTGCTCATAGGAGTGCCATTAAACGGCAAGAATTCGGGAGCATCTGTGCAAATGTCAAGTCTCGCCCTGATCTTCTTAACTTTTGTAACAAAGAACTCATTTAGAGCGTCTGGTAACTCGGCCAAAGCAATATTGTTTGGCACAGATGTGTTCTTCTGTTTACCGGTCAGCTGACCGACAATGCGAAATAAGTCCCTATTTGAACTGCAATCTACAATCCGGTGACTGACATATTCAGTCCTAGCTGCAAGGACCATCTGCTTAGTGCGTTCCTTGTTTTCAACAAAGATTTGTCGGTGCACAGTCAAGCCAGACTTGCGTTCTGCACGTCGCTGTTTCTGCTTCGCGTCCTTTATTTCTGGTGTGAGCCATGGGGCAGAAGGGCGGTCCGTAACGCGCCGTGTAGACAGAGGTGCATGTTTGTCTAAAATAACTCTGAGGCCACTGTTGTAGTCTGTTGCAGGATCATCTTCGCTATACTTGAGGGCGGCGACGTCACATCTAAAGGCCGCCCGATCTATCCTTCGGAGGTCACGGGATGTGATTGTGCGCAGAAGGCGCCCTGGCTTCCTCAAATCAAAGTCAAAGGTTACTGGGAAATGATCAGAGATCAGTTTGTCCTCAATTATGAGGTTGCAGATCATAGCTGCACGATCCTCTCTGACAACCAGCCAATCTAGGATGTGACCCCGCTTCTGTGTCGGGACACTGACAAGCTGAGTCATTCCGTGTGTGTCAAGAGCTGATTTTAAGGTCTTGACATAGCTGTCAGTGGTGGAATCGAAATGACAGTTTGTGTCGCCGATTATGCCGACGTTTTTGTTTGTAGAGGCGTACGTTTCCAGAAGCCGAAGAAAGTCATGTACAAGTTACATATGTTTACTATCATACATCATGTTATGTACAAGTTAAATATGTTTACTATCATACATCATGTTATGTACAAGTTACATATGTTTACTATCATACATCATCTTATGTACAAGTTAAATATGTTTACTATCATACATCATGTTATGTACAAGTTACATATGTTTACTATCATACATCATGTTATGTACAAGTTACATTTTATGGCATGCGGCAAACTGTAAAAAAATTTGATAATCATTTATCATATTTTCATAGCTTTCTAAGATAACAATCATTTCAAAATAAAATCATATAGTTAACGGTCAGATGACTGAAAAAAATGATATTGTTATTACCAGTAAAAATATGGTGAGTGCAGTGATGATCATATACAACTAAAATGTATGACAAAAATGTGTAATAACTCCCCCTTGCCCCCAGACACATACCCCTCCACCACGGACACATACCCCTCCACCACGGACACATACCCCTCCACCTTGGACACATACCCCTCCACCACAGACACGCACCCCTCCCCCCCAGACATGTACCCCTCCACCACAGACACATACCCCTCCACCACAGACACGTACCCCTCCACCCCAGACACGCATGGAGTTGATGCTGATGACTGCCGCTGACCCCAGAAGAAACTGAAGCTTGTCTTGAGTTATCCGCTCTTGAAAACTGTCAGCAGGAATCCAGTTACTTCCTTTGAGAAATATCGGTATTCCATTTATTCGAAAATAAAAGGTTAAACCTGGAAAAATAAAATGTTGAGTAAATGGTTAGTACATGAAAATGTTGAGTAAATGGTTCATATGTGAGAATGTTGAGTAAATGGTTCATATGTGAGAATGTTGAGTAAATGGTTCGTATGTGAAATATAATTGAATGATTAACCATGTTTAACTTTTTTTTAATAAAATGATTTTAGATAGTTAGAAACTATATCATAATTTAATAAACATTTATTTAAATTTTCTTATAGAAACAACAATTTGAACCAAATAGAATAAACAGTCTAAAGACAACTCTACTATTCATGAAAATTGTATCAGGTTAAGGAGGTCACTCACATGTAAGCTTATTTATTCTGATTCATCTTAGTCACTCACATGTAAACTTATTTATTCTGATTCATCTGAGTCACTCAAATGTAAACTTATTTATTCTGTTTCATGTTATCTTACTGCTCAATGTAGAAACAGCTTTGCAGAACATGATGCATATAAAAAATTTAATTTAAAGCAAACATGCATTAAACTAAATTTTTAAATAAAATCACAATGAATTTTAACAACTGGCATGAGGGAATTTTGATCAGGTAGCAAAGGATTATGATTACTTTTTGTTTAAAAAAAACACTTTATTAAGACATTATTTTATCCTTTATACAAGCCACTTTAGATTATCCTTTAGACATCTTTTCTCATTCCATTGAAAAAAAAAAATCCTTTTATTATTTTTGAGTGAGTGGCAAAGAATCCAGATGAGCATATATTGCCATCCACAAAACTAAAATAATATAATGCAATAAGAATTCATGATTCCTCTTGTATGTCTGGAACTAACAATGTTAGCTAAAGAGGCAGAACACCCATGCATTTTCAGAATATATTGCTGTGTACCTTTAAAAGGGGTTTTTAAACAATTTTAGCGCATTGATATACTCCTACATTATACACTAATCTTTAAGCTCACTAATATACTTCTTCTTAATACACTAATAAAAACATGCAACAATTTCCCAATATACATGTCACATTTTGACACCAAATAGCTTAAATATTAAACTTAACATTACCATTTTCTGTCTTTTGTGATACTTGGGTCTGCACTAGTTCCACCACCCTGAACCCTAGTTTGATTGACCTCTGGGATTGGTCTGAAGGTGTGGTGAATGTGATGCTGAGATTAAACAAAGGTTGAGCTCCATAATTATTTGGCCACCATAATGGGACATTGATGATCTAAGAGGAGATAAGATGGTTAAATTATAATTCAAGGGCAGAAATATCAATTATTATTTATATTATGGCTGTTGTATTGCTATATTATAAATTGAATAAATACAATTTATTGAGGTAAAAGACACAAAGAGCTGAGGACCCAGGTCTTTGAAGGTCAGATAAAATACAGCATTAGTTACCAGGTTCAAAGTTCAAATAGAATTAACAGTATTCCGGGTCTTACTTCTGGTATGGCCAGGATAAAATTAGTTGTGGTTTTAGTTGAAGATACTGTAACATCCTGAACATGGGATAAATTTAACCCTGCCAGATTGGCGGTGAGATGCCCTGTGACCTCTGTGTCAGGGGCAACTGCAAAAGTTACATCCACCACAACTTGCCACAGAGAGTTTACTGTAGGGCAACAACAGAGAGATTATTAGGGCAACAACAGTATTATACTTTGGTGCTTATTTGAATGTATGATTGACAGTAATTCTCCATCAAACCATAAAATAGGCAGTGATTTTTACACTTTACATTACCCTTCCCAGTTTTCAATGATATATAGTTATGGTGCACTGGATAAAATCAAAACATTCATTATTATTTTGTACAAGTATACAATTTCAAGCATTTGTGTTATCCCAAGGACAAATAAACAGGGCTTGTGTATTGTCAACCAAATTTCCTTTTTTAGAGCTTTCCCTATAATGTAAGTAAGAGATGATTGTAACACACAACACATCATTGAACATTAACACAAAACACACCATTGACTTTATACATAAAATGCACCATTAAATGTTAACACACAACACACCATTAATAGTAACAGCTCCTACATCTGTTATGATTGCTTCGTTGAAGGCGTGAATGTATATTGGCTTCCTGGTAAAATATAATTACTTTTAGGTTATTGAACCAACCATACAGAATATTTATGACATACATTAAATGTAGGAACACTAAATTTTCTATGTAGTATTGCATTACATTGTAAAGTGAGAAAATATGGAATATAATTTTGAAATAAATTGATAAAAATCAACATAAAAACTGAAGTTTGTTTTAAAATATTTAAGTTTAAATAATTTGATATTGCTAGGTAAATTATTTGGGCTTTTGATAGAATAGATTCAAACTGAAAAAACAACTCATAAATGCTTATTAAATAAACTGGGTTTAGGAACAATGAAAAGGTAACTAAATAAGTTATTTTTCTATGAAATATTATAAATCAAATAGTTTCCAGATTACCTCAGTGTTGTACATTTTATATCTGAACATTTCAAAATTAAAAGACAAGTGGACCACAAGATAATTACCAAATCCCTTGAGTAGGGAAAGAGGGACCCCAGTCCCAACTGAAAGAGCACTGTTCTTTGCGAATTTGATTGACATGACACTGTCCATGCTGTATTAAGGGTGGGCACTCAGGAGGGATGACATAGAAAGACTTGTTTGACCTGTCATTGGCTGCAGTGACTGCTGAAGTGAACAGTACAAATATGCTGTTATCCCCTGGCTGTTAAAAAAAAATTAAAGAAGCTTATTTAAAAAATAAAAATGTTTCCATATGTGTTATGTTTTCAGCAATGAGAAGATTTTGTGTGCATTAAAGTAATTTTTTTTTCTAGTTTGAAATATTTAAATAATGAAAATATTGTTCCACAGTTGTAAGATTTGATCTAAATAACATGCATACATTTCTGATCTATTAAAAATAATAAAAATATTACCTTATTAAGATTTTCTTAAATATAAAAAAAAAACGAAAATATGTGAATAACAATCTTATTATTAAAACTTCTTTAATGTTTTATTAGTTGTTTTCCATTTACCTTCATGATGTCGGTCACATCAAATGCTGACTTGACAAACATGTTGCTAGTACTTCCTATTTCTTTCCCATTGATGATGATCCGTGCAAAAGTATCCAGGCCCTCACAAACCAGGAGTCTGCGCTTTGGTAGGTCACCAGAAACTAAACAAGTTTTAATGAACGGGGAAAAATATGAAAAGGTGCATCTTGGGAAGAGCGGGACTACATATATCTGTACATAACACTACATAATTATTGTAATCATGATGCTGGATAACAAGTTAGAAATTGTGATGCAGGCAAAAGAGACTTATTAAAGGGACGGTAAAATTAAATTTTAACATTTTACTCAGATGATACTTTGCTTGAACTTACAGCTTCCTACCCAATAGAAAAAAGGTTAAGTCAAAATTCAATATTTACTGGATTGGATGTTACATTCCCTCTCTAAAATTTCTTTATCCATTTTTGACGCTTTCTGTCATATCAAAAGAATTAGAAAAAAACACACATTTTTTCCTAATGATAATCAATGAAAAAACATGTTTGATCCAACGGGACAACAAGTAGCACACCTGAACATGTCAGTGACAACAAGTAGCACACCTGAAAATGTCCGTGACAACAAGTAGCACATCTGAACATGTTCGTGACAACAAGTAGCACACCTAAAAATGTCCGTGACAACAAGTAGCAAACCTGAAAATGTCCGTGAATACGTCCAGTCTGCACGCCCCAGCCAATCCAACTTGACATCATTATCTCTGTAGAGAGGATCCTGAATGATTCCTTTGTTCAAGAGTGCTGTGTACATTGAGCCTGGCACCTGACCCAAAACTTTCATTCCTGGCATTTAAAGTCATTAAATATAAACCTATTAAATGATTAAACAAATTTTCAGTAAACATAAAACTGTACACAATTCTTAAATGTTCCACATACTGCATTTATTGCAAACTCACATATTGTCAGAAAATAATCCCTTTAAGGCTTTAACAATCCTGTTTTTGTTGAAATCAAAGTGAATGACCTTATCACAGATACTTAAGATTAGCTCAATCGGGGCGAATTCTTTCTCTTAAAATTATAACCGAAAGATATACAAAATTATTTTGTTCCCCAGTCTGTACAAATTGACCAGCATGCTCCTCCAGCAGTTACCAATTAAAATGATTACTAATTAAGTCATTATTGCAGACATGTTTACCCTAAAACGCCTAAAATCTCGATTCAAAATCGTACAACAAAGTATCTTAATAGTAAATAAATAAACATACAGTATACATAATGTATAAAATAACTACTCGCATAGTGCCTCCAGTGAAAACATATTAAGCTGGCGTAAAAAAATGGAACTGAAAGTAAACAGTAGATGACTGACGTTAATTGCAAACTGCAGTCATTTTGTTTTGCAGAGGTGTATCTGCTAAAGATATCAATTAATTTTTGGTGAACGTGCAGACCACATTATTATCAGTCTGTTACTGGTAAAAATAAAGTTACTGGTGAAATTTAATGTGGTTCAAAGTAGAAGTCAGATCAGCATAAAATAAAATGTATTAAAATAAGAATTAATTAACAAATTGGGGCGTGATTAAAACAAACTTACCAAGTAACTTGAGATTTTTTTAAAGGGAAATATGTTTTTTTTTAAATAATAAAATAATCAATATCCATTATGCCTATTTCCTGTGGCAGTTAAGAAATTACTGTCTGATTACAACATTACTGTCTGATTACAACATTACTGTCTGATTACAACATTACTGTCTGATTACAACATTACTGTCTGATTACAACATTACTGTCTGATTACAACATTACTGTCTGATTACAACATTACTGTCTGATTACAACATTACTGTCTGATAACAACATTACTGTCTGATTACAACATTACTGTCTGATTACAACATTACTGTCTGATTACAACCATAAGCTGTAAAATCTGATTACAACCATAAGCTGTAAAATCTGATTACAACCACAAGCTGTAAAATCTGATTACAACCACAAGCTGTCAAGTCTGATTACAACCACAAGATGTCAAGTCTGATTACAACCACAAGCTGTAAAATATGATTACAACCACAAGCTGTAAAATCTGATTACAACCACAAGCTGTAAAATATGATTACAACCACAAGCTGTCAAGTCTGATTACAACCACAAGCTGTCAAATCTGATTACAACCACAAGCGGTAAGATCTGATTACAACCACAAGCTGTCAAGTCTGATTACAACCACAAGCTGTAAAATCTGATTACAACCACAAGCTGTAAAATCTGATTACAACCACAAGCTGTAAAATCTGATTACAACCACAAGCTGTCAAGTCTGATTACAACCACAAGATGTCAAGTCTGATTACAACCACAAGCTGTAAAATATGATTACAACCACAAGCTGTAAAATCTGATTACAACCATAAGCTGTAAAATCTGATTACAACCACAAGCTGTAAAATCTGATTACAACCACAAGCTGTAAAATGTGATTACAACCACAAGCTGTAAAATCTGATTACAACCACAAGCTGTAAAATCTGATTACAACCACAAGCTGTAAAATGTGATTACAACCACAAGCTGTAAAATCTGATTACAACCACAAGCTGTAAAATCTGATTACAACCACAAGCTGTAAAATCTGATTACAACCACAAGCTGTAAAATCTGATTACAACCACAAGCTGTAAAATCTGATTACAACCACAAGCTGTAAAATCTGATTACAACCACAAGCTGTAAAATCTGATTACAACCACAAGCTGTAAAATCTGATTACAACCACAAGCTGTAAAATCTGATTACAACCACAAGCTGTAAAATCTGATTACAACCACAAGCTGTAAAATCTGATTACAACCACAAGCTGTAAAATCTGATTACAACCACAAGCTGTAAAATCTGATTACAACCACAAGCTGTAAAATCTGATTACAACCACAAGCTGTAAAATCTGATTACAACCACAAGCTGTAAAATCTGATTACAACCACAAGCTGTAAAATGTGTGAAAGGAAGAGGTTTTTTTAAAAATCGTACAGCTGTTTTGTGCCTGTTAAAAATAAATTTCAAAGGTCCTCTCAAATCATATGAAATATGTCAAAATCCAATATTGCAGCATAAGAAATAATTATGTCATAAAATTAGATCATTCAAAGTATTGGTTTAAATATGTATTTATTTATGTGCTGAAAATGAATATGTAAATACTACAATGTAATAAAAAAAGGTATTTTCATTTACTTGGATCATTAAAGGAAATTTATCTTAACTTATTACCAGCCGCGTAGCGAGGGGGGGGCCAAAGGGGGGCATCATGTCCCGGGCGCTATTCACAAAGGGGCGCCAAATGTTATATTTTACATATAATATTGTATGGTTTTCGAATAGGGGGGGCGCTAAAAAGGTATTGTGCCCCGGGCGCGAGTTAAGCTCGCTACGTCACTGCTTATTACATCTAATAGTTAGCTAGACTAACTAATTAAATTAAATTAATTTTTAAAAGTAAATCTCCACTCACCAGAGGAAGTGTCATGCATAGTCCATGTCCCTGACAAATCAATCCTTGTATATGTATGAAAACATTTGACATATTGAAGGAGCCCGGTGATGAAGAATATTTCCATTAAAATTATAGTATTCTGCAGAAGTCCCATCATGAAGTGTTTTAGAGTTTTAAAATTTTGCCCACAAACTTGTACAACTTTTATTCAGATGTAATCCATTAAAGAACTGAACTTTGAGTGTCATAAGGCTGTAAGTATTAAAATATTTATGCAGTAAGTTTACTGGTCTGTCGGAACATATCGTGGTCATAAGTAGGGCACTAGCTGTATTTTATTATATATTTAAAATAGTTTAAATAAACTTATAATTTACTATAACTATATGCAAGATAAAGTAAAACCTTGGCTTTTTACTTGTTAATTAGGCCTACCTAAAAGTTAGGAATAATGATATTTTTAGCTTAAATTACTTGAATGTAAAAATCTGTAACTTTAAGCCTTTTATGATTTTTTAAAAAAATGAGAGATTGTACAAATATATTTTGATGCAAAGCAAATCAGAAATTCTCAGCATTAAAAAAAAATTATAACATTGCCTTTTCTATACTCGAATGATTGATAACAATCATGCGAATGAGAATGCCATTTAAACATTTAATACAATAAAATAAAGTTTTAAATTAGGACATTACACTTAATTAGTTACAAGTTCTAAGATTAAAATGCTTAGTCGCTTAGTTAATTAGTAGCACCTGCTGGTGCTCGATCTTGAAAGTAATAATGCTATTGTTGCTTTCGGTCCATGGCTATTTGTTAAAACAAACAATCTACTCAACTCTGTATATTTATTTTATTGACATTTTAAATATTTAATTTTGCCACTAAATTTCTTTGCTTTTTCAAAAAATACATTTATTGTTTACACTCGTTCCTCTCACGTGATTTCCTCAGCTTATAATTGCAGTGCCGTAAACGTTTCGCTAAAAAGATTTCTACAAATAAAGTATTTCATAGCAATGCTGCTGACAATTATCACATATCCACTATTGTAGACATATTTAAGTTAATTATACAAGTCAGTATATCAGTGTGCATTCCCTGTTTTTAAAAAGAATTAACACGCATTGTTGACACTGTCCGTTAATCCAAATAATAGTTCAAGATATGTTTTGTATTGTTTAGCTTTCTTTGTTTCTTGTTTTGTACTGTCTGCTGAAGACTGAAGGAGGCACTGTGCCGAAATGTACTTTTAATTGTTATTTTTTTTTAAATACGCATATTTAGGCCTATATATATATATATATATATATATATATTGCGAAGATATATATGAAGATTGCGGAATAAGTTGTGCAGAGTTAAAAGATAGAATTAAAATATTAAAAATGTATGTGTGGGCCCATAGAGGGAAATGAATGTGGAACTCCCAGTTTTGTGAATCTGTTAACGAGATTATTCTTAAATATTATGAAGTATTTATTATTTAAAAAAGACTTGGCCTTTTTATATCTTGTACATTTAATTAACCATTCCTTGTAACTCCGCAGATTTCCAAACTTGATTCGAGTCATAGCATCCTTGCTGTATTCACGTTTTCCGAAGGCTTCAGTGTGTCAAATTCTAAAAGTGCACTTCCAAATAGTGAATATTTGTTAAATATGTCCACTCCCTGGTTAGTGACAGCCTACGCATTTTTTAAATAACAAACAATGAATTAACTAATTTCCATTTTTAGCGTGAACACCAAATAGGGCCTACTAAAATTTTCTTGAAACAATTAACGAATATATATACTTAATAATATAATTTATAATTTTTATAGAGCGCCTTATAATTGTAGCCTTTCTACAAAACAATATGTATAGATCGCCTTCTAAAACTAGTCTTGCATATAGCACCATAAAATAGTAGCCTCGTAAAGAGCGGCTTATAATAGTAACCTCAGATAGAGCACCCTATAACAGTAGCCTTGTATAGAGCGCCTTATAAGAGTAGCCTGTCTACAAACAATATTTATAGAGCGCCTTATAATAGTAGCCTTGTAAGAGCGCATTATAATAGAAGTCTTGTATGGAGCGCCTTTAAATAGTAGCCTTGTATAGAGCGCCTTATAATAGTAGCCTGTCTACAAACAATATTTATAGAGCGCCTTATAATAGTAGCCTTGTAAGAGCGCATTAAAATAGAAGTCTTGTATGGAGCGCCTTTAAATAGTAGCCTTGTATAGAGCGCCTTATAATAGTAGCCTGTCTACAAACAATATTTAAAGAGCGCCTTATAATAGTAGCCTTGTATTGAGCGCATTCTAATAGTAGTCTTGTGTGGTGAGCCTTTAAATAGTAGTCTTGTATAGAGTGGCTTATAATAGTAATAGTAACCTCAGATAAAGCACCATATAATAGAAGCCTTGTATTGAGCGCCTTATAATAGTAACCTCGTATAGAGTGTCTTATAATAATATGCTTGTGTAAAAAGTGCCTTATAATAGTAGCCCTGTATAGAATGCCTTATAATAGTAGCCTTGTATAGAGCGCCTTAAAATAGAGGCTTTGTATAGAGTGCCTTATAATAGTAGCATTGTATAGAGTGCCTTGTATAGAGTGCCTTATAATAGTAGCCTTGGATAGAGTGCCTTATTATAGTAGCCTTGAATAGAGTGCCTTTTAATAGTAGCCTTGTATAGAGCGCCTTTTAATAGTAGCCTATCTACAAACTGTTATTACGTAAAAAATTGATATATTACGTTAAAGATTTAGACTGTCTATTGTTTGAGGCTACCTTTTTTTAGACTACCTTTACTTTTTAGTACACTCATGTGTAGGATTTGTACACTCGTGTGTAAGATTTGTACACTCATGTGTAAGATGTGTACACTCATGTGTAAGATGTGTACACTCATGTGTAAGATTTGTACACTCATGTATAAGATTTGTACATTCATGTGTAAGATTTGTACACTCATGTGTAAGATGTGTACACTTATGTGTAAGATGTGTACACTCATGTGTAAGATTTATACACTCATGTATAAGATTTGTACACTCATGTGTAAGATTCGTACACTCATATGTAAGATGTGTACACTCATGTGTAAGATTTGTACACTCATGTGTAAGATGTGTACACTCATGTGTAAGATGTGTACACTCATGTGTAAGATTTGTACACTCATGTGTAAGTTTTGTACACTCATGTGTAAGATGTGTACACTCATATGTAAGATGTGTACATTCATGTGTAAGTTGTGTACACTCATGTGTAAGATGTGTACACTCATGTGTAAGATGTGTACACTCATGTGTAAGATCCCTTTCAATGTACTGCCTCAAATTATCTTGGTTCTTATACGAGGAATTATTTGTCATTTAAAAAAACATTTTAGACCGCCAGTTGACTGGTTAATATATATATAATATATTCTTCGACTGAACCAATTTTTGAACATAAAACACAAGAAAACACAACCATTTTACAAAGACAACATGACACG
Source organism: Omphiscola glabra (assembly GCA_964017045.1). Lineage (NCBI taxonomy): Eukaryota > Metazoa > Mollusca > Gastropoda > Lymnaeidae > Omphiscola > Omphiscola glabra. Next base: position 922,417 of record OZ024804.1, on the reverse strand, counting down.
TGATTCTATGAAAGTAAGCCATTTGATAACGTGATACAACTTTAATAGCACATGTATCATAAAAATGTAACATAGACACATAGCATAGTAGTAGGAACGTATTAAACGAATTTTAAATTATGGGTAATTTTTACAATTTATTTTTCAGATGAACATGCTATATTTGTTCAAGCAAAGTTATCATAAATAATGAAGCTATCATATTGTCCCTGCTAAGTGAACAAAATATCTGAGATGACATTGCCGCCTTCCCTTTCTTACGATGTTGATTCAAGGGAAACTCATCGACCTCAGCTAATCGGATCTTCTATTTATATAAACTTTGGAATTAATGATTAGAATACATACAATAAATAATATACTAGTTTTTGGTGGACTGTAAATGTTTAGTTTTTTATTATTATTTTATAAATAAATACCGAATAATGAATTTGAAAATCAAAATAGATGCTAAAGTATAAACGAAATTTTATATGAGAAAAAGATTTTTTTCTTAAAAAAGTGCTTCACCGTTTCATAGGCAGCTCCAAATATAGCCTGATAGCAAGATTACTGATATACACAGCAACAAATGCGATGCACAGCAGCAGATACACAGCAGCAGGACGTTGAAGCTTATATAGGTAGCAGCCCACAGGTGGTAAACACACAAACAATCAAATATCTGTAAGTATGTGTTTGCGTGTGTATCTTTTGGGGAAAATCAAGTACATTTTCATTAAAAGAATCGTTCATTGGGTAATAATAAAATATACTAAATGATCTTTGCTTAAAATAGAAGCACAATTACGAAAACTCATTGACATCGAATCAAAAACTTTCCCGTTTAGAGGGACCGAATGTAGAGTACATTGTATATTTATTTCAAGTTGATTTTTCTTATCGGCATTAACACCACAGAATTCTGTGCCTGAAATGTTTCCTGAATGTTCCTGAGACACAGTAGAGTAAAAACTTGATGGCATACGTCGTGTCCAGCAACACTGACCGGATGTGGGTGAACAACATCCAGTCGGTCGTATTGATGAAATAGATGCTGTAGGCACTGCTTACCAATGTAATTATGACGTATGCGAAATAGGGGAGGACCAAAACTAAAAACAGCCCGGATGCTACTTTGGTCAGAGTGACGAGCGCCATCTTCTCCTCAAACGAGACTTTGTCAATTTCAGCGACTTCTTTCGAGGAGTTCGCCAGCACAGTTTCGGATTCAACAACGCGGTTTTCTTGTTCGATCATATTGTGGTTTTTTAAGAAGCTGGCGTGCCCAACATAAATGCACACAGCGAGACCAAAGATAAAAATGTAAGGTGCAAAGACGTGGAGATTTTCGATAATCAGGTACGATTGCAGCGTCTTAGCGGTGCGCATCCAGCACGGAAGATCTTCTATCAACCAATCAGAATTCAGGAAATACGCCACGACGAAACCAATGAAGATGGCCAGGGAGACGATAATGGAAATTATGCAGCTCCTACTCTTGGACAGCATAAGTTTTTTCTTCAGTGGATAGGCAACTGCAATATACTGCTCCATGCACAGTAAGACAAGGCTCCAGTTGGCCACGGTAGAGAGGTACACAGAGAACATGGTGAGGGCGTTGCAGGCGAAGGTGTTCAGCTCAACGTCGTATAGCAGCAGTTGGTTTTCGATCACTTTTGCTATCAGTGCCAGGCTGTCGAAGAGGGCGACCACGGACACCAGAAGAGAAGAGACGCTCAATGGGAGGATGGTTTGCAAGGTGATGGCGGTGAGGAGATTTCCGGGAATTCCCACGCCAATCAGGGCCAGTAAGTAGTACTCAAATAGTTTATTGCTAAACGATATCAGTGGGTCATCCGACTTGTAGCTGTTGATATTAATTAAAAATTATATATTTTGGATTAAATTAATAAGATTAGGATTAAAAGTATCTAGATTGGAGTTACAAAGTACACGATTTGGATTAAAAGTAGCTAGAAAATCACTTGATGAAGAAATCAATTGTTACATTATCATTATGTTAATAAATTAAAAACTCAACTATTCATAGAGGAAGTTATCTCCCACAGAAATAATTTCCAAATTTTGTCGACATCTACAAATCTAAAAATAAATTTGTTGTTAAAAAAGTAAATGAAGATAGTGTCATATCCAATGTTTGCCCAGCGTCTTATCTCCAAATTTGGGACAATTTGTTACCATATTGTACTCTCCTAATCTTATGTGGCGTTCTTATTTTATAGGAAACAAAATAAGATCAGATGACACGCAAGCTACTAATACATCTAAGGGGAAACTTCATGTTTGATATGGGAAAAATAAGAACTATAAGTATTATACACCTGAGATAAAGTAATATACCCCTGAGATTAAGTAATATATCCCTGTGATTATCTTATATACCTCCAAGATTAAATTATTTACCCCTGAGATTAGGTTATATACCCCTGAGATTAAGTTGTATTATATATACACCTGAGATTAATTAAGTTATATACCCCGAGATTAGGTATATACCCTTAAGATTAAGTTATATACCCCTGAGATTAAGGTGTATATCCCTGAGATTAAGCTATATATCCTCGATATTAAGTTACATACACCTGATATTAAGTTATATACACCTGATATTAAGTTATACACCATTGAGATTAAGTTATATACCCTTGAGATTAAGTTAAATAGCCTTGAGATTAAGTTAAATAGCCTTGAGATTAAGTTAAATAGTCTTGAGATTAAGTTAAATAACCTTGAGATTAAGTTAAATAGCATTGAGATTAAGTTAAATAGCCTTGAGATTAAGTTAAATACCCTTGATATTAAGTTAAATAGCCTTGAGATTAAGTTAAATGAAAATGGCCTTGAGATTAAGTTAAATGACCTTGATATTAAGTTAAATAGCCTTGAGATTAAGTTAAATAGCCTTGAGATTAAGTTAAATAGCCTGAGATTAAGTTAAGTAGCCTTGAGATTAAGTTAAGTAGCCTTGAGATTAAGTAAAATAGCCTTGAGATTAAGTTAAATAGCCTTGAGATTAAGTTAAGTAGCCTTGAGATTAAGTTAAGTAGCCTTGAGATTAAGTTAAATAGCCTTGAGATTAAGTTAAATAGCCTTGAGATTAAGTTAAATAGTCTTGAGATTAAGTTAAATAGCCTTGAGATTAAGTTAAATAGCCTTGAGATTAAGTTAAATAGCCTTGAGGTTAAGTTAAATAGCCTTGAGATTAAGTTAAATAGCCTTGAGATTAAGTTAAATACCCTTGAGATTAAGTTAAATAGTCTTGAGATTAAGTTAAATGAAAATGGCCTTGAGATTAAGTTAAATGACCTTGAGATTAAGTTAAATGGCCTTGAGATTAAGTTAAATAGCCTTGAGATTAAGTTAAATAGCCTGAGATTAAGTTAAGTAGCCTTGAGATTAAGTTAAGTAGCCTTGAGATTAAGTTAAGTAGCCTTGAGATTAAGTTAAGTAGCCTTGAGATTAAGTTAAATAGCCTTGAGATTAAGTTAAATAGCCTTGAGATTAAGTTAAATAGTCTTGAGATTAAGTTAAATAGCCTTGAGATTAAGTTAAATAGCCTTGAGATTAAGTTAAATAGCCTTGAGGTTAAGTTAAATAGCCTTGAGATTAAGTTAAATAGACTTGAGATTAGGTTAAATAGCCTGGAGATTAAATTAAATAGCCTTGAGATTAAGTTAAATAGCCTTGAGATTAAGTTAAATTGCCTTGAGATTAAGTTAAATACCCTTGAGATTAAGTTAATTAGCCTTAAGATTAAGTTAAATAGCCTTGAGATTAAGTTAATTAGCCTTGAGATTAAGTTAAATACCCTTGAGATTAAGTTAATTAGCCTTGAGATTAAGTTAAATAGCTATGAGATTAAGTTAAATAGCCTTGATATTAAGTTAAATAGCCTTAAGATTAAGTTAATTAGCCTTGAGATTAAGTTAAGTAGCCTTGAGATTAAGTTAAATAGCCTTGAGATTAAGTTAAATAGCCTGAGATTAAGTTAAGTAGCCTTGAGATTAAGTTAAGTAGCCTTGAGATTAAGTTAAGTAGCCTTGAGATTAAGTTAAGTAGCCTTGAGATTAAGTTAAATAGCCTTGAGATTAAGTTAAATAGCCTTGAGATTAAGTTAAATAGTCTTGAGATTAAGTTAAATAGCCTTGAGATTAAGTTAAATAGCCTTGAGATTAAGTTAAATAGCCTTGAGGTTAAGTTAAATAGCCTTGAGATTAAGTTAAATAGACTTGAGATTAGGTTAAATAGCCTGGAGATTAAATTAAAAAGCCTTGAGATTAAGTTAAATAGCCTTGAGATTAAGTTAAATTGCCTTGAGATTAAGTTAAATACCCTTGAGATTAAGTTAATTAGCCTTGAGATTAAGTTAAATAGCCTTGAGATTAAGTTAATTAGCCTTGAGATTAAGTTAAATACCCTTGAGATTAAGTTAATTAGCCTTGAGATTAAGTTAAATAGCTATGAGATTAAGTTAAATAGCCTTGATATTAAGTTAAATAGCCTTAAGATTAAGTTAATTAGCCTTGAGATTAAGTTAAGTAGCCTTAAGATTAAGTTAATTAGCCTTGAGATTAAGTTAAGTAGCCTTGAGATTAAGTTAAATAGACTGGAGATTAAGGCTTTACTCACGTGAAAATAGTGACGAAAAATGTTTTCCGGATTTCTCCGATGTTGTCATCTCCTTTTGAAATGTTTGCAGCTGGCAATAAGATGGATTGCCCATCCATGTTTGGTACTTGTATGAGTATGGATGAGAGATTAAACATTCAAATATAAGTTGGTATATTGTCATTGTTATGAAATCAAGAAATGTAATACAAGAGAGGAGAAGAACGAGAGAGAGATTGACAAATAGAAGGAGAGAAATATGTATACGTTTCTGTAATTGCTCATTTTTATGTAAAGCGCAGTGAGCCTAGCCCTAGGCTGGGGTACTGCAGTGAGCCTAGCCCTAGGCTGGGGTACTGCGCTATATAAAACCACCTAATTAATTTAATAATAATATATAGAGGATTAAAATAGATTTTAAAAACAAAAAATTAGCTAATTTAAATTGTATATGTTGAACACGCTTGATATGCACGACAGTTTGCTGTTTGATGAAGTCTTTGCAACCTAGTTGGTCTTATTGAATCGACAGACCCAATGCAGTTAAAATCCATGGATTCAATTACGCTGTCTGAATAAGTCATGGACCCATGCACGTTTGTTGTTTCATAAAATCCATGGACCTATGTTTGGTGTCTTAGGAAGACCTTTGACTACATCACATTTAAAGTGCGATCAAAAATGACAATGATTTCTTAGATAGACATCACTAATGAAATGTCACGTACTTTCAAACTCCATTGTAAATTAAACGTGACGCTGCCTCCAACGTTGTACCAAAAATGTATCCCAACAGCACATTTGAAAATGGTGAATGTTTAAATGAAGAGAACGAATGTTGAAGGCAATAACAAAAAAATAAAGAAAGATATGAATTAGAATTTAGAGTTCTTTGTCCTAACATTGATTAGAAGCTGAAACTAACGGATGCACACATAAAATGCTACAAGTCAACTTGTTTGTATCCACTCATAATGCGTTTTATCACGAAAGATGATTTTGTAGTATTAAAATAAAATCATAAATCATAATCTGCAGCTTCTTACAATGCAGAACCTAATGGTTCGATTAAGCTAAGCCTTTCCTAAGGAAATAACAAAGGTCAATGTTGATAAATACATCCAAAATACTGTTGACAAACACATCCAACATACTTTTGACAAACAAATCCCGCATACTATTGACAAATACATCCAACATACTGTTGACAAATACATCCCGCATAGTGTTGGCACACACATAAAACATACTGTTGACAAACATTCAAAATACTGTTGACAAACACATCCAACATACTATTGACAAACATATCAAACAGAGTGTTAGCATCCAAAACTATTGCGCACTAAAGTATTTGTTAAAACATTTGCGCACAACTCCCCTTGCCACAGTCACTGTGCTCAAGTCTTACCTCGTGAAATGTATCCCCGGATTAGAAGACTTGCGCTGCCTTTATATCCCTGTCAAAGTGCACAGAGCCAGCTCAGTAATTATGGAGGACGTAAGCGCCGTTAACGGGCTTGATCGGTGTTGTTTGCGATGACAGGTGTGGCCCAGGGGTACCGGTCAGCCAGGACAGTGATAACAATTACGAGAGCCGCGGCATGCTGTAGAGGAGCCAATTTCTTTTTTTTGTTTTTTGATAGAACCTTCGAATATTGTCACCCGAGTGTTGGAATTACCAGTGTTCATTTGGGGCAGTACTTCTCAAAGCATGAGTCTTCAATTGCAATACACACTTCTATTTGATGTCATCATCTAGCGTAACTGGTGCAGTCTAGTAAGTCATATAGTAATATTTGTTTGTAGAAGAATCTACAAATGGTTTGCAACTCTTCGTTTGTGCTAAGTTTGGTTTTCGGCAGTGATAATAAGTTGTTGCGCGAGAATCAATGTTAAAATAAAAAAGGAAGCGAGGTGATTCAGTTTGAGGGTGGCTTTGTCCAGTTTGAGGGTGACTGTATCCAGTTTGAGGGTGACTGTGTCCAGTTTGAGGGTGGCTGTGACCAGTTTGAGGGTGGCTTTGTCCAGTTTAAGGGTGGCGGTGTTCAGTTTGAGAGTGGCTTTGGCCAGTTTGAGGGTGGTTGTGTCCAGTGGAGGGTGACTGTGTCCAATTTGAGAGGGGCTGTGTCCAGTTTAAGGGTGGCTGTGTCCAGTTTGAGGGTGGCTGTGACCAGTTTGAGGGTGGCTGTGTCAAATTTGAGAGGGACTCTGTCCAGTTTAAGGGTGGCTGTGTCCAGTTTGAGGTTGGCTGTGTCCAGTTTGAGGTTGGCTGTGTCCAGTTTGAGGTTGGCTGTGTCCAGTTTGAGGGTGGCTGTGTCCAGTGTAAGGGTGGCTGTGTCCAGTTTGAGGGGGGCTGTATTCAGTTTGAGGGTGGCTGTGTGCAATTTTGTGGGTGGCTTTGTCCAGTTTGAGGGTGGCTGTGTCCAGTTTGAGGGTGGCTGTGTCCAGTGTGAGGGTGGCTGTGTCCAGTTTGAGGTTGGCTGTGTCCAGTTTAAGGGTGGCTGTGTCCAGTGTGAGGGTGGCTGTGTCCAGTGTGAGGGTGGCTGTGTCCAGTTTGAGGGTGGCTGTGTCCAGTTTGAGGGTGGCTGTGTCCAGTTTGAGGGTGGCTGTGTCCAGTGTGAGGGTGGCTTTATTGGTTCCATGCTTTCTGAACATTTTATAGAGCATCATGCCCATCCATTCCACTAACTATAATTTGTTGAATTTCTTCAAATATTTTTTTCTTTATTAAATAAAGTGTTATACGGTATTATATGTAACCCAGTTGCGTATGTTAAAATAAAATAAAAATGATTGGCTATTTCCCAGTGACCTTTGACATCTGAGCCTTTGGGAGAAGCTGGATTCAACAAGGGTGTCGGGTATATAAAATTGATTGGTGACCTCGGTTTTTGTTGGTTAACCTCGTATGTCGACGCATCGGAGCTCAGTGGTAATGAGGCTTACACTAACTAGCAGTATAACATGAAGATAGCCTAAAATCATATACTATTCCCATGTTTGTCTCTTTTCGTATCAAGTATACAGCATAAAGAGAGTCCAAAGTCCACATAGCAATGAGTTTAAAGGTTTCAACTTGAAGAATGACGTCATTTAGACATTTATTTTTCAGTGATGCAAAAGAAGACGCAGGAGTGGCTTATGGATTCGTGACGACCAGAGCGTGAGCCTTTTAACCGATGTGATTTGCAGGGGGGGGGCTTGGATATTTCAAGAGCCCAAACTTGTGATGAGGTAGACAATTTAAAGTTTCAAACTATAAACTTTCGGAATCGGGAGTCGAGATTAGAGTTGATAATAGAGACTAAAGCTGGGAGTGGAAGTCGAATCTAGAGTTTTTAGTCGATTATAAAGTTGGCATTTGAGCCTATAGTTTGTAGTTGGGACTAGAATTTTTTGTGGAGAATAGAGTTGGAAATCGAGAATATAGTTATGAATGGAGACTAGAGTTGGGAGTGAAGACTAAAGTTGGGAGTAGTAAAAAAGTTTTAGTCAGAATTAATAATGTTAAGTTATGGATTTCTGGCTATTTGTTTGGAAACTGAAAATATGTTGTTGATTATAACAAGACAATACTGGAATCAATTTTACGATTGTTTCAATATCTATACAGACTATTTAAAATATAGTATTTTATAAATAAAAGATCTTTTAAAAGAATAAATCTGCAGTATTTCGTTGACACACTGGACACACGCTTGATATCTGCAGTATTTTGTAGACACACTAGACTTGATTGGTCAGTTGATTTTTAACCGAAATCATAAATCCAATAAACATTGCCTAAATGAAACATCATCCGTCCCCACAACTAACAACATCCGTCCCCACAACTAACAACATCCGTCCCCACAACTAACAACATCCGTCCCCACAACTAACAACATCCGTCCCCACAACTAACAACATCCGTCCCCACATCCGTCCACACAACTAACAACATCCGTCCCCACAACTAACAACATCCGTCCCCACATCTGTCCACACAACTAACAACATCCGTCCCCAAAACTAACAACATCTGTCCCCACATCCGTCCCCACATCCGTCCCCACAACTAACAACATCCGTCCCCACAACTAACAACATCCGTCCCCACAACTAACAACATCCGTCCCCACAACTAACAACATCCGTCCCCACAACTAACAACATCCGTCCCCACAACTAACAACATCCGTCCCCACATCCGTCAACACAACTAACAACATCCGTCCCCACATCCGTCCCCACAACTAACAACATCCGTCCCCACAACTAACAACATCCGTCCCCACAACTAACAACATCCGTCCACACAACTAACAACATCCGTCCACACAACTAACAACATCCGTCCACACAACTAACAACATCCGTCCACACATCCGTCCACACAACTAACAACATCCGTCCCCACATCCGTCCACACAACTAACAACATCCGTCCCCACAACTAACAACATCCATCCCCACATCCGTCCACACAACTAACAACATCCGTTCCCACATCCGTCCCCACAACTAACAACATCCGTCCCCACATCCGTCCACACAACTAACAACATCGGTTCCCACATCCGTCCACACAACTAACAACATCCGTTCCCACATCCGTCCACACAACTAACAACATCCGTTCCCACATCCGTCCACACAACTAACAACATCCGTTCCCACATCCGTCCACACAACTAACAAAATCCGTTCCCACATCCGTCCCCACAACTAACAACATCCGTCCCCACATCCGTCCACACAACAAACAACATCCGTCCCCACATCCGTCCACACAACAAACAACATCCGTCCCCACATCCGTCCACACAACTAACAACATCCGTCCCCACATCCGTCCACACAACTAACAACATCGGTTCCCACATCCGTCCACACAACTAACAACATCCGTTCCCACATCCGTCCACACAACTAACAACATCCGTTCCCACATCCGTCCACACAACTAACAACATCCGTTCCCACATCCGTCCACACAACTAACAAAATCCGTTCCCACATCCGTCCCCACAACTAACAACATCCGTCCCCACATCCGTCCACACAACAAACAACATCCGTCCCCACATCCGTCCACACAACAAACAACATCCGTCCCCACATCCGTCCACACAACTAACAACATCCGTCCCCACATCCGTCCACACAACTAACAACAATAAAATAAAATAAAAACAACAAGCAGCAACATAAAAAATTAAAAAGTAACAAAAAAGAAAATCTAACAGAACTGAGATGACCATCCCTAGTGAGAATGAGATGACCATCCCTAGTGAGAATGAGATGACCATCCCTAGTGAGAATGAGATGACCATCCCTAGTGAGAATGAGATGACCATCCCTAGTGAGAATGAGATGACCATCCCTAGTGAGAATGAGATCCCCATCCCTAGTGAGAATGAGATGACCATCCCTAGTGAGAATGAGATGACCATCCCTAGTGAGAATGAGATGACCATCCCTAGTGAGAATGAGATGACCATCCCTAGTGAGAATGAGATGACCATCCCTAGTGAGAATGAGATGACCATCCCTAGTGAGAATGAGATGACCATCCCTAGTGAGAATGAGATCACCATCCCTAGTGAGAATGAGATCACCATCCCTAGTGAGAATGAGATCACCATCCCTAGTGAGAATCAGATGCGGAGTGGAAAAAAGTGTGCGCTGACTCAGTTCGATCACGTGGTTACCCGAGTTCTATCTTTACGAACAGTCCTTTTAAATGCCACAGGACGAAGGGTTACAGCCACGATGTCAGTCGTATTGCGCCATGAATCATTGAACGTGCTTATGGCACGTGGGCTGCTCGCGAACGTTTGTCCACAGTGAATTATTCAACACTATGCAGAATATGTTGGCTGAAATATGACCGACGTTCAAACCAATTTGTGGGTTGTGAAATATCTGTTTAGATTGCCAGTGAAACAGTTTGTGTTAGATAACTTTCCAATTTATTGTAAACTCTAGAACTTTCGGTCCTTAAAATTTGTTAAATGGGGGATCAATTCATTTTCTTTCAAACATGTTGGAGGTCGGATTATACTTTGAAAATAATAATAAAAAATTCCTATGTAAACTGAACAAGTCTTGTATGTAGTGAAAACAAACAGTAGAATATTTAACATGAAGATCAATTCTAATGAACGTACTGTGGTTTGTATCTCAATGGAATGTATTGGCCTGCAGGTGATGTACCAGCTGATGTAACAAGTGATGTGCAAGATGCAACTTAATTATGGTGAACAAGCGATAACGTTTCTATGTATATACAGGCCACCTCCTAATAAGCGAAATAAGTTGAAGATATGTCAGTTTACTGCTGACTTTCTTCGGCTTCTGGAAACGTACGCCTCCACAAACAAAAACGTCGTCATAATCGGCGACACAAACTGTCATTTCGATTCCACCACCGACAGCTATGTCAAGACCTTAAAATCAGCTCTTGACACACACGGAATGACTCAGCTTGTCAGTGTCCCGACACAGAAGCGGGGTCACATCCTAGATTGGCTGGTTGTCAGAGAGGATCGTGCAGCTATGATCTGCAACCTCATAATTGAGGACAAACTGATCTCTGATCATTTCCCAGTAACCTTTGACTTTGATTTGAGGAAGCCAGGGTGCCTTCTGCGCACAATCACATCCCGTGACCTCCGAAGGATAGATCGGGCGGCCTTTAGATGTGACGTCGCCGCCCTCAAGTATAGCGAAGATGATCCTGCAACAGACTACAACAGTGGCCTCAGAGTTATTTTAGACAAACATGCACCTCTGTCTACACGGCGCGTTGCGGACCGCCCTTCTGCCCCATGGCTCACACCAGAAATAAAGGACGCGAAGCAGAAACAGCGACGTGCAGAACGCAAGTCTGGCTTGACTGTGCACCGACAAATCTTTGTTGAAAACAAGGAACGCACTAAGCAGATGGTCCTTGCAGCTAGGACTGAATATGTCAGTCACCGGATTGTAGATTGCAGTTCAAATAGGGACTTATTTCGCATTGTCGGTCAGCTGACCGGTAAACAGAAGAACACATCTGTGCCAAACAATATTGCTTTGGCCGAGTTACCAGACGCTCTAAATGAGTTCTTTGTTACGAAAGTTAAGAAGATCAGGGCGAGACTTGACATTTGCACAGATGCTCTAAATGAGTTCTTTGTTACGAAAGTTAAGATGATCAGGGCGAGACTTGACATTTGCCCAGATGCTCTAAATGAGTTCTTTGTTACGAAAGTTAAGAAGATCAGGGCGAGACTTGACATTTGCACAGATGCTCCCGAATTCTTGCCGTTTAATGGCACTCCTATGAGCAAATTTTTGGAGGTCACTGAATCGCATGTGAAGAAAATCCTGGTTGACTCCCCAAGAAAGTCATGTTTGCTTGACCCTCTTCCGGCAGATCTGTTGTATGAATGTTTAGACGAAATTGTCCCTATCATTACTAATATCATAAATCAGTCTTTGAAAACTGGTTTTGTTCCATCCTCTTTTAAGGAGGCGGTTGTAACTCCACTGCTAAAGAAAGCAAATCTCGACCCTAATCTGTTGGAAAATTATGGCCCCGTCTCTAATCTACCATTTTTATCAAAGATTTTAGAGAGGGTCGTTCTTCGACAGCTCCTGGATCACCTTACTCAGTGTGACTTGTTTGAGCCTTTTCAGTCAGCATACAGAACGCATCACTCTACTGAGACAGCCCTGTTGCGCGTCGTAAATAACCTTCTGTCGTCTTGTGGTGAGGGCCAGGTATCCCTTTTGTCGTTACTGGATCTATTTTCAGCGTTCGATACGCTTGACCACGGCATACTTCTCCAACGTCTGCAATATGCGTTCGGTTTCACCGATACCGTCCTGAGATGGTTCCGCTCATATCTGATAAATCGGGTCCAATCAGTTATCGCAAACGGCTTGACCTCCAAGAAATCCATTATTGAATTCGGAGTACCCCAAGGCTCGGTCTTAGGCCCGGTGCTTTTCACTATGTACCTTCAGCCCCTGGGTGCAGTGATCAAGCAGTTTGACATGGTATATCACATGTTTGCGGATGATACCCAACTTCAGAAATCCGTGATCCCCTCTCAGTTCCCTCAGCTTCTTAATATGACACAGAAGACAGTGGAGTCAGTTAAGCACTGGATGACAATAAACAAGCTCAAATTGAATGATGAAAAGACTGAGGTGATCCCCATTGCTACCGCTCAAAAATTAAAATCTTTAAAAGATACACCATCCTTTACTCTCTCAGGCGTGCAGATTGAGTTTGCTCAAACAGTGCGAAACCTGGGTGTCTACTTAGACAGAACAGTACTATGGAAAATCACATTAACATGATTTGCAAGGCGATTTTTTTAGAGCTGCGCAGAATTAGTCATATCAGACCCTTCTTAACGTTGGATGCATCAAAGAGGCTGATGTCTGCATTCGTGCTATCACGCATGGACTACTGCAATGCTCTCATGGTGGGTCTTCCAGCTACGCTCCTTGATAAAATTCAAAAAGCACAGAATAATGCGGCTCGAATTGTTCTTCGTAAACGCAACTTCGACCATGCTAAAACTCTTCTGATAGAATTGCATTGGCTGCCGGTCCGCGCTCGCATAGAGTACAAAATCGCAACTCTGTGCTACCGCTGCTTGCATGACCTGCCGCCGTCCTATCTCCAAGCGCTAATGACGCCTTATGTACCCACTAGACAACTCCGCTCATCCGATAGTGGCAAACTCTCGATACCGTGTGTTCGCCTTGAAACTTACTGAAAGCGCACGTTCGCATTTGCTGGCCCAACCATTTGGAACACCCTTCCTGACGCTCTCAAAAACATCCAGACGCTGGAGTCCTTCAAAACAAATTTAAAAACTCATCTATTTCGCAAACACCTGCTGTAATGATGTTGTCTACCATCTTTTCCAGCTTGTTATTATCTCCCAGCTTTGTTTTTGTACCGCACTTCGAGCCTTTGGGGATGAAGCGTGATTTTTCAAATGAACTTTATTATTATTATTATTATGTAACAAGCGATGTAACAAGGGATGTAACACCTGATGTAAAAAGTGTGTTATGAGGGATGATGTGTTTTGTTATACGCATAGCCCGCCTTCCACGTGCATGACCCCTCGTGAACTCTCGTGACCGCCTTTGAAGTGTGGCTAACAAAAACTTTCCCTTGTTGACAAAAAGCTTCGTTATGCAGAACCTTATAGAAGAATCTGGATAAAACGGGAAAGCAAAACAATGCATTAGACGGTTCTAGACCTTAGTAGGAAATGCCTATAAAAAGTGCTGACCGATACAGAGAGGGAGAGATTTTGTTTTGATCACGAGATATGCTGTGTCATACTTTGTTGTGTGTAGAGTTTTCTATTTCCTCATACATTTTTGTGCTCATTGTATTTTTATATACAGTACCGGTACCAGCAAGTTTATAATTTCAATCATATTTCTCTTGCTGTTATTATTTAATTGAAGTTCACAAATTAAAAAGTTATTAATTGTAATTAGCTCTGGCCTTGATTGTCGTTATATTTGTTATTATTTTTAAATGTTGGTATCGTCCTTTATTATGGACTGTTTCTAGAACGAGCCATAGTCTAAAATTAAGAGACTAAATTCTCAATTCATAACGGTCCGTAATAAATTGGGTGACTCGTCCTTGGATGTTTTTGAATACATAAATTTATTATTACACCAATAATAAATTGAATGTTTGTGGATTTTTTACCCAATGTTTTCTTTAATTTACTAAGACTAAAATTTAGTATACGATACCATATTGTTAACGATACCAACAACAGAGCTAGTTGCAATTTTTAAAAAAAAATATATATTTTATAAGTGTGTTCATTAAGTTTAAACTTTTTATAAAACTTATTGTTGTATTTTGCCTGTGTCAAAATGGATTTTGATATTAATAATCCATCAGTCGAGGCCTTAGACCAGTGTTCTAGAAGGGAGCTATTTTCCATTGCTAAAGAGTTAGGAATAAGTGTAGCTCATTCAGTAATAAAAAAGACTGTAAGAGATATGATCATTGTCCACTTGGTGGATGAGGATATGTTGTCTGAGGACGAGCTGGCCTCAGTCACACAACCTCAAGATCCTAGTATGGAGCTCCAACTGAAGCTTAAACAAATGGAGCTATATGCTCAGAGAGAGAAAGAAGAAAAAGAACGAGAGCTTAAAAGAATGGAGCTAGAGTTACGAGGGAAAAAGAATGAGAGCTTAAACAAATGGAGCTAGAACTACAAATAAAATTAAAAGAAATGGAAATTAAGGCCAATTTGGGAGCAATGGAAAATAGACTAACGGCTCCAGCCGGTCAGGGTTGCGATGCTATTAAATTTGCAAAAGTAATACCGAAATTTGCAGAAAAAGAGGTGGACCAATATTTTGCACAGTTTGAAATAACTGCCCAAAATTTTAAAAATTCCTGAAAACATGTGGTCTACCTTACTGCAGTCGGCTCTGACTGGTAGGGCAGCAGAAGTTTTTGTGTCCTTGAACGCGGAACAGCGTTGGAACTATAACATTGTTAAATCCTTAATACTTAAGGTTTATGAATGTGTCCCCGAAGCATACCGTAAAAAGTTTAGGGAGCTGTGGAAACGGGATGGCCAAACTCATGTTGAGTTCCTCCGGGAAAAGGAACAACTCCTGGATAAGTGGCTGCACGCAACGAACACTGACACAGACTTCAAAAAGTTCAAGAACCTAATTCTGATGGAAGAGTTTAAGAATTGTGTTCGTGAAGAAGTACGGACACATATTGCCGACCATGGCGAAGTGATGCACATACGGCAGCAGTGTTAGCTGATGACTTCATTATCTCACATCAACTCTCAAAGAACCCATTTGACACCAGAAACGACAGGCAAAATAGGGCAACAACATCGACTTACAGCAAACCTGCAAAAAAACCATATAAACCCGGTACAAAAGAAATGAGTGCAAAAGACACATGTGCCTACTGTAAAAAGGAAGGACATACGAGGGATGAGTGTTGGAAACTCAAGAAGAAAACTGAGAAGACCACACATCCTGGTACACCACACAAAGTCGCCGCTTGTACGTCTCGTCATACATCTGGAAACACATTTTCAAAAGTCAAAAGTTTTGGCTCTCCAGATGTCTATACAAACTTCAAAAATGTTTGTCACGACTCATCAAAGAGTTTCAATATGAACAATAAGGCTAGTTTTACCGACTCCAGCCAAGTTCCTGCTTCGACTGCGAGTTTTATGAGCTTGTCGCCAAGATCCTTTTGCTCCGAGAAGAGGTCTACCTCCAGAGGGCGTCTTACCGAGGACTTGAGTGCAAGTTTTGACGACTCTACACAGAGTTTTACTTCCTCTACCCTAGCCGAATGTTCTCAAGACTCCAACAAAAGTTTTTCTACCAAGGTCCAAAATTCCACATCAGAAAATACTGATATAATACAAGACTTCATGTCTTTCACATCGGAAGGATTTGTATCACTACCAGGTGATTTTTCCAGTCTACGACCAATCAAAATCCTAAGGGATACAGGTGGTTCACAGTCTCTATTACTAGAGGGTATACTTCCCTTATCTGCATCTACTGCTACTGGAAGCAGCATCCTGTTAAGAGGCGTAGAACTAGGATGTATTGATGTACCTCTACATCTCATCCAACTCCAATCAGACCTAGTCTCCGGACCTGTGGTTGTAGGTGTCCGACCAACATTACCATTGGACGGCATCTCGTTGTTGCTAGGCAACGACTTAGCTGATGTGAAGGTGAAAGCCGAACCCATCGTAACTCAAGAACCCTGTCACATTGAATCTCCAGAAGAGGATCCAGAAATATATACAGCATGCGCTGTTACCAGGGCAATGAGTTTGAAGATCTCCAGAGAAGAGAGTTCACAAAAAAGTATTAAAATCCAATGTGAAATTGATCTGGGAACGACCTTTTTTGCCCTACTTAATGAAGAATCAAAGGATCACAAAAGACCAACTCGAACACAGCTCATTGAAGAGCAGAAGAATGATCCAGAAATCATTAAACTTCGAGAGAACGCTATGACCAAAGAAGAAGCTGAGAAATTCCATGTTTGTTACTTTTTACAAGATGACAAACTTATGAGGAAATGACGACCTCCAGATGCCAAGGCTGATGAAGAATGGAGGATTGTTCACCAGATTGTAGTTCCTGCACTTTTCAGGAACAAAGTCCTCAACTTAGCCCATGATTCACCACTTTCAGGCCATTTGGGAGTGAACAAAACATATCACAAAATCACGTCACACTTCTTTTGGCCCAAAATCAATAAAGATGTGGTGGACTACTGCAGATCATGTCATACTTCTCAAGTGGTAGGGAAACCAAATCAGAAGATACCAGCAGCTCCTCTTCAACCCATTCCAGCGTTTGAAGAACTTTTCATTCGCGTCATAATAGAATGCGTTGGGCCTCTACCAAAGACAAAATCAGGTCACCAATACTTGCTGACAATCATGTGTGCATCAACAAGGTTTCCAGAAGCTATTCCTCTTCGCAATATCAAGACTCCGAACATCGTCAAAGCCCTGGCGAAGTTTTTACATTGTTTGGTCTTCCGAAGTCTGTACAGTCTGACCAAGGAACCAACTTCAAGGCTGGACTATTCAAACAAGTGATGAACCAATTGGGTATAGAACACTGCTTGTCGAGTGCGTATCATCCTGAGACGCAGGGAGCACTTGAGCGATTCCATCAGACATTAAAGAACATGATGAGAACGTACTGCCTAGAACAAGAGAAAGACTGGGATGAAGGGTTCAACATGCTACTGTTCGCTGCAAGAGAAGCAGTTCAAGAATCACTTAGATTCAGCCCCTTCGAACTGGTATTTGGCCATACAGTTCGCGGCCCCCTTCAACTTTTCAAAGACACGTGGATGTCATCGACACCCACTGAAGGACTTTTGGACTATGTCCTAAAGTTTAAAACTAAACTTTTTAATGCCGTTAATTTGGCTAAATCACATTTAAAGGATTCTCAATCCAAAATGAAAGTTTGGTATGACAAAAAGTAAACATTCAGACAGTTTGCTTCAGGGGACAAAGTGCTTGTACTTTTGACAATACCAGGACAGGCACTAAAAGCTAGATATTTTGGTCCTTATGTAGTTGAGTCCAAACTTAATGACTTCAATTACATTGTGTTAACACCAGATCGTAAAAGAAAGAAACAGTTATGTCACATTAACATGTTAAAAGAATATGTAGAAAGAAAATGTGATGATAATTGTCCATCCTCAGAACCTAATGTTAACACCTTCTCAACTGTAACTTCAGTACCTAAAGTAAATGTTACTGAAATATTTGACAGTGTCCCAGAAAAGTTGGTCATTACAAACTTAAAAATTCAGAAATACTGGCCAATATTGATCAGAAACTTGGACATTTGTCATTGTCGGAAAAAGATGTTATCAAGTCTGTTATTGCAGATTTTGTTATCTTTTTCCTGATGTCCCTAATAAAACCAACATTGCTGTACATGATGTTGACATTGGAAAAGCAGTTCCGGTCAAGCATCACCCCTATAAAGTCAATCCGGAAAAACTGGAAATAATCAGGTCTGAAATAAAATACATGCTTGAAAATGATATCATTGAACCAAGCTCTAGTAACTGGAGTTCTCCATGTATTTTAGTCCCAAAGCCTGACAAAAGTTACAGGTTTTACACTGATTTACAAAGTCTGATTCCTTTCCGATTCCAAGGATAGACGATCTTATAGAACGAATAGGCGATGCCAAATATGTAACCAAGATAGACCTACTATCAGGTTATTGGCAGGTTCCTCTATCTGTCAGAGCAAAAGAAGTATCTGCTTTTTGTACTCCAGATGGTTTATACCAATATAAAGTAATGCCGTTTGGAATGAAAAATGCCCCAGCCACATTCCAACGTCTATTTTACAAAATTATTGCTGACCAGGAAAATTGCAGCGCCTATATTGATGATGTAATTATTTACAGTCAAGATTTTTCCAAACACGCAAATCAATTAAGATCTCTTTTTACAAATTTCTTGCAGGCAAATGTAACTGTAAATTTAAATAAGTGTGAATTTTGTCATGCAACTGTGGAATATTTAGGTCACATAGTGGGTCAAGGTCATGTAAAACCTGTTCAAGCTAAGATAAATGCTATTGCAGCACTTCCACCACCCACTACTAGAAAACAGTTAATGAGATTTTTGGGAATGGCAGGTTACTATAGAAAATTTAGCAAAATTTGCTCAGTTATTGCTTCTCCCCTAAGTAATATGTTAAAGAAAAATGCAAAATTTCATTGGTCAGATGCCTGTCAGGAAGCATTCGAAAACATTAAAAGAATACTAGCTAATAATCCTGTTCTCATTGCACCAGACTTTAACAAACAGTTTAAATTAGCTGTAGATGCCAGTGATGTTGGCATTGGTGCACTTCTTTTTCAAGAAGATGACCACAGTGTAGATCATCCTGTTTGTTATTTTTCAAAGAAATTTAACGCACATCAGAAAAAGTATTCCACTGTAGAAAAAGAATGTTTAGGATTAGTTCTTGCTCTACAACAATTTGATTTTTATGTCAGTTGTTCCTTACATTCAGTACTTGTTTTTACTGATCACAATCCTTTAACATTTTTGAATAAGATGGTCTCCAAAAATCAAAGATTGTTAAGATGGAGTCTATTTTTACAAGAATATTATTTGGACATAAAACATATCAAAGGCAAAGATAATGTGATTGCTGATACTTAGTCCAGAAATTAATTTTCTCTGCACAAAAATTATGTAGTTGATTATAAGCTATTAAGAAGCTTGTTTAATATTTTTTAAAGTAAGAAATGTATTTTCTTTTACTTGTTTAATGGAAAAGAATTCCATTTTTTGAAAAATGAAATTTTTTCTTTTAAGAGGGGAGGTGTTATGAGGGATGATGGGTTTTGTTATACGCATAGCCCGCCTTCCACGTGCATGACCCCTCGTGAACTCTCGTGACCGCCTTTGAAGTGTGGCTAACAAAAACTTTCCCTTGTTGACAAAAAGCTTCGTTATGCAGAACCGTATAAAAGAATCTGGATAAAACGGGAAAGCAAAACAATGCATTAGACGGTTCTAGACCTTAGTAGGAAATGCCTATAAAAAGGGCTGACCGATACAGAGAGGGAGAGATTTTGTTTTGATCACGAGATATGCTGTGTCATACTTTGTTGTGTGTAGAGTTTTCTATTTCCTCATACATTTTTGTGCTCATTGTATTTTTATATACAGTACCGGTACCAGCAAATTTATAATTTCAATCATATTTCTCTTGCTGTTATTATTTAATTAAAGTTCACAAATTAAAAAGTTATTAATTGTAATTAGCTCTGGCCTTGATTGTCGTTAATATTGTTATTATTTTTAAATGTTGGTATCGTCCTTTATTATGGACTGTTTCTTGAACGAGCCATAGTCTAAAATTAAGAGATTAAATTCTCAATTCATAACGGTCCGTAATAAAGTGATGTAACAAGTGATGTAACAAGTGATGTAACAAGTGATGTAACACGTGATGTAACAAGTGATGTAACAAGTGATGTAACACGTGATGTAACAAGTGATGTAACAAGTGATGTAACACGTGATGTAACAAGTGATGTAACAAGTGATGTAACAAGTGATGTAACAAGTGATGTAACAAGTGATGTAACAAGTGATGTAACAAGTGATGTAACAAGTGATGTAACAAGTGATATAACAAGTGATGTAACAAGTGATGTAACAAGTGATGTAACAAGTGATGTAACAAGTGATGTAACAAGTGATGTAACACGTGATGTAACACGTGATGTAACAAGTGATGTAACAAATGATTTAACACGTGATGTAACAAGTGATGTAACAAGTGATGTAACAAGTGATGTAACAAATGATTTAACACGTGATGTAACACGTGATGTAACACGTGATGTAACACGTGATGTAACAAGTGATGTAACACGTGATGTAACACGTGATGTAACACGTGATGTAACACGTGATGTAACAAGTGATGTAAAAATTTAAGTAAGTTTGTCCAGTTCTTGTCTAATGCATGCAACCACTCCTATGTATAGACAACAACACGTTATTAGCACCATCAGCTATAACACTGGCTAGTTTAGACCAGACCAGGAGCACCACCAGCTATAACGCTGGCTAGGTTAGACCAGACCAGGAGCACCACCAGCTATAACGCTGGCTAGGTTAGACCAGACCAGGAGCACAACCAGCTATAACACTGGCTAGTTTAGACCAGACCAGGAGCACCACCAGCTATAACGCTGGCTAGGTTAGACCAGACCAGGAGCACAACCAGCTATAACACTGGCTAGTTTAGACCAGACCAGGAGCACCAACAGCTATAACACTGGCTAGGTTAGACCAGACCAGGAGCACAACCAGCTATAACACTGGCTAGTTTAGACCAGACCAGGAGCACAACCAGCTATAACGCTGGCTAGTTTAGACCAGACCAGGAGCACAACCAGCTATAACACTGGCTAGTTTAGACCAGACCAGGAGCACCATCAGCTATAACGCTGGCTAGGTTAGACCAGACCAGGAGCACAACCAGCTATAACGCTGGCTAGGTTAGACCAGACCAGGAGCACAACCAGCTATAACGCTGGCTAGGTTAGACCAGACCAGGAGCACAACCAGCTATAACGCTGGCTAGTTTAGACCAGACCAGGAGCACAACCAGCTATAACGCTGGCTAGTTTAGACCAGACCAGGAGCACAACCAGCTATAACGCTGGCTAGTTTAGACCAGACCAGGAGCACAACCAGCTATAACGCTGGCTAGTTTAGACCAGACCAGGAGCACCACCAGCTATAAAAAAAAAGTAGTTTAAATCAGACCAGGAGCACAACCAGCTATAACGCTGGCTAGTTTAGACCAGACCAGGAGCACAACCAGCTATAACGCTGGCTAGTTTAGACCAGACCAGGAGCACAACCAGCTATAACGCTGGCTAGGTTAGACCAGACCAGGAGCACAACCAGCTATAACGCTGGCTAGTTTAGACCAGACCAGGAGCACAACCAGCTATAACGCTGGCTAGTTTAGACCAGACCAGGAGCACAACCAGCTATAACGCTGGCTAGTTTAGACCAGACCAGGAGCACCACCAGCTATAAAAAAAAAGTAGTTTAAATCAGACCAGGAGCACAACCAGCTATAACACTGAACACAAATGTCGTTAATATACTGATACCTATGAATGATTTCGAGACTATATCCTCCAACCACCCTCAGAGTTTATAATCTTTGATTTGTAAGATATGTTTTCTATTTTTATCTGTGTATTTTGTACCGGAATTATTAGGACTAACTTTTGTGCTGGAATTGTTAGGACTAACTTTTGTGCTGGAATTATTAGGACTAACTTTTGTGCAAAAACTGATGACGCGGGGAATGAAATAGCAACTTCCGCTTACAGTTATCGCAAAACAAAATGGGCTCTTTTCTTCTAAACAGAATTGTTGACTTTCTGTAACGTTAAATAACAGATATAAAGTATGATGTTAGTGTAATATTTGAGGAGATACAACATATAATCCAAGACATATTACTTTATAAGGACGCCCACATGAAGAAATATCACGCAGTGCATTAAATTTTGCATTGAATTGAAATATCAGATTGTGTACCGTTATTTAACACTAACTTAGATACACAAATGCAACACATGACATCTTACATCCAGCGCCTGTTTGGGTGTGCCAAGACATTGGCTATTCAATTCCTCGTTTTGTCAGTGCTGTATGCAGGATTGAACAATGTCGTGTTTGGAGGAGAACAGGATCTCTCTGACAGTAAGCATTAATATTATTTCTTCATCTAACATATCCCAAATAATAACATTAATATTTTTGCATAATAAAACTTATCCGGAAAGTCAACAAAAATACCTCCATAATATAATCAATAATAAATAAGTAAGAATGAGCTGACCATGTCCATATAATAATTAAAATACGAAGCGATCTCAATACATTCAAAATCTTAAAAGCAATGATAAGGACAAGGATAATGTATTATTTTACGAAAATAGAATAAATTTAAATGCGCAATAAATACCATACAATATATCTGCTTTTATTTTAGTTTATGTTTAAGTATTATTATTATAAAATAAAAATACATTCAAAATAACTATTCGATAAGAATTTTATCCGAATTTGAAAGTTATGATTTCTTTAAATTAAAAACGATAGGATTGGGAGGGGGGGGGGGGATATCATATATTGATAATTTTTTCTAGAAACAAAATGATGCTAGAAACAAAATGATGCTAGAAACAAAATGATGCTAGAGACAAAATGATGCTAGAGACAAAATGATGCTAGAGACAAAATGATGCTAGAGACAAAATGATGCTAGAGACAAAATGATGCTAGAGACAAAATGATGCTAGAGACAAAATGATGCTAGAAACAAAATGATGCTAGAAACAAAATGATGCTAGAAACAAAATGATGCTAGAGACAAAATGATGCTAGAGACAAAATGATGCTAGAGACAAAATGATGCTAGAGACAAAATGATGCTAGAGACAAAATGATGCTAGAAACATCATTAATTAAATATTTATTGTTTTAAGGCATTCTAATGAGTTTTTGCATCAGCAAATGTCTGCCATTGATCAGCAAATGTCAGCCATTGATCAGCAAATGTCTGCCATTGATCAGCAAATGTCTGCCATTGATCAGCAAATGTCTGCCATTGATCAGCAAATGTCTGCCATTGATCAGCAAATGTCTGCCATTGATCAGCAAATGTCAGCCATTGATCAGCAAATGTCAGCCATTGATCAGCAAATGTCTGCCATTGATCAGCAAATGTCTGCCTTTGATCAGCAAATGTCTGCCATTGATCAGCAAATGTCTGCCATTGATCAGCAAATGTCTGCCATTGATCAGCAAATGTCTGCCATTGATCAGCAAATGTCTGCCATTGATCAGCAAATGTCTGCCATTGCAATTATTAGCCCGTAATATTGGCTTATATATTCTAGTAAATATTTAAATATATTGCATTACCAGTCGTCCGTATTTAGTACGTACAGTTTGTATTTTCGCCCTCGCCCCCCTCTTGTCCGTACTAATTTTTGCGTCCGTATTTGTCCGTACTTTCCTCTCGTCGTCCGGCTTGTCCGTATCTTGGCAGCGACGACTTGTTTGTCTTATTTTCATTTGTCTTATCTTATTTCTCTGCAAAGACCAGCGAAGTGAATAGTTTCAGTCCCCATCTAACAGTCCAAAAATAGCATATTTATATCTCCAATGCTGTAAGAATATCACGCAATGTTGTGTAAGAATAATAATTATCGTCATAATTTTGACATTTCTTTTCACAAATGAACTAGCTAGATATCGCTTCAATAGTACTCAGTAGTAGCTTATTACAGTTATATTTCGTAAACAGCATCTTTAATTTCCTAGTTCAGTGGTTCTTAAAATGTTTCGATTCCCGGGGCTTATACCAAATTTATGTTTTCATCATTCCTTTGCTGCCCTCTCGGATACTACTTTTCAGTTAAAGCTATTTTTATTTAATTCTGTTTTTACTATTGTTAGTTCGCCGCGGAGGAAATGCTGCACCTGGAGCGAAGCCGGAAAATGGGGGTGGGTCAGTAGAAAAAGACAATCCCCCCCCCCCTGTCTGTCTGAAGTATATGCGATTTTATATTTTAATTTACTATTAAAATCCTATCTAAAGAAGATTCTGGCGCCCGAATTGACTGCCCTCTTTGCCCCATTCTAATCGCTCTGCCAGAGGGCAACATGGCACCCAGAGCGACGCATATCACGGGGACAACTGGTCTGGCAAAGCTGTCGGTGGTATAAATTCCCGTGATGTCACAATAATCTATTAAATTATTTGATTTCTTTTGTGTTTTTATGGGGATACGCCAGAGTTTGGGGGGGGGGGGGGTTCCACTCCCACCACCGGTATGGTTCCGGTGTCTATGAGCCTTTGTGTCCGTACTCGGCATCCAGAAAATCTGGTAAGCTTTATATATATATATATATATATACAGTGGTACCTTGGGTTTGCGAACTCAATTCGTTCCAGACTTGGCTCGTAACCCGAAACGTTCGTAACCAGAAACATAAAATCAATGAAATAGAGACAATCCTTTTCAAGATGGAGAATCGTTCTTTTTTCTTAACATCCGGTCGTTTACCAAGCAATTTCAACAACAAATCCCTGTGCAACAGCTTCGCCATTTCACATATCATTGCCTCACTAACAATGTCTCATATTATTGCCCCACTAACAATGTCTCATATCATTGCCTCACTAACACTGTCTCACATCATTGCCTCACTAACACTGTCTCATATCATTGCCTCACTAACACTGTCTCATATCATTGCCTCACTAACACTGTCTCCTGCAATTTACTTTTCATTGATTCAGATCAAGAGAAGATTTTCAACGTCCTCTAAAATTTGAGGTCTTTGTTTCTGCAGCTAAGCTATCATAGCATGGAAATGGTAACTCAGACATACAGTTTACATACTCAACTAGGAATCTTGGTTATATTCTGTCTAACAACATGTCTCTAGATAAACATATATCTCACATTTGTCGCTCTGCATACACTGCTATCCGTCAGATCAGCTCCATCCGCCACTACCTCACAGTTAGTGCAACAAAAACCTTAGTCTGTGCTCTTGTTCTCTCTCGTCTTGACTACTGCAACTCTCTTCTGTCAGGCTCACCAAAACACTTCTTAGAAAGATTACAAAAGGTTCAAAACTCAGCTGCTAGGCTAGTTTTAAAGGCAAAAAAACGTGATCACGTCACTCCACTACTTCATTCACTTCATTGGCTCCCTGTACAAGCACGGATTGACTATAAACTCTCTGTTCTGTGCCACAACTTTTTCTCGAATTCCTGCCCTTCCTATCTAACCGAAATTCTCTCTGTCTATTCACCCCTTCGACAGCTTCGCTCCTCCACAGACGAGCGTATTCTTTCTGTCCCCAAGACTCGCACAAAAACATACGGTGAAAGATCTTTCTCTTACTGTGCCCCCAAACAATGGAATTCTCTTCCACTACACATCAGAAATATATCAACCATCACTGCCTTCAAAACTGCACTCAAAACACATCTCTTTAAACTTTACTATCCTGACTGATTCCCACTCTGAAAGTTAAACGATGCTGCGGAGTGCCGTCCATGGCTTCACATGTAAATTGATATGGAATGGTTGGTTTTTAATTTATATTTTTTAAGTTCATTTTAATTTGTATGTACAGCGTGGTGAGCCCAGCCCTAGGCTTGGGTACCTTGTATGTACAGCGTTGTGATCCCAGCCCTAGGCTGGGGTACCACGCTATAGAAAACTACCCATAATAATAATAATACTAATACTATAAGTACTCAATCAATCAATCAAGTAACTCTTTATTCTTTTTGATGGTGGAGACAGTTGATTTTGCCATGCTGTACTCATTAGCGATATTACAAGCGCGAAAGCCATTTTAATGTTTCACAATTATTTCTGTCTTTACCTCCACTGTTATACGTTTGTGCTTGCTAGCAGCACCACTACCGTCTTTACCTCCACTGTTATACGTTGTGCTTGCTAGCAGCACCACTACCATCTTTACCTCCACTGTTATACGTTGTGCTTGCTAGCAGCACCACTACCATCTTTACCTCCACTGTTATACGTTGTGCTTGCTAGCAGCACCACTACCGTCTTTACCTCCACTGTTATACGTTGTGCTTGCTAGCAGCACCACTACCGTCTTTACCTCCACTGTTATACGTTGTGCTTGCTAGCAGCACCACTACCGTCTTTACCTCCACTGTTATACGTTGTGCTTGCTAGCAGCACCACTACCGTCTTTACCTCCACTGTTATACGTTGTGCTTGCTAGCAGCACCATTACCGTTCTGCGAAATCATAATTTATGGGGCTAAGGAAAATAATGAAAGATATAAATTGAACACAGTGCAACTTCTAAGAAATCGTTTACTGCTGTGTATAAAGGACAATGAAAGCGAGGCTATAATAATAATAATAATAATAAAGTTCATTTGAAAAATCACGCTTCATCCCCAAAGGCTCGAAGCGCGGTACAAAAACTAAGCTGGGAGATAATAACAAGCTGGAAAAGATTGTAGACATCATCATTCCAGAAGGTGTTTGCGAATTAGATGAGTTTTTAAATTTGCTTTGAAGGACTCCAGCGTCTGGCTGTTTTTGAGAGCGTCAGGAAGGGTGTTCCAAATGGTTGGGCCAGCAAATGCGAATGTGCGCTTTCCGTAAGTTTCAAGGCGAACACACGGTATCGAGAGTTTGCCACTATCGGATGAGCGGAGTTGTCTAGTGGGTACATAAGGCGTCATGAGCGCTTGGAGATATGACGGCGCCAGGTC
This sequence comes from Omphiscola glabra, assembly GCA_964017045.1. Classification (NCBI taxonomy): domain Eukaryota; kingdom Metazoa; phylum Mollusca; class Gastropoda; family Lymnaeidae; genus Omphiscola; species Omphiscola glabra. The sequence goes on along the minus strand of OZ024804.1, from coordinate 895,382 downwards.
ATGCAAGCAGCGGTAGCACAGAGTTGCGATTTTGTACTCTATACGAGCGCGGACCGGCAGCCAATGCAATTCTATCAGAAGAGTTTTAGCATGGTCGAATTTGCGTTTACGAAATACAATTCGAGCCGCATTATTCTGTGCTTTTTGAATTTTATCAAGGAGCGTAGCTGGAAAACCCACCATGAGAGCATTGCAGTAATCCATGCGTGATAGCACGAATGCAGACATCAGCCTCTTTGATGCATCCAACGTTAAGAAGGGTCTGATATGACTAATTCTGCGCAGCTCTAGAAAAATCGCCTTGCAAATCATGTTAATGTGATTTTCCATAGTTAGTGTTCTGTCTAAGTAGACACCCAGGTTTCGCACTGTTTGAGCAAACTCAATCTGCACGCCTGAGAGAGTAAAGGATGGTGTATCTTTTAAAGATTTTAATTTTTGAGCGGTAGCAATTGGGATCACCTCAGTCTTTTCATCATTCAATTTGAGCTTGTTTATTGTCATCCAGTGCTTAACTGACTCCACTGTCTTCTGTGTCATATTAAGAAGCTGAGGGAGCTGAGAGGGGATCACGGATTTCTGAAGTTGGGTATCATCCGCGAACATGTGATATACCATGCTCACGAGCTAAACTAGACTTTTAGGCTAGCACTAAGCGATGTTAGTTAGTACTACGTGGCCTTCGTTAGTACTGTACGCGACCGTTTGTCTTCTTGCTCCCCCTCTCTCCTTCGTTAGTACTGTACGCGATCGGTTGTCTTCTTTGGGCTCTCTCTCTCTCCTTCGTTAGTACTGTACGCGATCGTTTGTCTTCTTGCTCTCTCTCTCTCTCTCCCTCCTTCGTTAGTACTGTACGCGATCGTTTGTCTTCTTGCTCTCTCTCTCCTTCGTTAGTACTGTACGCGATCGTTTGTCTTCTTGCTCTCTCTCTCTCCCTCCTTCGTTAGTACTGTACGCGATCGTTTGTCTTCTTGCTCTCTCTCTCTCTCCTTCGTTAGTACTGTACGCGATCGTTTGTCTTCTTGCCCTCTCTCTCTCTCCTTCGTTAGTACTGTACGCGATCGTTTGTCTTCTTGCTCTCTCTCTCTCTCCCTCCTTCGTTAGTACTGTACGCGATCGTTTGTCTTCTTGCTCTCTCTCTCTCTCATTCGTTAGTACTGTACGCGATCGTTTGTCTTCTTGCTCTCTCTCTCTCTCTCTCTCTCTCTCTCTCTCCTTCGTTAGTACTGTACGCGATCGTTTGTCATCTTGCTCTCTCTCTCTCTCCTTCGTTCTTAACCCGAGGAACTGTTCGTTAACCGAGACAAAAAATTCGCAGTTTTTGTTTGTAACCTGAATTGTTCGTGACCCGAAGTACAAGTGGCATCCTTTTATCTTTGTGAGACGATAGAGCAGCTATTGACGCTTCACAACGATAGAGCAGCTATTGAAGCTTCACAACGATAGAGCAGCTATTGAAGCTTCACAAACTGTATCATAATGATGATCCTAGTAAAAAATTGTTTAGCTTCAGTTCGGGTTGCACAAAAGGAAAAAAAAAGATTTTCAAACAAGGACTTCATCAGTACAACAAAAAAACATTTATATGTGTATAAAGTAAATTTATATATAGGTGTATATCAAATTTGCGTGTCACCCATCTTGTTGTTAACTGGAAGCATTTATTTATATTTGAAGGCAATATTATAATCATTTAAAAAAATATAATTCAGGCTAAATAAATATTTCGGAAAAAAATCATAGAACTATCGAAGTATTTCTCTCCTGTCCAATGATTTGAAGACCTTGACACGAGTCTTGCTTAAACACATTCAGCTACAATTCGAACATGGATCAATCCCTGAAAGCTAATGAATAATCATTCTGAGCAACATTTAGATTTTAAATAAAAGTATTAAAGTAATCTTTCAGACTACACTCAATAATCTAGAAAATATAAAAAGATTTAAAATAGAAATGATCATAATCGTGTATGGGACATTTAATCCCTTACGCCACCTTTAGGTCGTTAAACTGTACTTTATATTCCATGCCCAGAATCAACGAGACTACAAATAATACATCAGATTATCGTTTATCTATATAAAAGAAATTTCTAGCCTCTTACAATTCTTCAGATAATCATTAATCTACGTGGAAGAATTTTTATGTTCATGTATATATTTGCAGCCTGGTCCTATGACGTAGAATCAGCTAACGGTAAGATCAATGTTCTGGTGTGCTTAAGAAGTGTCATAAATTTATCAGCCCCTAAAATGTACACGTTTATCTTTGAGTTAATTGTTTTATCTTACAACTTACAAGTTATTGTTTTATTTTACAACTCACACGTATTTGTTATATATTACAACTTACAACTCATAAGTCATTTTTATCGACTATGGCTAGGGTAGAAATTTGGACACGTGACATAATATCGGTGTTTAACTTTCACAAGTTTCCTAGATTCAAATTTAATTAATCTTGATGAACTTCTTGAGGTCTTTAGGTCCCAAGTCATGGTGGCTCATTCACTGGGACTGTGCCGGAATGATGCAGTCCCCCATCAACATTGAAACTAGACATGTCATTTACAACAGAGACCTGGGCCAGTTTGATTTCTCCACCTATGTAGCTACTGATGATTTCAAAATGTATTTGATCAACAATGAAGGTCACTACGGTGGGTCATGGAATTATGTAGGTCATGGAATTATGTAAGCAATTAATGCAAACCAATTAATTATGTAGGTCATGGAATTATGTTAATTAAAATATATTTCTTGACGTCTTGTAAAGGAGCACCATCAAGGTCTTATGCAATCATCTTTGGTGACTTATTAAAGATACGATTTAGCGAATGTCATATCTTTATTATCAGTATCATTTGCTTGCTTTAAAAACTGATAAAACAAAGACATTAGTGCGATGGATTAACTTCAATAAATCATTATGCTATAAGTGTCTTTTAAATTAAAACATTCCAATGAAGTCAGGAGTCACTCAACTGTGACGGACATATAGCAGATAAACAGAGTTACACAGTACATGTACTTCAATTAAAAAAAACTGAAAACTAACCCCGAACACTGCCTGATCGACATGACACAGGCTGACATGACACAGGCTGACATGACACAGGCTGATATGAAACAGGCTGACATGACACAGGCTGACATGACATAGGCTGACATCAAATGCCGACAAATTGTGCATTACACTCGGGTAATATTTCATGGATCCTATTTATTTACGACGCTCCTATATTTTATACAGCAGTCACAAAAATAGATCAAACATTTCCCCTTCTGTTATTAATTAAACAAAAAATATTCCAAATCACAACTTCTTTCATCCCTCTGAATTACTTTACCAATGAGATGGTGTTTTTCCTGCCACGAAATGAAATCACTCACTGTTATGAACTTGCACGAGGTTCATTTAGTCTCTTTATAGTTCAGACATTTACACACACACACACACACATATATATATATATATAAGATGCGATACAGTAAAATACGCATTTTGAATCACTGAATGTTTTGTTCTTACTCCTCTTTCTAAAACATCATTACTTCTTCACATTCTTCTTTCTTTCCACGTTCACTCAAACATCGTGTCTCTTGTACCTTCACTTCAAATTATTGATCTCGACTCCCTTTCTCAAAGTAAATCTTTTGCTCACTGACATGACCGAAGCAAGCCCCCTTATTTTTTAGACTTGAGGGTTTTAACCCTCTTGGGGCGAATGGCTCCATGGATGGAGAACGAATGGAGTAGTGAAAAAGACGGATGTCCGATCTATCGGCCCGATTAATCAAGCTTCGAGATTGGCTGGTTAGTTTTCGTACCAGCGATTCAGATTGATTATGACATACTCCTGCATATCATGACACTGTAATGGAGGCCTTTGTTGATAATGGTCTAGCTTTATTTGTTTGCAGGAATTATTTGTGTGTGTATCTCAAGTAATATTGTAAAATTTTAAAATGTCGGACGGTGACACTGATCAAACTCTCCTTTGTGATTTTGTTATTCTATCAGTGAATCTGACACTGATCAAACTATCCTTAGTGATTTTGCTATTCTATCAGTGAATCTGTCACTGACACTGATGAAAACAACTAGGAAATTAATGAAGACGATCACAATGATGATGTTCACGCTAATGTTATGAACCCTTGGTTAGTATTAGGGGCCCTCAACTGGATAGCGATGATCCCTCTGAATTTTTAGACAACATAGGTCCTATTAATAAGACAATAGGGCCCCATTTGAGTACTTTATGCTATTTTTTATATTAAATAACTCTCAACTGTTTATGAGAGAGAACTCTAAATGCAGACACCATTCTCAGTAACATCCAGCTTAAGAGAAGATCCCTAGGTCATAAATAAGGACCTGTTACAGTGAGTGTCTGTAACAAATGAAAAATAAACAGGTGCAGGAAAAGGAGTAGAACCATGTGCCAGAGGTGTCTGAAGGGCATCCATGTACCAGAGGTGTGTGAGGGGCATCCATGGGCCTTGTTTCCTAAAAGCAGGAGTGTTAAGACTTATTTAAGCTTCATCCATCAGAAAATTCATACAATTGATACAAGTAAGCCATGTTTATTATAAGTTTAACAAAACCAGATAATGGGCTATTATTTTTAAATATACAAGGGTGACCATTCTCCTAAGAGCCCGTTTGTTCCCACTTCTCCAACTATGTGCTACACATACTGTCCTTACTACGCGATACACATACTTCCTCTACTATGTGCTACAAATACGTCCCCCACTATGTGCTACACATACTTCCCTTACTAAGTGCTACACATACTTCCCCTACTACGTGATACGCATACTTCCCTACTAAGTGCTACACATACTTCCCTTACTAAGTGCTACACATACTTCCCCTACTACGTGATACGCATACTTCCCTACTAAGTGCTACACATACTTCCCCTACTACGTGATACGCATACTTCCCTACTACGTGATACGCATACTTCCCTACTACGTGATACGCATACTTCCCCCACTACGTGCTACACATACTTCCCCCACTACGAGCTACACATATTTCACCCACTACGTGCTACACATACTTATCCCATTACGTGCTTCACATGACTTATCCCATTAGGTGCTTCACATGACTTTGTTTCCCAGTTGAAGTCATGTACTCTGACAGCGCCCCAATTTTCTTGAGACAAGGAGGCCTTCCAGATGATTACAAAATACACCGCATACAATTCCACTGGGCGAGTGATGATTGGCATGGCTCAGAACATGGCGTGGATGGCTCATTTTTTCCATTGGAGGTAACGCAATATCATTGAGGACTCATTCATTCTTTTGAAGGTATGATAATATCATTGAGGACTCATTCATTCTATTGAAGGTATGATAATATCATTAATGACACATTCATTTTCCCTGGGTAAGACCTCTGAATTTAAATTTGTATGGGAGGTAGGAAATTATACATAGTAAAAGGGGGGGCACTCTTTTTCCCCCTGCACTAAGATTAATCATATCATATATATAATATTATGTATATCATATATTGTCATGATGCAAGAAGCGCCGTCCCCTCCAATTATAACTATTGAGGGCCATACTCTGTCGGTTGTTGAGCATTTCACATACCTTGGATCCAATATTTCTAGTTTTCTCTCCATTGATGAAGAGATAAACATCAGGATCGAAAAAGCAGCAGCAACTATGGCTAAACTGAATAAGCGGGTGTGGAATGATCTCAATCTAACTGAAAAAACAAAGCTACGTGTCTATCAGGCATGCGTGCTTAGTACGCTCCTATATGGCAGTGAAGTGTGGACCACATATACCAGTTTCGAGCGGAAACTCAACAGCTTCCAACAAAGATGTCTGTGTCGCATTCTAAGCATCCGAAGGCAGGACAAGGTGACTAACACAGAGGTCTTGGAATGTGCCAAAATGTGTAGCATATTCTCCGCTCTTAGCAAGAAGCGCCTTCGCTGGTTAGGCCATGTAAGGAGAATAGAGGAAGGCCGTATTCCAAAGATGCTGTTGTATGGAGAGTTGGCAGAAGAGACAAGACTTATTGGACGGCCTCGTCTGAGATATATGGACGTTTGCAAAAAGAGCGTGAAGGAAGCGAACATTGAAGTCAACAAATGGGAGATCATTGCCGAACAACGTTCCAGCTGGCGAACGGCAGTGTACGAAGGAGTGAAAAAGGCAGAAGATGTGCGGAACGAAGCCCTTGCAACAAAAAGAACAGCATGGAAGGCCAAAATTAACCAGGAATCATCATTCTCCTGCGTGAAATGCAGACGAGATTGTCATTCCAGGATTGGCCTAGTGAGCCACTCGTCGAAGTGTAGGACTAAAATATAGCTACTCCATCGTCTCATGAAGACGGAAGGATGCCATACATATCATATATTATATATATATAAAATTTATATTTAAGAATGAGCTAGGCTGACCGTAACGACAAAGAAACGAAGAGATTTAAATACGTTCGGATTCTTAAAAACAATCATAGTTATTTTCTATTATTTTACGGAAATCGAATAAATTTAAAAACGCAAAAAATGTATATCCCCTTTTTTTTTAGTGAAAGATTGAGTATTATTATTATAAATTACAAATACATTTAAAGTAACAACTAAGAAACTATTTTAAGCATTGTATCCGAATTTATAAGTTATGAAAAAAATAATTAATAAAACAATTTTGATCTAAGAATTACATCGTGATCATCACATTTATCGGAAAAACCCAAACATCTGTTATTTTTGTGTGCGTTTTTAATGCGTTGTCATTATTGCGAAATAAAAATAAAATTAATTTGAGCAAAATAAATACGCAAATGACGTTACAGTGCGATTGCCTATTTTAGCCAAAGATCTAAGTTTCTTTTATTTAATAACAGAAGTGATAATATATTTTCCCCTTCTTAATAGAAAAATTGTTAAATATAATGGATTAAATTACTTATAAAACACACACACATTTCGCTCTGTATTTTTGACATTTAATAAGTTTTTACTTTTTATTCATTCCAAAATATATACATCTTTTATTAAAATTATAAAGTAGTAAAACCATAACCTTTAAATATACTTTTTATAAGAAAATGCCTTTTATGTCAATCAGTGTCAATAACAAACCATATGAAGTGCAAAAAAAATGTGTTTTTGTGTACATAAGTGGGCTAAAATCGCATGGATGATTTTATTTTATACTAGCGGATATACCCGCAAATTTGCCGGGAATGCATTCGGAACAAAGGAACTTCAACAGTTTACAGCCTTATAATTATTCCGATCCCGGTGGGCTCCCAATCCAGTCGGTATCCCGCTCCTGTTAGTATACCGTTCCCGATGGGATTCTGATCCCTCTTGATCTCAATTCCAGTATGATCCCAATCCCGTCAGTATCCCACTCCCGTTAGTATACCGTTCGCTGTGGGATTCCGATACTAGTTGGTTAACGATAGCTGTCGGATCCCGATACCTTATGGTACCGATCTAAGCCTAGTGATAATTATATATAGCTTATATAAGAAAAAATTAAATAGGGTCCCCGGTCGCAGAGTGATATATATATTGAGTTCGGTACCCATCGGTATTTGAATATGGATAATCAAGTGTATGTGTACTAAGTTTGGTCAAGATCCATCTATTCATGCAGGAGTATTTGTGGTTAATTTTATTTATAAAGCTCATATATGAAAAAACGACATTTGGGGCCCCCGGCCCTAAATCGAATGTCATTAAAAGTTCATAAACCCTTAATATTTCCTTCCGGATAATGATGGATATATGTGCCAAAATTTAGTCAAGATCCATCCATCCATGTAGGAGTATTAAGCCTAATGACCCATAGAAATTTCTGGAACATTGTAGATTAAATGTATTATCCTCCTCGAACTGTGTAAAAACTAACTTTTCTAAGTAATTATTCTTCGAATACGAAAAATTATACAACTAAATGCATTTCAATAACTGTAGTACATTTAAGTTAAAAGATTGGCCCCGGGGGCCCATTCCATAATTGTACCGAATTAGTTTTGACTGAGATGGGGCCCACTAAAAATCATTCGGGTAAGTTATGACGCTAAAATTTTTAATTTGTCCCATTAAAATCTATTGAATAATGCCATAGATATAGCGTTTTAAAGTTATCGAACTTTCTAACAAATTCTAGATTGGATATTATTAGTTTTAAATCCAACGATATTCCAGTACGGACAGTGAAGTGTATTGCTACCACCCTAGGCCTATATCCATCAATTCACGTAGAAACTATAGTGATGTCTAAGCCTTAGAAACTATAGTGATGTCTAAGCCTATTGATATTTATATATCTCATATAAGAGAAAATGAAATGGGGCTCCCGGCCCAAGAAGAATGGATATTATGAGTTCAGTACTATGAATTTGATCGATATCCATCCATTCAAGTAAGAGTATTTGTTTGTAATTTTTATATAGCTCATATAAAAAACGAGTTTGGGGCCCCCGGCCCCACATGAAATGTTATTAGATGTTCTCGACCCCGTAAGAGTTCCTTCTGGATAATGATGGATATATGTGCCAAGTTTGGTCAAGATCCATCAATCTGTGTAAAAGCCTTTGTGGAATTGACAAACCCACAAACAAATTTTCACTTTTATATATATACTAGCCGATATACCCGGCGTGGCCCTGGATTGCTTTAGGACCCCGATCCCGGTGACCTACAGATCCCGTTAGTATACTGTTCTCTGTGGGATCCCGTTTCATCTAGGGTTCCTCCTTTCCAGTGTTATCCCATTTCCCGGTAGGATCCCGATTTGATTGTGACATAGATATAGCGTTTAAAGTTATGGAACTTTCTGGAACATTCTAGATTAAATGTATTATCCTCCTCGAACTGTGTAAAAACTGTCTTGTTTAAGTAATTATTTTTTAGACTTGAAAAATTATACAACTAAATGCATTTCTATAACTATTGTAAATTTAAGTTAAAAGAGGGGCCCCGGGGCCCATTCCATAATTGTACCGAATTAGCTTTGCCTGAGATGGGGCTGGGGCCCACTAAAAATCATTCGGGTACGTTATGAAGTTAAAATTGTAAATTTGTCCCATTAAAATCTATTGAATAATGCCATAGATATAACGCTTTAAAGTTATCGAACTTTCTGGAAAATTCTAGATTGGATATTAATAGTTTTAAATCCCCCGGTGTTTCAGTACGGACATTGAAGTTCATTGCTACCACCCTAGGCCTATATCCATCAAATCACATAGAACCTAAAGTGTTTTCAGAGCCTATTAATACTTATATAGCTTATATAAGGAAAAATGAAATGGGGCCCCCGGCCCCCCAGGAATTGATATTATGTTTCGGTACCCTTTGGTATTTGAGTATGGATAATCAAGTGTATGTGAACTAAGTTCAGTCAAGATCCATCAACTCAGGTAGTATTAATTAAGCCTATCGATATTTATATAGCTCATATAAGGAAAAATGAAATGGAGCCCTCGGCCCCAGAAGAATGGATATTATGAGTTCAGTACCCTTCGCTATTTGAATATGGATAATCAAGTGTACATGTACTAAGTTTGATCGATATCCATCCATTCACGTAGGAGTATTTGTTTGTAATTTTTTGATATAGCTCATATAAGAAAAAAACGATATCGGGGCCCCCGGCCCCACACGAAATGTTATTAAAAGTTCTCAACCCCTTTAGAGTTCCTTCTGGATAATGATGGATATATGTTCCAAGTTTGGTCAAGATCCATCTATCGGTGTAAAAGCCTTTGTGGAACAGACCCACAAACCCACAAACAAACAGATTTTCACTTTTATATATATATATGATATGGTATATGATATGATATGTGATATGATATGTGATATGATATATGATATGATATATGATATGATTTTAAAACTGTGTTGGGGGGGAGGGGGATACGATACTTTCATTTTGCCTAAGCCCGCACAAGATACGCATCAGCCCGCACAAGATACGCCTCAGCCCGCACAAGATACGCCTCAGCCCGCACAAGATACGCCTCAGCCCGCACAAGATACGCCTCAGCCCGCACAAGATATTCCTCAGCCCGCACAAGATACGCCTCAGCCCGCACAAGATACGCCTCAGCCCTCACAAGATACGCCTCATCCCGCACAAGATACGCCTCAGCCCGCACAAGATACGCCTCAGCCCGCACAAGATACGCCTCAGCCAGCACAAAATACGCCTCAGAATGATAATATAGTAGAAAACAAAGGCAGACGTTTGGTTAGAATTTTAATGAAGATATCAGTAGATCAAAGTCACTTAATATAAAATATATTTAAAATGAAGATATCAGTATATCAAAGTCACCTAATATAAAATATATTTAAAATGAAGATATCAGCATATCAAATTCACTTAATATAAAATATATTTAAAATGGTATAGGGACCTACAGAGTTTTTGTTGTAAATTTAAGATTAAGTTTTCAAAATGTGGTAGTGTATGCCCAACAACGAACAATTTAAAAACACGTGATATTTGCAGTATTTCTCTATCGTAGAAATCAGCCGTCAATGAACTCCTTTACTGAAAATAATGATTTAATTAGTGATCATTTGGATTTGGTAATTTAAGTTTAAGGTCATGTTTATAGGGAAAAAAATATTATTGTAGTTTAGGGGCCCAAAAATGGGTAGGGTAAGTGTATAATATATAGCAGATAAATACTTCTCAAAACTTTTAATGATGTAAAAAACATCATTACATAAATAGTTTTTTAAAGCACAGAATTGTGATGCGTTTTCGTAATAGCAAGTGGAAACAATCGCCAAGTGCCTGCCATTATTATCTCGATACTAATTTCCTATTGTGCTAACCTGATTGCAGTCTCCCCCATTATTACCCTTATCTCGATACCATCGGGTGATATTTCTTGAATATTTATAAAAGTGAACGTTTGTTTTGTGGGTGGCTTTGTTCCACTAAAGTTTTTTAATTGCTTGATAGATCTTGACCAAACTTGGCACATATATTCATCATTATCCGGTGGGAACTCTTAAGGGGCTATGAACTTTTTGAAATGCTCCTTTTTGGGACCTGGGGTCCTGAATTCGCGTTTTCCCTTATATGAGCTTTATAAAATTAACAGCAAAGCTCGGTAGCAATACGCTTCATTGTCCATATAGAAATATCTGGGGCATTAAAACTAATAATATCCAGTCTAGAAATGTCCAGAAATTTCGATAACTTTAAAAATCTTCATCTATGGCATTTTAAAATAGATTTTAATGGGACAAATTTTAAATTTTATTTCCATAATTTATCTGACTGATTTTTATAGGGCCTGATCTGAGGCAAAAGTAATATTGTAACAATTATGGAATGGGCCCACGCTTGAGCCCCCTTTCAACTTAAATGCACTATAGTTATAGTAGTGGATTTAGTTGTATAATATTTCGTATTCGAAAAATAATTACGTAAAAATTCATTTTTTCTACGTTTCGATGAGGATATTAAATTGTATCTAGAATGTTCCAGAAAGTTCTATATTGGTCTACGGCAGTGTCACTAAACTACGGCCCGCGGGTAGGATACGGCCCGCTATGTCAGTTCATCCGGCACGCCGACGGTACTTGAATTGGCTTGATAAAACGTACTGAACACGAGACATTGTGATACAATTTTAATTTGAATATTATGTTTAGAATGCTAGGCCATCTTTACACGTGCGGAGATTTCCTGGCTGCAACGCGTCTTAAATTTACCATTGTCAGTTTTATATTATGGTATCTCTATTCTCTTGTTTATTGCAGACCTGCTTATCCTCGAACTCATGAAATCGTACATTATCGTTTCAAAATCGTACAATACATTATCTTAATTGTAAATAAAAAACATACAGTATATATAATGAATACAATAACTATTCGCATCGCAGTGCATAATGGAATCGAGTTAAGCTGGTGCAAAAAAAAAAAATTAACTTCTAAAAGTAGATGACCAACATTGTATTGCAGTCTGTGGTCACTTTGTAATGCAGACGTGTATCTGCTATAGATATTAATTTATAATTGGTGGACGTACAGATCACGTTTTTCACTGGTAAAAATAAAGTTATTGGTGAAATATAACGTGGTTCAAACTCGAAGTCAGATTAGCATACAACAAAATGTATTGAAATAAGAATTAATGACATCATAATTTTAAAACTCCTACCAAGTAACTTGAGATTTATTTCTTAGGAAAAGCTGGTTTAAAAAAATGAAGAATCAATATCCATGATGAAGCATATTCCAGCTGATCTATCAGAGTCTGATAACTAACTGTAAATGGGTGAGAGGAAGAGGGGTCTTGGAAACATAAAGGGGGGGGGGGGTTTTTCATCACATTTCACCCAACGAAATAATTATGTCGCAAAATTACGACATACAGCAACAAAGAAAAAAAAAGCGAAGATTGGCTAATACTGTCACTAAGGCGACTATGCTAATATTACAGTTGCTGTGTCTAGCGAGTTAATTATGAAACATACAAAGCAATAATATTACCATCACCACTATCATTAGGAAAATGAGGTGCTGCTTGTGGTAATTTTATAGACATAAAAATGTAGACCCCCCTCTCCCCGTCACACCTGTACACAACATCTCCCAAGTCAACACATCGAACGAGATTGACTAATGAACATTTGACAACAATTCTTTTGATTGGATGCAGCCATTCCAAACCAAACATTGATCTTGAAAGTTAAATGTCAGTTTCACAAATCTCACTAAACCTTTTCCTGCCTAGTTTGTAAGATTCGTATATGTGCGCACGAGGTCTGATTATCTTTTTACTAATGTCGCCTTCTTTGATGACTTTTTAAGTAAATAAATATGTTGGTTATCTTTATTTTTGTTCTTTGCACCCACTCACCCATGATATACATGGAATACTAAACTTAATTTATTTTGTGTCTTTTCCCCCAGAGCTTTCGTTCTGGCTTGCAAGTATTTTACATAATGATTATACGGCCCACATTCGTCATTTTGTCCGTTATCCGGCCCGCCGTGAAAAAAATTTGGTGATCCCTGATCTACAGGAATATATAATGCGTATCCGGAAATTTGATCGAAAGAAATTTCGTCTACGGAAAATTGATCGACGGAAATTTGATTGAACGGACATTTTTGTCGAATTGTTTTTTTAGTTTATACGTTAAAATTTTGCGTCAAATTTCTTTTTGAACGCATTATTTTGTTTGACTATATAGTATAGTGCGTTGAAAAAGAAATTTGACGAAAATTTTAACGAACTGAAAAAAAAGATTCTACAAAATTTCCGTTCAATCAAATTACCGTCGATCAATTTTCCGTCGACGAAATTTCTTTCGATCAAATTTCCGGTAACATATATAATGGGATCTAAACGCTAATTTAAATGTTCGTTTAGTTCTATTCATTTTTATAACGTCATGGGGATTTTCTCTAAACATGCCTTTCGTAATCCTACTGGGAACAAAATCCCACTGGGAACATGATCCCACTGAGGAACAGGATCATAATAGGGAACGATATCCAAGAGTAAATTTGAAACCACCGGTAACGCGATCCCATCGGGTAACGGGATCTAATCGGGATCCTATCGGAAAACTGGATTCCATCGGAGAAGAGGATCCCATCGGGAAATGAGACCCACCGGGAAACGGGATCTCACCGGGATCGGGAAACCATCAGTATTGGGATCCCATTGGGATTGTGGTCATAGAGTACAAAATAACAACTCTGTGCTACCGCTGCTTGCATGATCTGGCGCCGTCCTATCTCCAAGCGCTCATGACGCCTTATGTACCCACTAGACAACTCCGCTCATCCGATAGTGGCAAACTCTCGATACCGCGTGTTCGACTTGAGACTTACGGAAAGCGCACGTTCGCTTTTGCTGGCCCAACCATTTGGAACACCCTTCTTGACGCTCTCAGACACAACCAGACGCTGGAGTCCTTCAAGACAAATTTAGAAACTCATCTATTTCGCAAACACCTTCTGGGGTGAAGTTGTCTACAATCTTTTCCAGCTAGTTATTAAATTCCAGCTTTGTTTTTGTACCGCGCTTCAAGCCTTTGGGGATGAAGCGTGATTTTTCAAATGAACTTTATTATTATTATACCGGGATCCAAACGGGTTCGGGATCCCTCAGGGAATAGAGATACCTTCGAAAAATGGAAAAAGGCTGTAGAAGTTGTTTTTTTTAAATGCAGAACCGGGGTACGCCGGGTATATCGACTACTTATTAAAACATTTGAACAATCAACAGCTAATTTAAGCACATTTCCAAGACATTGACCAATCAACAGCTAATTTAAACACATTTCCAAGACATTGAGCAATCTTTTAATTGTGTGATCGATCTTTAAAGATTAAATCAATCGATTCAAAATCAGGTAAATATTTATACCAAATTAAAAAATACTTTGATCAACAATGAAATATTATTTACAATCATTCATATTCTAAGAAATCAAAATTTTTTTTTTGAATTTGAAATTATATGTATCTTTTTTCCAACAGATGCAAATCATTCATTTTAAATCGCGGTTACATAACTACTCGTACGCATCAACTCAACCTTTTGGACTAGCTATCATTTCCTTCATGTTTAAGGTAATTCATATATAAACAATAATAATGTTATAGGTTGGTAACCGCGAAATGGTTCTTGGTATGAAGTATTCAATGGTTATACTTTTGTATAACTGAAAAACATTGTCTAACGTTGCCAGACTTTTCAACTTAGGCGTGTTGTGAATGTAATATGAAAGAAATGCACCATTCATGAATGTATCATTAAGTTTAAATTCGCTCTGGAACCTGTGTTATACAACCACGTAATGTTAGGCTAACTGCCATATAAAGTGACACGCTGCAAGGCTAGCTGCACTATACAACAACACAATGTTAGGCTAACTGCCATATACGCCAACACGCTGAAAAGCTAGCTGCACTATACAACAACACAATCTAAGGCTAACTGCCATTTACAATCTCTCGATGTAATATTGCTTGTTATATTCACCAAACACTGTAACTCTACTTACAGCTACATAATTATAATGGAAGAATAGCTAACATATACAGCACATAATGGAAAGATAGCTGTCATATACAGCTACACAATGGAAGGATAGCTGAAATATACAGCACATAATGGAAAGATAGATGTCATATACAGCTAATGGGAGGACAGCTGCCATACTCAGCAAATAAGGCAGCTTCTAAATACTGTCACACTATATAATACTAGCAAGTAAGGCAGCTTCTAAATACTGTCTTACAATATAATGCTAGCTTACATACAAAGACATTTTGGTCACAATAAGTTAACAAAACACGATCCTATATTTATTTTCTGAACACAATTTTTAAGCTATGTCAGTTCTTTACATTGTCCAAACAATCGGTTTACATGGCTATAGAATAATAAGATTTCATTGAACTTGTCCTGACTTCATTTAAATGAAGGGCCCTCTCAAAAAACACGTGACGAAAAGGTCAATCAAAATGTGTAACAAAAATAACATTAAATAGCCATATTTATAATAAATTTTGTAAACATTTTGGGGACTATTAAATTTGATATCCAGGCTAGTAACAGCCTTCCAATTAAGTCCTTTAAACTGCTGATGATACGGTAATACAGTCCGTAAGTTTTACCAAAACATTCCGCGACCGAGCAAGAGCGAAACCTGATGGAAACATCTATTTCAACCGGCTCGACTCTCTGATGGAAACATCTATTTCAACCGGCTCGACTCTCTGATGGAAACATCTATTTCAACCGGCTCGACTCTCTGATGGAAACATCTATTTCAACCGGCTCGACTCTCTGATGGAAACATCTATTTCAACCGGCTCGACTCTCTGATGGAAACATCTATTTCAACCGGCTCGACTCTCTGATGGAAACATCTATTTCAACCGGCTCGACTCTCTGGTGGAAACATCTATTTCAACCGGCTCGACTCTCTGATGGAAACATCTATTTCAACCGGCTCGACTCTCTGATGGAAACATCTATTTCAACCGGCTGGACTCTCTGATGGAAACATCTATTTCAACCGGCTCGACTCTCTGATGGAAACATCTATTTCAACCGGCTCGACTCTCTGATGGAAACATCTATTTCAACTGGGTCGACTCTCTGATGAAAACATCTATTTCAACCGGCTCGACTCTCTGATGGAAACATCTATTTCAACCGGCTGGACTCTCTGATGGAAACATCTATTTCAACCGGCTCGACTCTCTGATGGAAACATCTATTTCAACCGGCTGGACTCTCTGATGGAAACATATATTTCAACCGGCTCGACTCTCTGATGGAAACATCTATTTCAACCGGCTCGACTCTCTGATGGAAACATCTATTTCAACCGGCTCGACTCTCTGATGGAAACATCTATTTCAACCGGCTGGACTCTCTGATGGAAACATCTATTTCAACCGGCTCGACTTTCTGATGGAAACATCTATTTCAACCGGCTGGACTCTCTGATGGAAACATCTATTTCAACCGGCTCGACTCTCTGATGGAAACATCTATTTCAACCGGCTCGACTCTCGCAGGAACTCTGCGTGTAAACTAGCCTGGCTGATTAAACGGTCGAACACCTATTAGCGGAGTGCACGAAAAATCAGGGCGCTTTGACAGATCACCCCCGGATGCCTGTGTTCATCGATGAGGCTCACCTGTGAAATTATTGTCAGAGTTTGATTTGTTATTGTCTTGGTCACTCATCGTCCGTCCACATCTACTCTACACCTTACTATAAGTTTCTACAAAGACATAGATTATACTCGCTGGATCTTCTAGTCTAGCTTGATTTTCTCTCACAAAGGATGACACCTAACGCGAGGCGAAAGACGAATAAGCTTTGCCCGCAACTGAAGCAATTGACCAAAACTAGTGATCCGGTGCTATCGTATGACTCCCTGGACATGGGGTATAGGAATAAACCTTAAAATTTTGGCTTGGAGACTCGCTGGACATGAGGTATAGGAATAGCTAAACCTTGAGCTTTTGGCTTGGAGGCTGTTGTCTATTCTTATGGCTTGCACGGTGGATATTATTATCACGGGTCTGTATGAACTTCTAAACCCATGTGCAACGATATTGGGAATCGGGTTGGGACCAGGGAGGCACCGCCCCGCGGGGAAAGTCAAGAGCCCCCTCCCCCCGGGGGCAAAAAATATGTATGTAAAACAATAAAACAAAATATATTTTATTAAAAAAAAATACCAAATTGTAATTTTTTAAACAATTTTAAAAAGAATATTAGCTGGTGTCATTAACCGATTACAATTAGTGGAGTCTATGAAATATCGCTACGCTCGATATATTTGATTATCCGTATAGTTAAGGCTAAGCTTCATATAAGCTTATATGAAGAACAATGAATCTTGTCCCTCGGCACCAAAGACTCACATTTGGTCTTCCCAGGTGTCATTTTTACTTTAAATTGAGCGGCGGGATTTTCGGACATCTCCAGAGTTTCTATCGAGAAAGGTAGCGCGGCAAAAGGTTAACGCACCTAGGGTGGCGCTAACACTAGGCGCGCCGCTGGGCAGTATATATATCAGCACCAAAATTGGTTGTCGGGTCAAGTAATGCTGCCATTTTATCGGGAAATAGGGCAGCAATCGAGCATCCCGACGCAGTGGCGTAACTGGGTTTTTGGCGCCCTTGGCTAATTTATTTTTTAAATAATAAAAATTTAAAAATTAGAGATTTAGCGGCGCCCTTTTGAACTGCCGCAGGCCGGCGCCCTTGGCAACTGCCCCAATGCCAAGCCGTTGTTACGCCTCTGTCCCGATGGCTTTCCTAACCAGAAATTGTGTGATTATTTAACAAACAAGAGGTGCATTTTGGAGTATACAGTATACAAGATTCGAATGTTTTGATAAGAATATCATTGATCAGGGAAAATAATTTGTCAAGTGTCAGGGGAGGCATTATGGCGACCAGTGCCATACACAAACTAAATTCATTCTCGTTGTGGTGCGCCGAAGAAAATCATTTGACACAAGATTAGATTCAACCCCGTTAAGTCACATTGAATGACGTCAAGGAAAGTTGGGGGGGGGGGGGGGGTAATCAGAAATTTAGGAATCCGAAGAGTCTTGAGCAGGGCCGGCCTTAGGTCATTGAAACCGATGCAGCCGCAATGGGCCCCGCACTTTCATTGGCCCCGCACTTTCATTGGACCCGCGCGCATTTAAGAGGTATGCCTGAAAGAAACCCTGGTGGAATCTATGAAATATCGGTAGGCACAATATATTCGATTATCCTTATATTTAAAGTTAATCAAAGTATAGTATTCGGATATAAAAATCTCACTCACCACTCCAGTCTTACTTCGTGTTGTTCGCAGATTTCGCTATTTTTTTTTAAAATTTTGCAACTTCACAAGTTGAAAGACTTTAATGACACTGTATTAAAAAAAAGTATATACCTATGAAGGTCTACAATTTTGATAATTGTTAGTCAAGTATTAAACATGTGCAATCTGTTTTCAAATTATAGTTCATCCAAAAAGCATGACTAAAAAATTAAACACCATGCTTTGTTTTTCTAATTTAGAATTTAACAGCGCAAAGAAATAGTGCACGTTTCATAAATTATTATTAAATCAAAAGTTTTTTTTTGTTTGTTTTCTTTCCATGTGCTACCTTTGTTACAAAGTTTCCTGAATAACAGATTTGTTCTTTTTTTTTAAATACTTACACTATATTTTTTATTTTTAACTTTCCATGCTGCTTCTCTCTTTTTAATGTCCGAAAAACAAACAAAGTGCCTCATCTATTGGCATTGCAGCCATTTTTTATACTATTATTGCCAATTCCATTTTTTGGTACGTGTGTTAAAAAAAATATTGTTCCTAATTCGTCAATTTAAAATAGATTCTGTGGATTTAAATAAAAATATTTTAACGTTTGGCGAAGAGTCAACTTAAGAAAGTTATAGAAGTTTGAAATTCCAAATAAAAATTTCAATCTACTCAATATTGGGAAATGTATACTTTATTTGCATACGAATATTCCTTAGATAAAATTACACATTAATAAATATTATGTCTTCTGTAAACAACTCATGTCTTCTTAAAATAGTTATGCCGTTCATATGAAATTTATAAAAATGACCAGTTTTCAAAACCCATAAAAAACCTGTTTTTCTTTCTTTTTGACTTTGGTAAAATTAGGAAATATTTAGAAAAGGTAGTCTAAGCATTATAATTATAAGTAAGTTTGTTTTTTTCCATTTGCGTTCAACATATAAAATAATGTTTAAGAGAAGTGCAATCTGAGAGACTTACTAGAAGGACATGCTGAAGGACTTAAGAGAAGTGCAGTCTGAGAGACTTAAAAGAATTGCAATCTGAGAGGCTTACCAGGCGGACAATTTGAGAGACTTAAGAGAATTGTAATCTGAGAGACTTAAGAGAAGTGCAAACTGAGAGACCTACTAGAAGGACAGTCTGAGAGACTTAAGAGAAAAGCAATCTGAGAGACATAGTAAAAGTGCAGTTTCAGAGTCTTAGTAGGTGCAGTTTGAGAGACTTAGAAGAAAGGCACTCTGAGAGACTTAGAAGAAAGGCATTCTGAGAGACTTAGAAGAAAGGCACTCTGAGAGACTTAAGAAAAGTGCAGTCTACGAGACTTAAGATAAGTGCAGTCTACGAGACTTAAGAAAAGTGCAGTCTACGAGATTTAAGAAAAGCGCAGTCTGAGAGACTTAAGAAAAGTGCAGTATGAGAGACTTAAGAAAAGTTCAGTTGAAGAACAAAGGTTGTTGAACAATGACCCGTGAAGATTGTCTTGGCTTCCCGAAATGACAAAAATTTCTGCCACTGCTTGTTTGAAGATGAAGTTATTGAATAAGGAGTTTGTTTTCCTCATTCAAGTAATGATTTTTGTAGTATGATTGTATCCGAGTTGATGAATGATTTTATTATTGTTTTCCTTTGTATTGCTACGACTTGAGTCCCTTTTTTCCCCTTCCTTTTCTGCAGCTGTCCAACAAACCTAATCAAGCATTGAATGGCATTATAGTAAACTTGCCGAACATTCACAAATCCTGTAAGTTCAAGAAATATTCAGTAATCATTGACAAGTATCCTACACTTTACCAAACGTTGACAAGTATCCTACAATTCACAAAACATGTAAAAGTATCTTTCAATTCACCAAACATTTACAATTATTCTACAAATTACCAATCCAATGCTGTTGCCCTACATTTCAACAATCTTATACAATAATACATCATTTAAAGAAAAAAATTACTTTATTATTTTTTATTCATTTAAATTTATCATACAGTCTCCTAAAGTTCAATTTTAATATTAATGTTGTATTTTCGTTTTTTGCATTGCTAAGATGTCCAGGGTTAAATTTTACGGTGGCTTTGCAGATACCCGGATATCAAGGATGATATTTCAATAAGGGATTTGAGAAGCGCTTTTGTTTTGCCGATATCCGCTGCAGCAACTCTCCAGACAAAAATGTTAGCTGCAGCTCCACTCTGAGGTCCGGCCAAATTTGAAAAAAAAAAAGAAATCATATAGAATATTAATTTTGCACCGATTACTCTGAAGTCCTAACATAAAAAAATCGCATCCAATTATTTTGCTCCATTCTTCTACACATGCGGCACCACAGGGAGGGTATTATTGTTGGTAGAAGAGTGTTGCACCATAGCTTCTAGAAAAGGGAGGGTATTATTGTTGGTAGAAGAGTGTTGCACCATAGCTTCTAGAAAAGGGAGGGTATTATTGTTGGTAGAAGAGTGTTGCACCATAGCTTCTAGAAAAGGGAGGGTATTATTGTTGGTAGAAGAGTGTTGCACCATAGCTTCGAGAAAAGGGACGGTATTATTGTTGGTAGAAGAGTGTTGCACCATAGCTTCTAGAAAAGGGAGGGTATTATTGTTGGTAGAAGAGTGTTGCACCATAGCTTCTAGAAAAGGGAGGGTATTATTGTTGGTAGAAGAGTGTTGCACCATAGCTTCTAGAAAAGGGAGGGTATTATTGTTGGTAGAAGAGTGTTGCACCATAGCTTCGAGAAAAGGGACGGTATTATTGTTGGTAGAAGAGTGTTGCACCATAGCTTCTAGAAAAGGGACGGTATTATTGTTGGTAGAAGAGTGTTGCACCATAGCTTGTTAAAATATTAGGGTAATATAGTTTAGATGAGTGGGTGGGTCAATTTTAATAAATTATTTTTAAAAAAAATTCCTATTTATTTGTATTCTTTAAATGAATTTATTAAAAATTTTGGAACTCTGAGCATTAAGAAATGTTACCAGCACTAGCTCCGCTCCATTTCCGGACAAAAAAACCTGACCTCCTACTCCGAACTTCGCACCAAATTCCTGATTTCAATCGTTGAATCAAAAGAAATTGGAATTAACAAAATATGAAAAATTCACAACATAATAATAAAACAATCGGTGCTTCTTTCAGACATCTCTTGGAGGGTGGGTGGGGGACTACCCCGGAGCAGGAAATGGTCATATATTATACTTATATTATATTATTATACTCTCCAAACATTTGATGATCCGAACCTGTCATGTTTGCATTGTATAATCGAAGCTTTTGCGTTTTTTTAATGGTGAAATGTGTACTCTTTGGGGTCGAACGGCCCTTTCACAAGGGTCGCCAAAAAGACAATCGGAAAACATATATACTGTACTATTATAAAGTAGATACGAATTTCAATTTCTGTGGTTGGGAGTCGCCACAACACGAGGAACAGAAGTAAAGGGTCGCGGCAATAAGAAAATTGAGAACTACTAAATGCTCTTTCTAAATTGTTAGTGGTTTCTTCTTTTAGACAATTTTGTTCCCGGCGGGTGGGGGGGGGGGGGGGGGTATCAGATGTTCGGGTGGGCATCTATCAGCGCCAACATGAGAGAGTGCCAGGGAGAGAGTGCCAGTGAGAGAGTGCCAGGGAGAGAGTGCCAGCTAGAGAGTGCCAGGGAGAGAGTGCCAGTGAGAGAGTGCCAGTGAGAGAGTGCCAATGAGAGAGTGCCAGGGAGAGAGTGCCAGTGAGAGTACCAGGGAGAGAGTGCATGTGAGAGAGTTTCAGTGAGAGAGTGAGACTGTGCCAGGGAGAGAGTTTCAGTGAGAGAGTGCCAGTGAGAGTGTGCCAGTGAGAGTGTGCCAGCGAGAGATCCAGTGAGAGAGTGCCAGTAAGAGAGTGCCAGTGAGATAGTGCCAAGGGGAGAGTGCCAGTGAGAGAGTGCATGTGAGAGAGTGCCAGTGTGAGAGTGCCAGTGAGAAAGTGCCAGTGAGTGAGTACAAATGAGAGAGTACCCGCGAGAGAGTGCCAGTGAGAGAGTGCCGGTGAGAGTGTGCCAGTGAGAGAGTGCCAGTGAGAAAGGGTCAGTGAGAATGTGCCAGTGAGAGTGTACCAGTGAGAGAGTGAGAGTGCCAGGGAGAGAGTGCATGTGAGAGAGTGCCAGTGAGAGAGTGCTAGTGAAGTGTGCCAGTGAGAGAGTTCCAGTGAGAGTGTGCCAGAGAAAGAGTGCCAGGGAGAGAGTGCATGTGAGAGAGTGCCAGTGAGAGAGTGACAAAGTGCCAGTGAGAGAGTACCCGTGAGAGAGTGCCAGTGAGAGAGTGCCGGTGAGAGAGTTCCGGTGAGAGAGTACCCGTGAGAGAGTGCCAGTGAGAGAGTGCCGGTGAGAGAGTGCCAGTGAGAGAGTGCTAATGACAGTGTGCCAGTGAGAGAGTTCCAGTGACAGTGTGCCAATGAGAGAGTAACCGCAAACGGTATGCGCAAACGGTGTGAGCGACTGAGTTCTTAGTATCCATAATACCTGAGGCAATTTCGACCTCAAATTAATGTTTTTAAAATTACGTAAATTAAGGTTTTTCAAAATTAAACAAATTTGGAATTAAAAATAGAACAAACAATGTGACGTCACAAATTCTCGAACACACTCTCCCCCCCCCCCCCCCCCCCCCCCCCCGAGCGTGATTTAGCTTCGAACGACCCCAAAGCTAAATATTATGCATCGCTCATCTTTTTTAAACCAATGACCGTAGCCATCCTTGAGATATCCCAAGAGTTCACATCACTTAACCCTATTTATCAAACATCGCTTGATCTCTTTAAAACCAATAAACACACGTCTTTGATTTTACAGTCGATCACTTAACCCAGTGGTTCTCAATCTTATTATTGCCGCGACTCTTTACTACAGTTCCTCTTGTTGTGGCGACCCCAACCACAGAAATTTAATTTCGCTTCTTGAAATATCCCAAGAGTTCAAAGTAGCTCACTTAACTCTATTTATCAAACATCGCTTGATCTCTTTAAAACCAATAAACGCACGTATAGCTAAATTGACCTAAGCATCAAAGATATACCACTTGACATATTTCTTTGTTTCAGACACACCTATAGACTTGTATGGTGTTTTACTTAAAAGATTTATACCTGATGGCCACTTAGATTTTTATAGATACTACGGAAGTATGACATCCCCGCCGTGCCATGAATCCGTTATCTGGTCCATAATGGCCCAAACTCTTCCGATATCTGGAGATCAGGTAACATTTACCTCAGTCTTCTGGTATATCAGCTAACCCTAGAATCAGTATATTGGGACATCTGAATGTCAGGTAAGACTTTACCTTTACCATTCCGGTCAAACATTTGGACATCAATGGTGACTGTGACCTCTTTAACCACTGTAAAAACCTGGTTTTGTTAAATGTTTACCTATAATGATTTTTTTAAAATTGGCTTTTCAATCAGCCATTGATACGATTTTCGTTTTATGGATACTTCACTTTTCCCACACCCATCCATCCATATTATTACTATACATCAGTAGTGGCACTACGGCAAAAGCAACTTCAGTCTATTCGGTTCACCAAGTAAATAGTGAGTTTGTTGAAAGAGAACTAGTTATCAAGCTAGTTTTACAAACTTCAGCCAAGCGCACGCTTCGACTGCGAGTTATAGGAGCCAAGATCATGTTGCTCCAAGATCCATGAATTAAAAGATCCAGGTGTTGTTCTATCCAGAATTCCATTTCACGTTTTGACGACTCTACACCTTGTTTAACTTGTTTTATCCTAGCCAGATGTTTTCATGACATGGTCCAAAAGTCTACATCAGAAAACTCTCTGTTCTGTGCCACAACTTTTTCTCGAATTCCTGCCCTTCCTATCTAACCAAAATTCTCTCTGTCTATTCATCCCTTCGACAGCTTCGCTCCTCCGCAGACGAGCGTATTCTTTCTGTCCCCAAGACTCGCACAAAAACATACGGTGAAAAATCTTTCTCTTACTGTGCCCCCAAACAATGGAATTCTCTTCCACTACACATCAGAAATATATCAACCATCACAGCCTTCAAAACTGCACTCAAAACACATCTATTTAAACTTTACTATCCTGACTGATTCCCCCTCTGAAAGTTAAACGATGCTGCGGAGTGCCGTCCATGGCTTCACATGTAAATTGATATGGAATGGTTGGTTTTTAATTTATATTTTTAAGTTCATTTTAATTTGTATGTACAGCGTGGTGAGCCCAGACCTAGGCTGGGGTACCACGCTATAGAAAACTACCCATAATAATAATAATATCATTCAAGATTTTATGTCTGTCATATGAGAATGACTTGTGTCATTTCCAAGTGATTTTTTCCAGTTTATGACCTATCAAGATATTACCACACTCGAGTAGTTCACAGTCGTAACTACTAGAGGGCATCATTTCCTTTTCTGTCACCTCTAAAAGCAAATTCCTGTTACGGGTTGTAGAGCTAGGTTGTATCGATGTACCTTTACATCATATCAATCACGTATACGATCTACTATTCAGAACTGTGGTTGTTGGTGTCCGAACAAGTTTTTTTTATTAAATGAGAGATAATTGCTGCTGTGCAATGACGTAGGTGACTGGGAAGTGATAATCAAACCCATCATTACATACAAACCGTCATGGCTGAACCCCGGTGCTTTATCCAACATGTGCTGTTACCAGGGCCATGAGTTCAAATATCCAGAGCTCTATCCAACATGTGCTGTTACCAGGGCCATGAGTTCAAATATGCAGAGCTCTATCCAACATGTGCTGTTACAAGGGTCATGAGTTCTAGGCTCACTTTAGCATTTTATTGCATCGAATAGTGTAAGTCAGGGCTCTCAAACTCGCGGCCCGATATCTTGCAGCAAAATTTAATGTTAATGCGGCCCGCGTTTTTTTCCCAAGTTACGAAACATTCTTTTTTATTTTCTTAAAAGCTTTCCCCACTGTTACAGCCCGCCTGTCTATCATACAGTGTTACAGCCCGCCTGTCTATCATACAGTGTTACAGCCCGCCTGTCTATCATACAGTGTTACAGCCCGCCTGTCTATCATACAGTGTTACAGCCCGCCTGTCTATCATACAGTGTTACAGCCCGCCTGTCTATCATACAGTGTTAAAGCCCGCCTGTCTATCATACAGTGTTACAGCCCGCCTGTCTATCATACAGTGTTACAGCCCGCCTGTCTATCATACAGTGTTACAGCCCGCCTGTCTATCATACAGTGTTACAGCCCGCCTGTCTATCATACAGTGTTACAGCCCGCCTGTCTATCATACAGTGTTACAGCCCGCCTGTCTATCATACAGTGTTACAGCCCGCCTGTCTATCATACAGTGTTACAGCCCGCCTGTCTACCATACAGTGTTACAGCCCGCCTGTCTACCATACAGTGTTACAGCCCGCCTGTCTACCATACAGTGTTACAGCCCGCCTGTCTACCATACAGTGTTACAGCCCGCCTGTCTATCATACAGTGTTACAGCCCGCCTGTCTATCATACAGTGTTACAGCCCGCCTGTCTATCATACAGTGTTACAGCCCGCCTGTCTATCCTACAGTGTTACAGCCCGCCTGTCTATCATACAGTGTTACAGCCCGCCTGTCTATCATACAGTGTTACAGACCGCCTGTCTACCATACAGTGTTACAGCCCGCCTGTCTACCCTACAGTGTTACAGCCCGCCTGTCTATCATACAGTGTTACAGCCCGCCTGTCTACTATAAAGTGTAACAGCCCGCCTGTCTACTATACAGTGTAACAGCCCGCCTGTCTACCATACAGTGTTACAGCCCGCCTGTCTATCATACAGTGTTACAGCCCGCCTGTCTATCATACAGTGTTATAGCCCGCCTGTCTATCATACAGTGTTACAGCCCGCCTGTCTATCATTCAGTGTTACAGCCCGCCTGTCTATCATACAGTGTTACAGCCCGCCTGTCTATCATACAGTGTTACAGCCCGCCTGTCTATCATACAGTGTTACAGCCCGCCTGTCTACCATACAGTGTTACAGCCCGCCTGTCTATCATACAGTGTTACAGCCCGCCTGTCTATCATACAGTGTTACAGCCCGCCTGTCATTTTGAGCTGTGCAGGCCTGTTATAAACTATTCACTTTGTCCATCACCAGAATTCTCTCTTCGTAGTGACATAACAAAATAATTGGTGCCATAATCTTGTGACATCCTTAAATATATTGTCTCGTATACCTTACTCCCTCACTATAATAATTAACTCACCCCCATGTTTTAGCTCTATTATCACCTTAGCAGCCTGTCCCCCATCCTAATATTACTCGCCATCTTGTTCTCTCAAAATATTATTTAACTCACGACCTTATTCTTAACCCTATTATCTCATTACTCATCCTGTTATCACCTCACCACGTCTCACTTATCCTGGACCTCACTGTCGTTTCCATCACCCTGTTATCACCTCACCACTCTCTCACTCTATTATTACCCTTGTTATTTGCTACCTCCATGTTGCCACGCTATAGTTTCACCACAATTTTAAACCCTTACTACCTAGTTCCCTCACGCTATTACCTCCCCTTACTACATAGTTCCCTCACGCTATTACCTCCCCTTACTACCTAGTTCCGTCACGCTATTAATTCCCCTTACTACCTTGTTCCCTCACGCTATTACCTCTTACCTCCATGTTCTTTCATCCAATTATTACAGTACCACCAAGTGCACTGTATTAGCCTCACAGTGTGATTACCTCATCTAGTAGCCTCACAGTGTGATCACCTCATAATCTAGAAGTCTCACAGTGTGATCACTTCATCATCTAGTAGTTTCACAGTGTGATCATCATCTAGTAGCCTCACAGTGTGATCACTTCATCTAGTAGCCTCACAGTGTGATCACCTCATCATCTAGAAGTCTCACAGTGTGATCACTTCATAATCTAGTAGTTTCACAGTGTGATCATCATCTAGTAGCCTCACAGTGTGATCACCTCATCATCTCGTAGCCTCACAGTGTGATCACCTCATCATCTCGTAGTCTCACAGTGTGATCACCTCATCATCTCGTAGTCTCACAGTGTGATCACCTCATCATCTCGTAGTCTCACGGTGTGATCACCTCATCATCTAGTAGTCTCACAGTGTGATCACCTCTTCATCTAGTAGCCGCAGAGTGTGATCACCTCATCATGTAGTAGCCACACAGTGTGATCCCCTAACCATCTAGTAGTCTCACAGTGTGATCACATCATCATCTAGTAGCCTCAGTGTGATCACCTCATCATCTAGTAGCCTCATCTTGTTATTATATCTCTAGTATTTGTCCACCAACCTTACAGATCCATGCATTCAGAGCACTACGCAATCAGAAGAATGAGTTTATTTCTGACAATTACCGACTTATCTCCACCAAAATGGTTCCGAAGTTGGTGACAACAACAAGAAGGACACCTATGAGATCATCAGGACACTCTCACCTCCACGGTTTACTCAGTGTGATCACCTCATCATCTAGTAGCCTCATCTTGTTATTTTATCTCTAGTATTTGTCCACCAACCTTACAGATCCATGCATTCAGAGCACTACGCAATTAGAAGAATGAGTTTATTTCTGACAATTACCGACTTATCTCCATCAAAATGGTTCCGAAGTTGGTGACAACAACAAGAAGGACACCTATGAGATCATCAGGACACTCTCACCTCCACGGTTTACTCCATCATCAGGACACTTTTAACCTCAGTGGTTTACTCCCGATCAGTTGTCATTTTTTATATGCTTTTTATCATGGTAATGTTTGAATTCCCATCATGGCAATGTGTCAATAGTTATCATGGTAATACTAAGTTGATTAGTTTACAGGTAAGATATATATCCATTTAATGTACATGCCAAATTTCAGGCCTGTACGTTTTAAACATAAGTATTCTTGGAGCCATTTCTTTTTCATACACTCACCATAAATTCAAACCATAAAAATTACTTTTAAAACATGATCAAACCAAATAGTCCTACGTTCAAACCTAAATTTCAGTCTTAAATTATACAATCCCAGCATGGGCACCCGCACTATGGGTCAAGGTCAGGGCCGGGTCAAGGGCAGGGCCGGATTAAGCCATTTTAGTGCCCAAGGCACAAACCCACATGGGTGCCCCCTTCTGCCCGGGGCCCCTGATCTTTCACTGACCGTGACCGCTGGTATGTTCAATATTATTCAAAGAAAACAGTTGTTAACAAATATGTTTGTAGTTTGTATAACTATCACTTATATAAAACCTACAATAAAGTATTTCTGTATTAAAATTAATAGTTAATAAATTTTGAAATAATAATAGACAAAAATACTTTATTTTTTATTAGATGAAAAAATCAAAAAGATATTGTCATTTACATTTTAAAGTTTTTTTTTCTAGATTTACATCTAGCGAAGTTTTTGAGTATATCGTCAAAGTTACTTTTGCGCAACACATCTGCCTCGATCATAGGCAGAGATAAGGAATCGAGCCTTTCTTGTTTCATTGTTGATCTATTTGTCTTTTTTGTACGTTTCAACTGAGAAAAAGAGCGCTCAGTTGAACAGTAATTAACCATTAATGGTAAAAATATGCGCAAGGCGATTTCAGCATTTTGGAAAGGCACACTCGATGTTGTCTCTTACTAATACTTTGTATAATTCTCCATGATTGAACGTGTTGTTTTACGATTTTGATGCAGGAAACTTGTGGCGAATATATGAATGAAACTGTTGTAGTTCAGTACATAAATTATTGTTCAGATCTTTAGGATAAGCATTTATTAGTTCTTCACAACACTAAGATGTTTGTGATAGTGATACATCGACCAAACAAGAAAATCGAACTGCTACATCATTATATACTTGTCCTGGTCTACTCATTTCCGTCTCAAGTTTGTCAACAATGGCGTAGAATGCAGATATACGAAATTTGTCTATGGCATTCAGAGATACCTCAGGGGCATCACCATCAGTGACCACTGTCGTTCGTTTACGATTACGAGTCAAAGTTGACTTATAATCTACACCTATTTTTGCAGCTTCTTCAAATCTTTCAAATTCATTCCTAGATTTATGCAAGTGATCTGCTAGTGAAGAATACAAATCAGCAGACGTCTTCAAGTTCACATGCTCATTTTGTAGAGCTTGACTAACCCTGTGAAAATGCTGTAATACCTCTTCCCAAAAAACAAGCATGAAAGCAAATTCTAATTCTTGCATCTTCTTTGCAATGTTTTATGCTTGTCTTATGGTGTCTCTTTTCTGTGACTGATCTTCTTGTATACATTCTAAAGCTTTTAAAATCTGAGTATGAGACTTTAGGATAGCTTCAGTTGCAACAGCATGTGCTTCCCATCTGGTATCGGAAAGAGACTTTACCAGCGTTTCATTCACAAGGCATCCTTTCAGAATCTTCCATCTGTTGGTTGAAGCTGAGAAAAAAGTATAGATCAGTTGCACTGTGTGGAAGAAGTTTACTGCCTCTAAACATGAGTAAACGGCACTTCTGCCTACAAGATTTAGTGAATGGGCAGCACAGGGTATTATATAGCAAACTCATTTTCCTCTAGAATTTTTTGTGCATGCCCTTGTAGCACCCGGACATATTAGCTGCATTATCGTAGGATTGACCTCTGCATTTCGAAAAATCAATTTTGCAAACTTCACGTAAGTACTGCAGCACTTGCTTAGCCATATCTTCACCGGTGTGATTTTGCAGCTTCAAGAAAGTCAAAAAGCTTAAAATGGGCTCTCCATCTGCTACATATCGAAGATAACTGATCTATATGTGAAATATCGGGTGTTGAGTCTACTGACAAGCTGAAATAATCGGAAGCCTTTACTTCATCTATAATTATTTCACTGACTTATTTGGAAATAATTTATTTACAAGCCGAGTGAGTCCGCATGATCCGCATTTTACTCATTACCATTTACCAGGAGTTTTTTAAATTGTGTATGCGCTTAATTTTTAAGCATTCAAGATTGTACCAAACTTGAATGTGAATTTTTATTATAATGTATTTCTTCAACTTCATTTTCATAGCACTTGTTCAATTTTCAGTTGTTTCTGGACTTACATTTGTTCAAAAAAAATATTTCTTGAGGACTTGTGGTGCCCCCAAACGATTGGTGCCCAAGGCACGTGCCTTGTTTGCCTAATGGTTAATCCAGCCCTGGTCAAGGTGGGTCATATGACCCACCCTGGAAAAGAAAAAAATATTATTAAAATATTTGCACTTTACATTATGAATACAAAATAGTTAATATTAAAATTAAAAAACTTTCTTTGTTTACGTTACAAATGACAAAAGGTGATGATGGGTGTAATACACGTTGTAACTTTACAAGTGCGTCCACATCAGCCACACTTACAAGTAGAGACCGACTTAAGTCATTTCCTGATTTTGGCCGAAACGAAAACAGAACCAAAAGCTTATCGAACTTTCGGCCGAAACCGAAGCCGAAACCAAACGTTTAAAAGACTTTCGGCCGAAACCTTAGTCAAAACCAAAAGTTTAAAGAGACGTTCGGCCGAAATCGAAAGATTTAAATATTTCAAAACTCGTTTTCGCACACGTTCTGCGCACCGCGAAAAATGACTTAACAACTTTGGCAATATTTATTTGTCTTAAGTCACTCTCACACAATTTACCCAAGAAAGTGAACGTCCACCCCCAACCCAGCCACCCCCCTTTTTGTGCAGTGTCACTTTGACCTTCGGTAAGCTACAAACGCCGTATCTACTTTTTGGCCAAGCGAACTTATCGGGACCTCAACATCCCTCTTTACCATCTACATTGGATCGGGGTTAACTTTGAAATAGTGAAGTTATCATTGTCCCTTGAATGTTAGCTCTTTTATCATGTCATCACACAGACCCACACACTCACACACCTACACAAAGCCACACACACTCACACACACACCTACACACAGCCACACACACACCACCGGAGGGAACAAATAAATTCTTTGTATCGTCACCGTAAATCTATTTCTGTTATCTTAATGTTAGTCCAACTCAAAGTTTGTATAATTGCTTATGTATGGTACACTTTTGATTAGGCATTCTTTGGAATGCCTGGTTCACCCACTTCACATGTAATATATACATAAATCTAATTTATTAAATTTTTGAAATGTAATTCTAGAATTTAGAATACAGAAATCAATACTATAACAAAAAATGTATCTAAGCTTGCTTTACATACTATAAAGAGTACTAGGCATAAAAATTTAAAAAAAAAATAAAAAGTTATAGGGGGTTTAATCTATATAGCGTAGGCCTATACACCATTTATGCGCATGATAATGATGAATGTCAATGAATTAATTAATTGCATAGGTCAAGAGATCCCAAATTTAAATAGAATAAAGGAATAATTTAAAAAATCATAAAGGAAATGTTAGCGTTCCTTAAGATTTTTTGACAATACTTTTTACCTTTGACTATGACAAGAGGATGATAAATCAACATTTACCGGTATGTCACCAATGAATTATTTGAATAAACCTATGGTTCCCATTTTTAATGTAAATAAAACAAAAATACTAATATTATAAATTTTAAATATGAACATTCCACTAGTTTGTAATTTTTTCCACAAAACTATTTACCTTTCCCTTTGCCTTAATGAAATTTCATTTTTGGAAATATTGGACAAGTAAGTCATCATACAGATAGCTGTGAATATGGCTCAAACAGGATTTGTTACATTTATTTATTATACGATGACAGCAAGGCGTCGAGCAAAATTGCCCCTTGTGCAAGTAGTCCTTTGGCCAACCACTTCACAGGCGATATATCAAAATAAAGAAGTCTCAGTAGACTCCCTTTGGTCTACTGTTAAGCTTTTTTCACTTCCGGATCATTTACTGCTATCTTGGAACGAAGTGGCTATTGGTACCCGGGTATCAGAAGTGAGAGGTTGGGATTAAAAAATTATTTAAAATATTATTATTGGGTTTGTAAGACCAAATGAGGTATCAAATGAAAGATAATTGAATGTACTATACGTTTGTAATATTAATTCTTCAGTTTAACTAAAATAAACTACCACAAATGACATCCGAATAGCATTAATCAAAATGGACCCAGACACGCAGCGCCGCCATTCGCACCCGGGTACCATTAGACTCAATGCTTGTATTTATAAAAATACAACATTTTAATTTGTTACTAAAAAGTAATATTCTTTTAGATTTGTGTTTGTTTAATTATGTGTTATCTCGTTTAACTAGTTCATTAATTAAAGTTTTTAAAAAAATATATACAGAAAAGGTGGAAGTTACATAAACAAAGTTTTAAATTGTCTTTCTTAAAAAGTTTTAAGTTTTACTAGATACAAAAAAGATTTTTAAAAATTATTTTGTAAAAACAAGCTTTTAACATCTTCAACAGCTTTAGGAAATTAAAAAAATTGACACATTTATATATTGAATGGCAACAAAGTAGGCCTATACTAGTAAGTATATTATTAAAGTTAAAGCATAGTGATATATTTCAATTAACACTCCACATTACGTTAAAAGTTGATCTGATTTTGTGAAACATAAGGAAGACACAATGCTTTATACTTAGCAAGATCAAGAACTAATTTAAAATATTATAATTTATGACTTTATAACAATTGAAAGATAGCTTGATTCCGTATTTTTCCGAGCATAGGCCACATTTATTTCTACATATATGAAAGTAAGTAAACTACATAGTATCACCTTTAATGTATGGATTAGACCAAACCTGGTACACATGCAATTGATTACCAAGGATCCAATACTGGTGTGATCTGAAATCATAAAGCCCACTCCCTTTAATTTTCCTATAGGGAAACAAGTAGACTACAAAACTGATTTCTCCGTGAACTACTTACATAAATATAAGACAAATATCATATAAATTATTATGCATGTAATGATATCTGGTTGTGGATAAAACTAAATTAAATGTCTGGTAATTATTTAAATATACCCTATGCAGATCAACCAGGCATACACGCATTAATAAAACCATTCACCAACAAATAAATACTTTACACGTGTTGACATTAGACTGGGTTTTTATATGATAATACATTTAACATTAAATTGTTATGAACCCAACTGCCACAAGGGGTAGCTCAAGTATTTATGTTTACATGTCTTTAACAACATTTAAAAAATTATAATGAAACTAAGTTTAATACGTTTTCTTCTGCATATAACTTTCCTTATGTTTTTTATTATCACAGTTTGCTTTGATCACAGTGTAACAAAAATCTAGGTTGTCTACAAAAAAATAAAATCAATTTTGAGATAAAAGATTTCTTATTTGATAGTCACAACCAATGTTCCCTTTATGATTATGCTACGCAGCCGTGCAGCTATCTCACAGACACCATGCAGCAGTTTTGAGTATCTGCGCAGCAAATTTTTATAAAAATAAATTCGAACATGCAGCACTACCAGAGCGGACTGTCAATTGGAACATGCAGCACTACCAGAGCGGACTGTCAATTGGAACATGCAGCACTACCAGAGCGGACTGTCAATTGGAACATGCAGCACTACCAGAGCGGACTGTCAAATGAACATGCAGCACTACCAGAGCGGACTGTCAATTGGAACATTATTATATGTTGTCTTATATAGCGCGGTACCCCAGCCTAGGTCTAGGCTCACCGCGCTGTACATAAAAATATTAGCAATGGAAACATAATCGTGACAATAAAATAAAGTGCATTTATGTGATACAAAAAACAGTTGTATAGATACAAAACAAAAACAAATTCATATTCACCCCACCCACCCCAGAACTTTTACATGAGACATACCATGGACGGCAGCTAGCAGCATCGTTTATCGGTCAGATGTGGGGAATCAGTCGGGGTAATAGAGTTTAAAGAGATGTGTTTTGAGTGCAGTTTTGAAGGCATGTGTGGTTGGTATATTGCGGATGTAACATGCAGCACTACCAGAGCGGACTGTCAATTGGAACATGCAGCACTACCAGAGCGGACTGTCAATTGGAACATGCAGCACTACCAGAGCGGACTGTCAATTGGAACATGCAGCACTACACGAGCGGACTGTCCATTGGAACATGCAGCACTACCAGAGCGGACTGTCAATTGGAACATGCAGCACTACCAGAGCGGACTGTCAATTGGAACATGCAGCACTACCAGAGCGGACTGTCCATTGGAACATGCAGCTCTACCAGAGCGGACTGTCAATTGGAACATGCAGCACTACCAGAGCGGACTGTCAATTGGAACATGCAGCACTACCAGAGCGGACTGTCAATTGGAACATGCAGCACTACCAGAGCGGACTGTCCATTGGAACATGCAGCACTACCAGAGCGGACTGTCAATTGGAACATGCTGCACTACCAGAGCGGACTGTCAATTGGAACATGCAGCACTACCAGAGCGCACTGTCCATTGGAACATGCAGCACTACCAGAGCGGACTGTCAATTGGAACATGCAGCACTACCAGAGCGGACTGTCAATCTGGATGTTGATGTTTTCTGTCAAATGTGCTTCAACTTCAAAGATAATGCGGGTGGATATTTCTCCATGAGGAAAATGTGGGAGGCTAGGAAACTGGATTATCTTAAACGATATATCAAGAAAAAAATACAGATGCTGTACAGAGACTTTGTTCTATACAGTCAGGAGGGGTACTGCAAATGCTTACAGAAAGGGTCGCTGATCGAGCCATGAGACAAGAACTTCATAAAATTTCTAAAGAAGACCAGGTTAAAAGTTTTGAAAACATATTCTTGACTATCAACATGAACACATCTATGAATGCCGTTCAATGCATACACAACCATATGGCTAAGTATGCCCCAGTCCCTGATAGCTGGTGCAGTAATACATACACAACCATATGGCTAAGTATGCCCCAGTCCCTGATAGCTGGTGCCGTAAGAATTACGCTTTTTGAGTTTGTTGATTCTATTGATTCTGTAGTAAAAAAAAAAATGTTGACATTATACTATACGCAAAGTTTCAGCCATATTCCGGTAATGTTTACAAGACAGTGTTTGTTAGATTTTGTCTTTGTCGGCATGTGACAGTAAACCTGTGGAGTCAGCAATAACAAAGTTTTATCTTGAGAATTCATTGGACATGCACACAATGGTTATGTTTACCTCTGATAGTACATCTGTTATGCTAGGCAAGAACAATGGAGCTGCAGCCATTCTTCGCTGATGTATTCCACATCTACTGGAACAACATTGCGTTGCTCAGCCTGCAGATTTAGGCATTGATTATGATTGATGATGCTTGAAAACATATAAATTTAATGGCAGACATGGAGACATTCCTTAGGACTGTGTATACCTTGTTCAGTAGGTCGACAGTATGGAAAGCCCAGTTGACTGAACTAGCTAAGGTATTTGAATGTGATTCCATAGCCTTTAGACTATTGAATGATATTATTAGATGGCTTTCGCGGCACTTTGCTTTACGAGCATTGCTGAAAAACATACACGTGTTGACTGAATAATGTGAGGAGCAGGGGGCACCTGTATAATGGTCCAGTTCATAAGTACTGTTTGAAAACACTAAGGGATCTGCAGTTCCAAAATGCATTGATTGTTTTTGATGAAGTTGTTGGTCTACTTGCTGAATTATGCAAGCTGCTACAAAGAAAATATCTTGCGACAGTCAAGGCATTCCAGTTTGTAAAAGCAAGGATTGCTAAGTTCCATGCCCAGTACTTCTGTGAAAATATGCACTTGTCCGAAGTGGTTGCTGAATTGCTTGCAAATGACGAGGATATAAATGAGTTCTATCCTAAAATTCGTTGAATGTTTATTTTTGCATCTGGACTCTCGTTTCACTGAAAGTGAGTTGATGCAATGGCGAATCTTTGAGATATCAGTGTTCATCGAAACTTCAAATTTTAATTTTGGCCGAGAAGAACTTACACCACTGGATTCTAGATATGCGGCATTCCTGGGAAACTATGATGATATTCTGCCGAAATTTAAGGATCAGTATTATCGTTACTTGCAGAAAAATATGAAATCTGGGTTAATGCAGACTTTCGACAAGATGTTTTGATTTTTAATAAAGGAGGAGCAATTCAGCAACATTGAAATTCTTTTGAATGTTTGTGCTACATTTCTTGTATCAAGCGCTGATTGTGGAAGTGGATTCTGCCTAATAAATATTATAAAAGTCAAGTCTAGAAAGAGGCTGGAAGAGTTACATTTAGACATGCTTATGAGAATTAAATCGTATCAGAATAATGGACATCGGGTCAACCTTGATGATGTGTACAAAAGATGGATATCGTTGAAAGATAGACGCCGGAGTACCTCCAGTGTCACGAGTTCCCTCTGCTAAGTTACCCTTGGTCTATATTCTACAACACCTCTGACACCACCTTGTTTTGATGTGTCCAAGGAAACATAATAACTATACAATAAACAAAGTCTTCAATATGACGTAAAATGACTACAGCTAATTTATTCTTTAAACGTGCTAAGTAGAGTGATATGCGATATACAATGAAAATAATAGCATGCGCTATGAGAAAATACACTTTGAAGTAATAGGATGATTTTCGTACATATATAATTACTAAAATGACATTATAATAGTGATTCTCAATATCAAGCAACTGAATCATCCGAGCGAAACGCTACCATACGACGAAGTGGAGTCTTGCAAGACTGTCGCCCCTCTACAGCGTGAATCTGCCCTTTGGTCGTGATTGTTAGCGTCTCTCGTTGTCTCTCTGTACTGGAATCTGCACACCGTCACGAGTTTTTAATGACAGTCAACGACACTAAAAGGTGGCTATTCCTGAAATATATGAATAAATCACCTACACCAAGTGATCTATGCTAAGCCCTATCTAACTACTTACCGTAGACTTCCAACATACTAAACCTCTACATAACGTAACTATCAGTCACACGAACTACCATAAAGCTCCTTCATACATACACCTTACATACACTTACCTCTCTATGTTGATACTGTTCTATGTTGATACTGTGGCAAGGCTGGTACAAGGTAAGTCTATGTGTCTGAGCTCTCACGAGAGAAGTCTCATGTGTGGGCCGTAGTGCTCAGTGAAACTACAGAATTAGATGTACTTACTTATAACCCTCGTTCCTACCCAAACTTCTTAGTTGGTCCAAGAATGCTCTCTATCAACACATTCCTGACCCTTATCATTTCCAGTCGATTAGGAATTTCCGTCGTTAACCCAAATTATCAATGCCTTCTAATTTCAGGTCAATTAGGAATTTCCGTCGTTAACCTAAAGTATATATGCCCCAAAACTACAGCAAGTTAAGTCCATCCTATAAGTCACCTTAACAATGGAGCTCTGTCTTGTACCCCGACCCAGTCCGTCGTGACATATACGTTACCCTAACAATGGAGCCTTCTCCTGTCCCGCCCCAGTAAGTCAACCAGTGGACACCCCCGCCCCAGTAACAGTCACCGTGTGACATTCAGAAATGAGTCAATCAAATGACTAGCGGCCATTGGTAGTGGGTGAGTTGGAATTTAAGTTGCTTCACCCAACGACAGGATAAATAATAGAAATAAATATAGCTTTGATTGAACTATTGTGACAACGTTGATTGAACTATTGTGACAGCTTTGATTGAACTATTGTGACAATTCTGATTATAATTATTTAATTATAGTTCATTTATTTATTTAAATAAAAGTTTTTTCACTTAAGTTCATTCTTGTAATTTCCCTGTGGGTGTAAAATTTTGCCCACAAAAAAATGATACTGTAAAAGTTTGCACATAATTGTATGATTTTGCACACAAACCAGCAAACCTTAGAGGGAACATTGGTCACAACCATCACTTCCATAGAAAATAGATCTAATTTACTCCAGATCAATATTTTAAAAGATTTATAAGGTGTATGATATATATATATATATATATATATATATATATATATATATATATATATATATATATATATATATGAAAAACTAAAATAATATTTTATAGTACCGGTAGGTTTTCTTCTTAATTGAATTTATTATCACAGTTTAAATTGAGAACATGTATTACTAATAAATAAACTTCAAGATTGAAAGATTTCATATCATAGCTTTTCTTTATCTGACCAAGCTGAGGTGATTGTGGTGCTTGCTGGAGCTGTGGAAGGTTTGAAGTTGCTATCAGGTGTTCAACATAGTTACCTTCCCTTACATTGATCCTGTAAATTATAATGCACTTATTTATTAAATTTCATCAGCTTTATTTTATTTGTACAGTGACAAAGCTATTTTAACAAATATATTATTATAGTTTCAAGAGGAGTAACTGTTCAAAGAATTGGTAACAACTAATTTCCATTGCCAGACAATGGTGAAGCAAGATTTCTAATGTATTTTACATTTTAGCCATAGCACAGACAAGAATGAAAGTTCAATATTTTTTGTCTTATGTTTAATGATTGCTCATATTGTCTAAAGAGAACTATATATGATCTCCCTTTGATCTATTTTTGTACCTCCTTTGAGTCTGGTATTTCTTCTTGTAAATGATACTGGACACGATAGCCACAATCAAACCAACAGTCAAGGGAATCCCCACAGAAATTCCAACAATCAAAGTTGTATTCACTAGAAAAATATATGTGTCAATCAAGAGATATGAGCAATTAGGGTTTATGTGGGCAGTTATGTTGACTATAAAATAATTGAAAACTATTAACATTAAAACAGTTGCTTTTAAAGCACAACACCAGCCAATTGTTAGTATTTTATACTAAAAATAACCTGCCAAACAATGGCTGAAGCAATGCATAAAATTCCCATCTACTAACTACTTGACATAACATTATTCAAGTTCAAGTAATGCACTCTATAAGAATCCTAATTATTGTTCACCTCTGGGAATTTTATTTGGGATACATATATAACTAGAGAATTAGTATTTGATTGTACATCATCACACCATTTATTTTTAGGACACACGCTTAACTAAAATGTAATTTTTCTAAAATTTTACAATAGTAAAATTGTATCTTTTTCCTTCAAAAGACTTTTGTTTATTAGATTACTTACATTCTTCATTGTTACTCCTGTGAAAAAACAAGTGGCAGATTTAAGGCTAAAAAATAAAAAAGTTGTGCACTAATTTATATTAGGTGACATAAATAAGACTTTTGTGGTAAAGACAATGACACAGAGTCATAGAGAGGGCAATGACACAGAGTCATAGAGAGGACAATGACACAGAGCCATAGAGAGGACAATGACACAGAGTCAAAGAGAGGACAATGACACAGAGTCATAGAGGACAATGACACAGAGTCATAGAGAGGGCAATGACACAGAGTCATAGAGAGGACAATGACACAGAGTCATAGAGAGGGCAATGACATAGAGTCATAGAGAGGACAATGACACAGAGTCATAGAGAGGACAATGACACAGAGTCATAGAGAGGACAATGACACAGAGTCATAGAGAGGGCAATGACACAGAGTCATAGAGAGGGCAATGACACAGAGTCATAGAGAGGGCATTGACACAGGGTCATAGAGAGGGCAATGACACAGAGTCATAGAGAGGGCAATGACACAGAGTCATACAGAGAGCAATGATACAGAGTCATAGAGAGGGCAATGACACAGAGTCATAGAGAGGGCAATGACACAGAGTCATAGAGATGGCAATGACACAGAGTCAAAGAGAGAGCAATGATACAGCGTCATAGAGAGGGCAATGACACAGAGTCATAGAGAGGGCAATGACACAGAGTCATAGAGAGGGCAATGACACAGAGTCATAGAGAGGGCAATGACACAGAGTCAAAGAGAGAGCAATGATACAGCGTCATAGAGAGGGCAATGACACAGAGTCATAGAGAGGGCAATGACACAGGGTCGTAGAGAGGGCAAAGACACAGAGTCATAGAGAGGGCAAAGACACAGAGTCATAGAGAGGGCAATGACACAGAGTCATAGAGAGTGCAATGACACAGAGTCATAGAGAGGGCAATGACACAGAGTCATAGAGAGGCAATGACACAGAGTCATAGAGAGGCAATTACACAGAGTCATAGAGAGGACAATAACACAGAGTCATAGAGAGGACAATGACACAGAGTCATAGAGAGGCAATGACACAGAGTCATAGAGAGGACAATGACACAGAGTCATAGAGAGGGCAATGACACAGAGTCATAGTGAAGGCA
This sequence comes from Omphiscola glabra, assembly GCA_964017045.1. NCBI lineage: Eukaryota > Metazoa > Mollusca > Gastropoda > Lymnaeidae > Omphiscola > Omphiscola glabra. The sequence goes on along the minus strand of OZ024804.1, from coordinate 854,852 downwards.
ATGACACAGATTCATAGAGAGGCAATGACACAGACTCATAGAGAGGGCAATGACACAGAGTCATAGAGAGGGCAATGACACAGAGTCATAGAGAGGAAAATGACACAGAGTCATAGAGAGGGCAATGACACAGAGTCGTAGAGAGGGCAATGACACAGAGTCATAGAGAGGGCAATGACACAGAGTCATAGAGATGGCAATGACAAAGAGTCATAGAGAGGGCAATGACACAGAGTCATAGAGAGGACAATGACACAGAGTCATATAGACGGCAATGACACAGAGTCATAGAGAGGGCAATGACACAGAGTCATAGAGAGGACAATGACACAGAGTCATAGAGACGGCAATGACACAGAGTCATAGAGAGGACAATGACACAGAGTCATAGAGAGGGCAATGACACAGAGTCATAGAGAGGACAATGACACAGAGTCATAGAGAGGGCAATGACACAGAGTCATAGAGAGGGCAATGACACAGAGTCATAGAGAGGACAATGACACAGAGTCATAGAGAGGACAATGACACAGAGTCATAGAGAGGGCAATGACACAGAGTCATAGAGAGGGCAATGACACAGAGTCATAGAGAGGACAATGACACAGACTCATAGAGAGGGCAATGACACAGAGTCATAGAGAGGGCAATGACACAGAGTCATAGAGAGGGCAATGACACAGAGTCATAGAGAGGGCAATGATACACAGAGTCATAGAGAGGGCAATGACACAGAGTCATAGAGAGGGCAATGACACAGAGTCATAGAGAGGGCAATGACACAGAGTCGTAGAGAGGGCAATGACACAGAGTCATAGAGAGGGCAATGATACAGAGTCATAGAGAGGGCAATGATAAATATAGCTTATTAAGGAAAGATTTTTTTATAGTGCATGCCCCATAATGATGAAGATTTATGCTTAAGAAAAGTAATCTCCTCATATCTTACTTGCAATAAGCTTCTCCATCTCCATTGAGTTGACATGTTTCATCTGAGCCACATCGTTCAAGTGCCTCTAGGATCAAACACTTGTCTTTGGTTGGGGGAACTGATGATTTTAAAATCACTATTTATGATATTTTGGGAAGATTGGAATATGAAAATGAAAAAAAAATTTGTAAATTTCAAATTGTTTTTTTTTAATTGATAAAATCTCTTTGAGCTTTATATTGTTGTTAATTTACTAGCTGTTACATTCTTTCTTGTTAAATTTCTCCCTGTAATATTTCCCACTCTGACAATGGCATCATGATGTGTCCCATCCACGACTAGTCCCGTCTCAGCTATTTGTAAGATGGCCTCCACCATTTTCTGGCATCATTTACATCATTGATCTGTTCAATGCTGGTGGTCAAGTCAACAATGACAATCCCTGGCCTGTGGGCATAACAAATTCAAATCAATGCAAGGTGGACATAGAATTTAAACACAAATAAAAATTAAAACCATAACTATAAAGTTACAGGTTTTTACTGAGCTTTCCCGCTTGATTCATTATTTGTTTAACCTATGTCAAGTTTTTCTTAATGAAACCCAAACTGTCCTCTATAATTTTTGGTTAGAAGCTCCAAAAGTGAAAAGCAAATTAATTACTATTCCAGAAGTATACTTTAGTTTTAAAACTAAACAATTATCTCAAAAGATTTAAAACTAAAAAAAAATATAGAAATGACAAATTACCTTATACTTATACTGTTGATAAGAAGTCGTTTCAGTCCAGTCACTTTTACTCTTATTCTCGTCTTTAACTAAATTAAAGTAAAATATAAGGAAACATAATTTAAGACCACTCTAAAGTCCCCTCAGATTATTATTTGATAGCATAGACAACTAACACATTTTTAAGGGCAGGACATAATGGACAGCTAACAATATTTTTAAAAACATGATGACATCTTAGACGACTAACATATTTTTAAAGACAGAACATCATAGAAAACCAACACATTTTTAAAATTAAAGACAGGGGATCATAGACAACACATTTTTACAGACAGGAGATCATAGACAACACATTTTTAAAGACAGGAGATCATAGACAACACATTTTTAAAGACAGGAGATCATTGACAACACAATATTAGAGACAGGAGATCATATACAACACATTTTTAAAGACAGGAGATCATAGACAACACATTTTTTAAGACAGGAGATCATATACAACATATATTTACAGACAGGAGATCATAGACAACACATTTTTAAAGACATGAGATTATAGACAATACATTTTTAAAGACAGGAGATCATAGACAAAACATAATGAATTTTATTGAGCACAAGTTAAACCCAAATATTACATTTACATTAGCCTCCATTTATTTTTAATTCTATATGTGCATTCGGCACTGTTACAACCAGTAAAATAATTTTTTAAAATGTGTCATAGTGACTTTAAATAATTATTACCTATCTCACTGGCCATTGACATAATATTCCTGTTATTAAATATTGTTCTTGTTATTACATATTGTTCTTGTTATACATATTGTTCTTGTTATTACATATTGTTCTTGTTATTACATATTGTTCTTGTTATTACATATTGTTCTTGTTATTACATATTGTTCTTGTTATTACATATTGTTCTTGTTATTACATATTGTTCTTGTTATTACATATTGTTCTTGTTATTACATATTGTTCTTGTTATTACATATTGTTCTTGTTATTACATATTGTTCTTGTTATTACATATTGTTCTTGTTATTACATATTGTTCTTGTTATTACATATTGTTCTTGTTATTACATATTGTTCTTGTTATTTTTATTTAGTTATCTACCTATTATAGACATACACTAAACTATTGGCACACTTTTACTTCGATTTTAATAATTTTCTTAAAGTTTGCCATTTTTTTGTAATTCAACTGGAAAGGTGACAGCCATTTTAAACAAGGGGCTGCCTTATTAGATATATTTCAGTGCATATCAAGGCTCCTAAAATCTTAAGTAAAAGTAAAAAGTTTTGTGTAAGACTAAGCTGTTGTATCAAAGTTTTCCTCTCTAGATATATCCAGGCTTAATAAGGATGATAGTAAAAGAAGCAATATAAAAAAATGCAACTAATATAAAAGAATCTTTGAATATGCTAACTAAAAAATAAATAATAATAATCATTTATATATTACTCACTATAACATTTTTTCAAATTATTTTAATCCATTTCATAACCTGCTCCACAAGAACATGAACAACTTCCAACGTCATTGGTGTACTTTTGTTGGCAGCCACTGGTGCCTAGCTGGCACTCGTCAATGTCTAGTTAGATGAGAGTAATAGAAAATTAAGTCAGATTATGTGATGTTGTTTTGTGTCTAGTTTTGATGTTGTGTGAGTGAGCGATAGTGTTTTTCCTTTAGTTCTTTCCCCTTTTAGCCCACATCTTTTACTCAGCCACGCATGATGTATTACCACGTCTTTTACTCGGCCACGCATGATGTATTACCACGTCTTTTACTCGGCCACGCAAGATGTATTATCACATCTTTTACTCAGCCACGCATGATGTATTACCCCGTCTTTTACTCGGCCACGCATGATGTATTATCACGTCTTTTACTCGGCCAAGCATGATGTATTACCACGTCTTTTACTCAGCCACACATGATGTATTACCACGTCTTTTACTCGGCCACGCATGATGTATTACCACGTCTTTTACTCGGCCACGCATGATGTATTACCACGTCTTTTACTCGGCCACGCATGATGTATTATCACGTCTTTTACTCAGCCACGCATGATGTATTACCACGTCTTTTACTCCGCCACGCATGATGTATTACCACGTCTTTTACTCCGCCACGCATGATGTATTACCACGTCTTTAACTCCGCCACGCATGATGTATTACCACGTCTTTAACTCCGCCACGCATGATGTATTACCACGTCTTTTACTCCGCCACGCATGATGTATTATTACGTCTTTTACTCAGCCACGCATGATGTATTACCACGTCTTTTACTCCGCCACGCATGATGTATTATCTATGAAGTATGACATTGGCAGTGTGTTGAATAAAAAACCTGGGTGTGTAATTATTGTTGTGAGCAACAAGAAGACATTTTCTTAAAATGAGTTATCATTTTGTTGAGTTGAGTGCATCTTCATATTGTGGACAGGAGATTCTTTTTTCTACTCTGAATGCCAATTATTACTGGTTTGTCATTATTGTGGACTGTGTTTAACCCAGTTTATAAATGATTTAAGAATACTGATTATTTGAACCATCTCATGATTTTTTTTGCTTGATGCTGGTTTACTACACATTAGCCTTGTAGGAGCTAGGTGACAGCAACACAGTTCTAGACTGACATTATTTCTGTGGCCGTACGGAGCGGACCTATTCTTAGACAACAAAAATCCATCACAAATGACTTAAGAAAAAATATATAGCAAAAAGGATTTCTTTAAGATACTTTGAAATTACTTGATAAATCAATGATCATTAAATTATAAAAAAATGTTAAATTTCTAACCTTACATTAAAACATGAAAATTTGTGTATAAAATATTTAAAATATGCTAACTTTGTTTAACTTACATAACAAGATTCCTGGTTAGACATAACAGTCTTACCTTACATGGCAAGATGCCTAGTTAATCTTATAATATGCTTACCTTACATGGCAAGATGCCTAGTTAATCTTATAATATGCTTACCTTACTTGGCAAGATGCCTAGTTAATCTTATAATGTGCTTACCTTACATGGCAAGATGCCTAGTTAATCTTATAATATGCTTACCTTACATAACAAGATGCCTAAATTTATAGAAAAATTATCTTGACAAGTCTGACCCTCTTAGTCAGTTTACAGCCTGGCATGGGCTTACCTTGACAAGTATGACCATCTAAAGCCAATTTATAGCCTGGCCCACAAACACAGATGTAACTGCCTTCTGTATTGCTACAGTTGCTATCACATTCATTGCTGAAATCCCAAGCACATTCATCCAGGTCTGTAGGGCAAGTAATAAGAATAAGGGAACACTTTTCATTACACGAACACTATCTCCTGTGTAGAACATGTGTATCAACTTGTCTTATATGAAATATTATAAATAATTTAGCTTCAAATTACAAACTTTTTTCTATATAGTTTGCCATTTTTTTAATTTCATTTATTATTTTATTCATTAAAGTTGCCATTTAAAAAAAAAACTCTATACATTTTTGGGTTTTGAATTGTTTTGCCTTCAACCTTAATTTAACGTTAAGATTGAGCAAATCTTTATTTCTAAAATGATTTTTGTTTTAAAGAAAGTTATGAAAATTCAAATCAATGTAAAATTATTTTAATGTATGAGTGAATTTTTATAACTTTATGGATTAAAATAGCCTACCCCTTAATTTAACATTTCAAAACCAAACAATTTTCATAAGCATCATCATTTCTCTCCCCTCTAATTACTCCATTCCAGGATCGGCTGGCGAGCCATTTGTTGAAGTGTACATAGACAGAAGGATGCCATATATATTACTTACAATTTTAAAACATGAAATAATTTATTATCTTTTTTTTCATTAATCAATAATAAGATTCCCTCATTAAAAAAATGTCCCTCACCAACACAGGTATTATCTTTATTCTTTTATCCAGAGGCACAGTCACATTTGTAAGATCCGGGGGAGTTAAGACAGATCTGAAATTTAAAATTATTTAAATATAATTTTAATTTAGGTCAGTGAAAGATCATCATTATAATCTGACTAAACTTATGCAACCAAAAGCAAATAAACAACAATCATCTTCATTTTAGTTGAACAATAATAATGCTCAAGCAACTTTCCTTCACAAGCAATATCAATAATTGAAATCACAAGGCAGAAAGCAAACTACTTGTCTTTACATTCTCACCCAATGATCTTTTTTATCTGTTGTAACACAAATATCATCACTGCTGTCACATTCATTGTTGTCTTTACATTCTCACCCAATGATCTTTTTTATCTGTAACACAAATATAATCACTGCTTTCACATTTATTGTTTGTCTTTACATTCTCACCCAATGATCTTTTTTATCTGTTGTAAATTCCCTCTCGTATCTGGAAGACAACTCCTCACCATTATAAGCTGCTATGCTCCAACAATGACAAACCCAGATGCCGTAAAAAGTTCTACGAGGACCTTCACTCTGTCATAGCAAGCGTTACAAAGCAGGAAAAGCTTATAATTCTTGGTGACCTCAATGCTTGGGTTGGTATCGACCACATCGCTTGGCATGGAACTCTAGGAAAGTATGGAATGGGCCAGTGCAACAGTAACAGTCTTCTCCTGCTCCAAACATTACTAACATGATATTTCGCCTTACAGCGCGTAATCGGATGTCCTGGATGCACCCTAATTCAAAACATTGGCACCTCATCGACTATGTCATCATCAGGAGAAAGGACAGTCGAGACGTGCATGTAACCAAGTTTATGTGTGATACAGACTGTTGGACAGATCATGTAACCAAGTTTATGTGTGATACAGACTGTTGGACAGATCATGTAACCAAGTTTATGTGTGATACAGACTGTTGGACAGATCATGTAACCAAGTTTATGTGTGATACAGACTGTTGGACAGATCATGTAACCAAGTTTATGTGTGATACAGACTGTTGGACAGATCATGTAACCAAGTTAATGTGTGATACAGACTGTTGGACAGATCATGTAACCAAGTTTATGTGTGATACAGACTGTTGGACAGATCATGTAACCAGGTTTATGTGTGATACAGACTGTTGGACAGATCATCGTCTTATTATCACCAAGCTCAACCTACACATAAAACCCAAAAGACGCCCACGGGGAAAGAAATCCTTTAAATGTCTGAATATCACAAAGTTGAAAAGCCCCAACATTAAGAAATCTTTTGCGGACGCTCTGGGAGAACTTATGGAGTCCAAACTATTGGAAAATGACAACATTGAATCAAACTGGGCATAACTTAGATCAATGTTGTACAACACTGCCATCACTTAGATCAATGTTGTACAACACTGCCATCACTTAGATCAATGTTGTACAACACTGCCATCACTTAGATCAATGTTGTACAACACTGCCATCACTTAGATCAATGTTGTACAACACCGTCATCACTTAGATCAATGTTGTACAACACCGTCATCACTTAGATCAATGTTGTACAACACCGCCATCACTTAGATCAATTTTGTACAACACCGTCATCACTTAGATCAATGTTGTACAACACCGCCATCACTTAGATCAATGTTGTACAACACCGTCATCACTTAGATCAATGTTGTACAACACCGTCATCACTTAGATCAATGTTGTACAACACCGCCGTGGAGTTTCTGGAGCCAAGCTCACAAAAACAATCAGGACTGGTTTGAGGATAACTGTGACGTAATCAAGCTACTGCTGGAGGAAAAACACCGTCTCCACCACGCTTCCCTAAACAACCTGAGGTCAGTTCCAATGAAAGATACGTACTACAGTATAAGAACAACCTGAGGTCAGTTCCAATGAAAGATACGTACTACAGTATAAGATCAACCTGAGGTCAGTTCCAATGATAGATACGTACTACAGTATAAGAACAACCTGAGGTCAGTTCCAATGAAAGATACGTACTAGAGTATAAGAACAACCTGATGTCAGTTCCAATGAAAGATACGTACTACAGTATAAGAACAACCTGAGGTCAGTTCCAATGAAAGATACGTACTACAGTATAAGAACAACCTGAGGTCAGTTCCAATGAAAGATACGTACTACAGTATAAGAAGAATGGTGCAGCAGAAACTGCGTCTAATGCAGAATAAATGGTTGAGTGACAAGGCCGACGAGATCCAAGGCTATGTGGACTGACATGACCTAAACAATTTCTACTCTGCTCTGAAAACAGTCTACGGCCCGACTTCATCAGGATCATCCCCATTTCTGAGTGCTGATGAGAAATCTCTAATCACAGAGAAGGAAAAAATCAATTGAACGCTGGGCTGAACACTTTGACAAAAGCCTGAATTGACCTTCATCCATCAATAATGTAGCCGTAAATCGTCTCATACAGGTGCCGTTTAATCAAGAACTGGAAGACCCCCCTACCCTAACTGAGCGACCCAAATGCTATATGCCTTCTCTCAAGCGGCAAAGCACTCAATCTCGTCTGAAATATACAAAGACGGGGGGACAGCTCTGTCTGAAAAGCTTCACCAGCGGTTCATACTTATGTGGCAGCAAGAGACCATTCCACAGGACTTCGAAGATGCATCTATTGCTCATCTGTACGGTATAAGCTTAAAGGGACCCGTCAATCATGGGACAACCACCGTGGCATATCACTGCTCTCAATTGCAGGCAAGATATTAGCCAGAATCTTGCTAAACCATCTTAACAGGCATCTTGAGAAGGGTCTACTGCCAGAAAGTCATGGTGGCTTTCAGAAGGAACGAGGAACCATCGATATGGTCTTGCGGCCAGACAGCTACAAGACCTCTTCTCTACCTTTGTATACCTTCTGAGAAATTGAGCCAAAGGATGATAATTGTGTTTTCAGAGCTGAGTAGATAATAGGTTTAAAATTCACGGAAAGGTTGTTTATTCAAGATTGTAGATCCCCACCTTTAAAAAAAAATTCTAAACATTAGTAAAACGCATTGAATAGTATACTTTTCATTGGGAAAGATTTCTAACGTCTAAGATTCTGAATGAATTGTATTGTCTTTCAGAATAATTGCTTGTAACAATATAAAATTATAAAGATACCATAGCAGACAGACCGCAAGCGCCAGTTCATATTGTAAATAATGTTTTGCCCGGAAACATTTCATAATTACGACACAATGTTGTATGGCATCATGTTTTTGTTAGCGTGGCTTCCTTAACACGATCTCCCCTGTCTTAATTAAGTCCGACACGCTGAGTAACCTGATGATTATAATGCATTGAAATATAGCTCCTGGTAAATGAACGACTTTAAAAAGGAAAATCAATTTCTGGTATTGTTTAAATTCGAGCAAATCAAACAAATAAGTACGATGGTTGCCTTCGGTATCCTATTTTATATGTGAACGATGCGTTCAGAAAAATGGTGCTAAGTCTAAAGTGTTAAAAAAAAAAGAATAAAGACTGAGGGAAAAATTAACGTGGACATAAGTTAAACAAAGCTGTTGGTGGTTTAAATCAAATGAATAAATATATAATCTTAATTGTTATGATTTGCCCTCCCCCACACAGCTCCACATACGAAATTTAGCCTGTTTAGTTTTTCAACCGTACTTTGTTCCTTATCCACACATTTCAAAGGTTCACACTTCACTATAATAAACGGAAGAGAATTTAAATATTTACTTTTCGATTAATTGTATTTTAAACTTAATTTTACTTACAAGTTTGTTGCACTGATAAAGTCAAACGAATAGCTGTCATAGTAGATGTAAAGAAGTTGTTCCGTTATTCTCTGTTTCACAATCTCACTGATAGCAGCCAGTCTCGTTGGAATAATTCGTTTCAGAAATGTTCAAGCGCAGATAAACTGTTGACAATTTTGAAATAGTTCAGTTACTGCATAATTTAATGAAACGTAATAAGCTAAGAGCATTAATATTGTTTGTATTCAATCATTGAATCCAGGTCGATAAATCAGAGCCAAACAATCACCAAACACCGACTTAACCTCAGACAACTCCATGAGCAATTGCGCCCGGAATAATAGCAAATGCTTCACTGTGCCTCGGAGTAATAATAATTCTTTCCACGCACAATAATCGCTTGGAACCACCTGGGAAATAACGGCGTGAAATGTATCGAAAGCTTCAAGGCTGCCCTGGAATCTGCAAGGAGCTGTAAGGATGCAGTATCGCTTCCCCAGCCAATGCACATTTGCCAGTATATGGATGCAGAAACGTACCCTACCAGAACCAAAACCAAAATAGTTTTTGTTTTTTAAGAAAGCTGTTCTGGATATTATCTTCACATGAGACAAACTCCTGAAAGGTGCACCCATCAAGCATTCTCCCCATGACTCCAGTGTGACATTTTCTGCAGGCCCTTCATCACACTTGATGTCAGCTTCAGTTTCAACACCCTGCACTACTTCCTAGCTGCTTTAGTACATCGTCTGCTGTTAAAAGTTGTAAACGAAACTGTTTTCTTCAAGCGTACAAATATAACTTTGCTTTGGAATCTGACTTTTTCCAGGTGCTCAGGAAGTCGTTTAGGAGTGGCAGTTTATATAGTGCAAAGCATTGGTGACTTTTTTTTTCCCGGTCGTATGTTTTAAGAGAGGGCCTCAAAACTTAAGTTTTACTGTATTACATTTTAAACACATTTCGTTTTTTTTTTATCGTGGTTGAAATTCTTAGAATCAATATATTTCTAGATTTCCGAAATCCCAGAGAGCTCAAATTTGGCACACTGTTATACACGATGTATGTTGAGTTGTGTAACATTTGAAGGCCGACGCCATATTATGATTATTATTTTTGTATAACTAGGCTCACTGCCCTTCTCATAACAATTAGCAATTACATAAACGAATACATTTAAAAACGGTGAAAATCTTGTCATGGACATCACCTAGCAGAAGCAAGCGTTGTTTATCAGTCAGAGGTGATGGTCGTTTTTTACACGTGTAATGGAAGAGAATTCCATTGTTTTAGTGCACAGAAAGAAAAAGATCGTTCACATTATGTTCTGGGAACAGAGAGAATACTCTGCGGAGGAACGAAGCTTTCGAAGGGGTGAATAGACAGTAGGATGTAAGATCGGAAGGGCAGGAACCAGAGAAGAAATTACAGACAGGTTGTAATCAATGCGTGCCTGTATAGAGAGCCATTAAAGTGAGTGAAGTAGTGCAGTGACGTGATCAGATTTCTTTGCCTTAAGAACTAACCTAGCAGCTGAGTTTTAAGCTTTCTGCAGTTTTTCTATGAAGTGTTTTGGTGACCCTGACAGAAGAGAATTACAATATGACTATTGTAACACGAGGGAAAATGAGCACAGACTAGTGTTTTTGCGCTAATTGTGATGTAGGTGCTAATGGAGATGATTTGACTGATAGCTGTGTACGCAGCGACATGTGAGAAATATGAATAGTAAAAAAAAAAACATGGTCAGAAAGAATGTAACCAAGATTCCTAGAATAGGATGTGAACTCTATTTCGGAGCTACCTATTTGAAACGAGATGGGAGAGCTGAGGATGATTCTTGACTGTTCAACTACGCTTTAAGAACATTAAAAATACGACCACTCAACACGCACTTTTTAAAAAAAAATAATAATTAAAAAAAATTTTTTTTTGGGTAAATTATAGAATAAATAATTTTATAACTAGCCACAGATCAGCCATATTCAAATGACAAAATTCTATTTGAATTGAAGATTGATTTACCCGCCAGTATGTTTTTCTTTGCTCTACTTAAATATTCCGTTTTAAATGAAATGAAATAAAATCTTGGTTAACATGATGAAAACAAATTTATCATTTTGAAAAATTTTCAGTATTAGATTATACAATTCATTAAATTTTTAAAATCAATTCGTAGCTTTAAACAGATGAGCAACACATATGACATACATGACGTTGAAATAAGCTAAATAAGCCAGACAGAAAAGCGCAGACCACCAAAATGCCCCCATATCTGATTGTTACAATTATTATTAATTTATTTAAATTTTCATTTCTTTCTTTTTCTTTTTTTTCTGTCTTTCTATTTTTATCATTACTTTTTTTTTTATTTATCTACTTTCAATTTTTTTTTTCGCTTCTTACGTTTCTTTTTTTTTTTTAGGGTTGGGATTGGAAAAAGGGGGGGGGTATAAGGAATAGCTTCAGGATTGGTCTCTTAAATGATTTCCGCCGCCGTGATTGTCGTGCGTATCGCCCCGCATACAATACTGAGCTCGGTTTGGATGCGACCAAGTCCATCAAGAGCCATGCGGCTTGCGAAGGTATGAACTGGTATGCTATAGTCCATAGAGCCTCTTATGATTATGGATCTGTTTTTTGTCCAACTTTACTCTCAAATAAACTGACGTCCGATCCCATTCCAGCTGGTTTCCATTCACTTAGTTGCACTTCAACCTTAAGTGCATTCCTTCCGTTTGTCTACATCGAGAAACGGTTTTTTCCACCTACTCGCATAAGCTTCAATTCTGTCCAGGTCGTGCTAAAGCCGTATCTGCAGTGTTTTGATGTCCTTCCGCGAGCTCCAGATCGCTAAATCAGAAACGCTATTGCCAAGCCGTGTCATATGGTTCTGTTCCTCTGGAATTCCACTATACAATTTGACATGTTCCCAGAGATTCCCAATTTCTGAAAGGAATTTATTCATGAAGGTCCGTGCGCCATACTGAGTCATACGCCTGCTTGAGGACAAAGAACACAGCTACCATGTGATTTTGTATCTGGAGCTGGGTTGTCATTGATTGGACTAGGACGGATCACCTGATCCATAGGTTGGCGGCCCTTACGGAACCCACCTTGCGTTGGTGGGAGGCACTTGTTCTTCTCTAGAGTCTGCCATTCACCATTAGTTTCGCTTTTTTTCCATCACATATGTGTGGGATTATAGTTTGGTAGCTTAGCTGGTTTCCTTTCCCTTGGGATTGAGATTACTATGGCCTTCTTTAACATTTTCGAAAATTTGCCTGCAGTCCATGTTTGGTTTATGAGAGGTAGCAAAATGTCTCTCCCTCGTTTGTCCAGGTCGGTCAACATTTTGTTAAGAACCGCGGTTCGCAATTCTTCCATTGTGAAGAGAACGTGAAATGCTCTTGATGGGGCCTGATACATTGGGCTTGATTTCACTTCTTCCTAAGATTGTGTCTCTCTGGTTTTTTTCTGTAGCGGCTGGGGTTCCTCTTACCCCCAATTCCAGAGAGATTTCCTAGTAGGTTCCACACTTTCCTTCCATCTTGAAGAGCGAGCTTTTAACAGCCACTTACCCTTTTTAACTTTTTCGCTTTTTGGACAGCCACCTGGACCTCTGTTGTAACGTGCACGAGCAGGGACGTTTTCCGTTTCACAGCTTGTTTCCGGGTTTCGCTCTTTGCTTCACGAGTTCTTTCAGGTCCCTGTTCCTTTAGGGCCTGAATTTTTTTCCGTTCGTCCTGGGAATCGTTTTTCGAGCGGTTTCCAGGGTGGAGGGGAGGTCACAAAGCAGCTATACGAGAGAGCCATGGACGTGGCACTTTTCCAGGGAATAGTACTAAAAGGTAAGTCGTTGCACACACCGGGTAACTCCAAGTGTAAGCACTACAACGGATTGCTCACAGCTGTTAAAAAATGACTATTGGTGGAACTGCTTAAGTCGAAGTTATACCATGGTACTGACACCTTCACCATCAGAGTATTCAAAAACTCTGGGCAGTATGGAGTCTCGGCATGATTTTACACTCATTTCAGAATTCAGTCTGATTGTTCTTGATAATGTTGGAAGCGATCATACATTAATCCTCTGAATTTCGTTAACTTCCAACAACGCACTTTCAGAAAAAGCTCTTACAGGAGGGCAAAATGGGCACAGTACGAATCTGAGATCGAAGCAAAGCTGGAGAAAGTCCATGCAATATTCTAGATGTGGAAAAACGATTAATTCCGAGAACTAATAGGAATAGGTAATGGAAGGAATAAAACTCTAAAAGCGCTGGTGGAGAAACCAGGAAGGACAATATGAACATGTTAATACATTCTTTCTTATTAAACCGAGTAATATCCACCCGACGGGAACAAGGTTTCAAGCATGTGTGCACTCGAAGACGGACTCCCCCAGGAGTCGACCTTGAGATCCAACCTGTTCCTGGCCTACAGTCACTTTTTGTTTAAAATAAACTTAATTTTTGCAGATGATTTAGTAATTTTTAGTTTAGGCAAATCAAGCCAGCAATTGTAGAGACATCTACAATGAGCTAACCAAGTCCAAGACTATGGCTCGGAAATCGTATCTTGAAATTTGATCGACTGAAATTTGATCGAACGGAAATTTGGTCGAATCTTTTTTTTTAGTTTAAACGTTAAAATGTTGCGTAAAATTTCTTTTTGAACGCATTATTTTGTTTTATCATATAGAAAAGAAATTTACAATATTTACAAACTGAACAATAATATTTTAAATCGTTTTTTAATCTCAATCTATCAATTCTGGTACCCGTATACCAATAGCCACTTCGATTTGAATATGGATAATCAAGTGTACGTGTACTAAGTGGTCAAGATCCATCTATTCATGCAGAAGTATTTTTCGGTCATTTTATTTATATAGCTCATATAAGAAAAAAAAAAGAATTCGGGGCCCCTGGCCCCACACGACATGTTCTCCAGTATTTTATAAATAGATTTGAGAATCGCTAAGGCAAAAAGTTGAATTTGCAAGTAGGTTACAAAAGAACGTGTTAAGTTTAGGTAAACCTCCACATTCCTTTACCAAGTTTAACAGACAATGTACGCATTCTATGAAATGGTGTCTAAAACAATAAAGAGAGTAGAAGTTGTTTTTTTAACACAATGAACTTCTTGGGGCTCTCGTTGACAAGCTTGGCTTGCCGGTTTAGAGGCGACGGCCACCAGACCCCTTCAGCATTAGCCAGGGAACGTGGGCAGACAAGGGTGATGCATGGTATCTGACCGTTACACAGTTGCGTAGCTAGGGTTGTGTCACCCGGTTCGATAAACTTATGGTATCACACCCCCCTCCTTTTTCCATTTCCACGATGGATTTCTTTTTGTTAAAATAAGTCCACGGTATAATAATGACAAGAGCAAAAACAAACTATTTGATGGACCAGATCAACACGCGGCTACGCCATCAACAACCAGGTACAGGTAAGGAAAGCACTAGACCATATTCCATATTGGTCTGATTTTAAAAATGCCTTTTCAATAGCATGTTCCACCAAGTGACATCGCTTCTCATGATATCGCAGACAGCATGTAGGTGATCTTGTGACCTTGTGCTAGCCCTACTATAACAATCGTGCTCAAATTCTAAGGGGCGGCGCTAGTGACGAATCTGCAAAGAAATATTAATTATTTGAGAATGTCTGTGTTTCGAGACATTTGGTGTTTAATTTAAATTTCTTTAAATTAACTATTAAAAATCTAAATCATGCGCTATCTGATTTCAAATTATATTTCATCATAAAATCATTAATTTTAAAGTAGGGATATGTGGTAATTATAAATTGTATGATGGCATAAGTCTTTAAACAATAATTAAAATTTAATCGATTTCAGGTGTGTTGAATTATAGAAAATGGAAACTTAAAAAAAATGAGATAATATTTTTTTTAAAATTAAGAATTCATCTTTAAAAGTGCACATTTCATTTATTATTATATCGAAAGCGTTTTTGTTTTCTTTTAATGTACTACTTTTGTAACAAAGTTTCCTGCATAACAGAGGTTTAAAAAATTACACAATATACTACATTTATTATGCCCCACCTATTTGCACGAATTTTTTTAAAATTAATTTATTTTTCAAGATGGGAATCTATCAGAAAGCTAAAATAAAAAAAAATAAATAAAAGCTTGTGAGCTTTTCCATTGTCATTTCTATATAAAAATTCTATATAAAAAATCTATATAAAAATTCTATATAAAAATTGTTGGTACTAGTTTTAGAAAAAAATTTCTAGTCCTAATTTGTACAATTTAAAATAAATTCTGTGGATTTGGTAAAAAAAAATGTTTTAAAGTATATCTAAGAGGCTATTTATAATTTATCTAAAAAAGTTATAGTGTTTTGAAATTACAAATAAACATTTCAATCAACTGAATATTGGGACACATACTTTATTTGAATACGATTTCCCTAAGATAAAATCACACGTTAATAAATATATAATTTCATGTGACGTCATGTCTTCTTAAAATAGGTATGCCGTTCATATACGATTTATCAAAATGACTAGTTTTCAAAACTCATAAAAATGTATAGACCTTTCTAATAAAATTTTTAATCTTTTTTTCTCTGGTAAAATTTGGAAATATTTAGAAGAAGTGTCTAATTATTATTAGTAATTTTTTTTCCATTGCGTTCAGCATATAAAATAATGTTTGCAGTGCTTTTAATGATGGAATCCTTTTTAATTTGTTTGTGTTGAAAATGCATTTAACAGTTAAGAAGCTACAAAATAATGTAGAAATTAAAAAAAGCCATTTTACAATTGTTTAAATTAAAATATAATTTGTTTGCATAACACAAGCAGGTCAAGCACTTTTCCGTTTTGCCCCCCCCCCTTTTTTTTTTGCTACCTGCATTGAAAGATGATATCCTCATCACATCTTTAAAC
Source organism: Omphiscola glabra (assembly GCA_964017045.1). Classification (NCBI taxonomy): domain Eukaryota; kingdom Metazoa; phylum Mollusca; class Gastropoda; family Lymnaeidae; genus Omphiscola; species Omphiscola glabra. The sequence continues at coordinate 838,579 of OZ024804.1, read as the reverse complement.
CCTTAAAATATCCGAGTCACCCAGCATCGTAAGGGTTGCTGAGTGTACACGATGGTTCTAAGGTTAAGTGACACCTACAATTCAAAACTAGGATCTCTTCAGTTGCTCTCCAATAAGGTGTAGAATGATGCAAAACTAAATTCAGATATGTTACAAAATGTATTATTGTATTTTTAACTTATCAAAAATTTTCTGTGGAGTATAAAGATTTGAACAGTGGTCGACAAAGCACGGCTCGCAAGCCGCATGCGGCTCTTTAGCCACCTGAGTGCGGCTCGGCCAGTCGGCCACAAATCGGTTTTGACTCAGAAAAACATGGTTCTTAACAAGTTCTTGAAACAAAGTTTGGCTCTCATCAATTTTTTAATCGTCCTGCTGCTGATTTTCTGCACTTTTGACTAATGAGTTTGCAGACCGCTGTAATAGGCCATATTAAGTTAGGGCAAAAGCTTAACCTCAAATGTGACACAACTAGAATGAATATAGTTCACATAACACGGATGTGGAATTTAAGATATCTTTAATCATTATTAAGGCTAATTTTGGCATTCCCCAACCCAAAGTTTGAAATGCAACTTCAAAATTGTCTGAAAGAAACAACAAATTCAAACATCAGCAAAAATGAACCCTTGCGTTTTGAATTTGCCCGACTGTCTTTAGCACACTCATTTTCTCCTGCCCTTCACTAACGCCGATCAATGTTAAAGTTTGGGGTAGATTATAAGCTTGTGCCAAATGATTACTCTGGGGCACGCCACAAACGGAGTGAACTCAGCTTATGTATGGCACTAGACGCCATAATGCCTTCCACAAAACCTTAAAAATGTATAATAGAAACATTGAATTCAAGTATACCCAAAAATACACCTCTTGATGGGTGGGCACATATTTTTGCGGCTCTCTCCTTCACGATACAAACTCTGCATTTGTCCGAATATGCCACACCTGCTCATAAAAATAAAGTGACACATGGGTGGACCACACCAATCGCCCTATTTCGACGCCACTATCAGGGGCGTATCTACAGTGTTTTGCTTGTAGGGGCACGATTCATTGTTAATTCTCCGTCAACTCGGAAAATAATTATTTTCAACCATTAAATACCATCAAAGACCATTCCCCCCCGCTAGTCTAACGTCTGGGACATATGCCCCACCTGCCTCCCCTTAGCTACGCCTCTGTCTACTGGCAAATATCCTTTCCCCCGAAAAATTAAATGGCCCCCCCGGGAAATATTTTTGACCCATACGACTGCAGGGAGCCTCGGATAGTTTAAGGGCTTAAAGATGTGATGATCATATTCTCTTAATTATCACTTTTTGTTGGGGAGGAGGGGTCAAAAAGGAAAAGTGCTTGACCTGCTTGTGTTATGCAAGAAATAATAACTATATTACTTTAAATAGTGATGTAGTTTTTAGTTTGTATTCACCTCAATTTGGGGTATAGCTACTTAATTAATAAAAGAATTTTCAAATTTTTATTTTATTAAATAGGGTTCCATCTCTAAAGAGCACTGCAAACATTATTTTATATGCTGAACGCAAGTGGAAAAAAAATATTTATAATAATTAGATCCCCTCTTTTAAATATTTCCAAATTTTACCAGAGTCAAAAAGAAAAAACAACCAATGTTAATTGGAAAGTCTTTACATTTTTATGGGTTTTGAAAACTGGTCATTTTTATAAATAGTATATGAATGGCATAACTATTTTAAGAATACATGAGTTGTATACAAAATACATTAAATATTTTTTGAAATGTGAGATTTTATCCAAGTGAAATCAAATACAAATAAAGTATACATTTCCCAATATTCAGTAGATTGAAAATTTTATTTGGAATTTCAAATTATAACTTTCTTTAGATAAATTACAAATTGCCTCTTTGCTATAATTTAAAATATTTTAACTAAATCCACAAAATCTATTTTAAATTGATGAACTAGGAATACTTTTTTTCTTCTAAACTAATACCAAAAATGTCATTGGCATGATAATCGAATTGTTAGTTCATGAAAACATTTTCTTAGCATTCTACTGGATCTATACTACAATTAATGTTTTAAAAAATGAGTGTAAAAAGATGGGGCAATGTTTTTATTATTCTGATATTAAAAAGAGAAAAGCAGTTAGGAAGTTAAAAATAATAAATATATGCTAAGTATTTAAAAAAACCGAAAGAAATCTGTTATTCGGGAAACTTTGTAACCAAAGTAGCACATTTAAATAAAAGAAAAACACGTTTGATTTAATAATAATTTATGAAACAAGCACTATTTGTATACGCCTTTTAAATTTTATATTAGAAAAACTATAACTGCATATTATAACTTGATTAGCCTTAAATATACGGATCATCAAATATATCGAGCCTAGCGATATTTGATAGACTCCACTAATTGTAATGGTTCCCCCCCGGGATTCCGGTTAACAAGTCTGTAGTGACTTGCCGATTTGGAAGCGCTGGCCACCGACCCCCTCGGCGTTAACCCGGGGCACATTACAACCATTGCGTGTCCCGCGTGGCAGACACGGCCATGCATGGTAGTTGCTGGAATAAACAGCTCCTACATGGCTGCCACCTGTGATGCTTCACAGGGGGAAGAAAAGGCAAACACAGGGTATGGATCATGATTACAAGTTGCCGTTAAGGGATATGAGGCTATAGGCTATGGTGGAAGCCTATAGCCGGTGATTCTAAATATGCAGCCCTGAGAAAGCTGCTCCTAGGCAACCGTTTCGTCCCAGCTATTTCGCGAATTAGTCGCGAGGTGGAAACCCACAGTAGAATCCCTCTTAGAGGGCGTCCGACGCTTCCCAGGGACGGGTGGGGGGAGATATTAGGACGTTAATTTACCGTCCCGGCCCCTGGGAGAGTGGACTACGGACGCTTGAAACACAGCGTTTTTGGTCGACCAGATGTCTCCGGGCGGGGAGGGTCTCCGTCGGCGAACCCGATCGAGCGGTTGCGGGCGGGGACGCTCCACGCCCGGGGAGGTCTCTGGCGCCCTATCGCACGGCCTGCCGCTGAGGCGGCCGGCAGGTGCGGGTGGGCGCCGGGGAGGGCATAAGGAGCGTAAGCTCGACGGCCCGCTGACGCCATTTCCTAATGTGATATAATTGTAATGGTTAATAACACCAGCTCATATTAGTTTTAACATGATAGACTCCACTAATTGTAATGGTTCATAACACCAGCTCATATAAGTTTTAACATTTTAAAAAAATGACTATTTGGTATTTTTTTAAAATAAAATATACTTTATTTTATTGTTGTAGGTATTTTTGCTGGGGGGGGGGGGGCACTTGACTTTTCCCGGGGCAAGAGCCCCCCCTTCCCGGAGACATAGCTGAAAGAAACCCTGATAGTGAGAGGGGTTTTGCTGCATTGGACAACAGCCGGTCTCCATAAAACACCGTCCATGCTCAGTAGCTGCACTGATGACACGTTTCTGTCATCAATGAATTACTATTATTTTAATTGACTAAAAAATACCACACGATATTATTGAGATAATAATGATAGACACTTACCGATAATTTCCACTTGCGATTGCAAAAAATCATCACAATTCCGTATTTTAAGATTAAGTATCTATGTATTAATGATTAAGGTTCTGACATCATTAAAAGTTTTAAAAGGTATTTTTCTACTATATATTACACGCTACCCTAACCATTTTAGTCTCCCTTCAACTACAATTATTTTCTATATGACCTTAAATGACCAAATCTGAATGAAATCTAATTAAAATCCTTATGGTCACTAAAGGAGTTCATTGACGGCTGATTTCTACGATAGAGAAATACTGCAGATATCACGTGTTTTTAAATTGTTCATTGTTGGGCATACACTACCACATTTCATGCCCCTGCACTATTTTATTTTTCTCTTAAAAATTGTTCAAACTTAATCTTAAATTGACAACTAAAACTCTATGTACCATTTTAAATAAATTTTATATAAAGGAATTTTGTTTGCTGATATCTTCGTTAAAGATTTAACCAAACTTTTGCCCTAGTTTTCTACTATATTATCGGAAAACGTAAAACAAAGAAATCTTTTCTCTAAAAGAATCTCTTTACCGTTTTTCCCGTCTGTAATAGACTTTTTTTGACAGACATGTTATTCATCTCATAAAGATATTCACCCACTTTACTTTTCGCAAAGTAAAAACAAAATTATATTTGCATTTTTTGAAAGAACATCTTTACTCGTCTCCATTTTTTAAAGATTAAATGTTCGCGTGTGTAAAATGATTGAGTTTTGATATTGATGAGTATACGTCTATAAATGTACAGACATTTTGAGTTTTGATATTGATGAGTACACGTCTATAAATGTACAGACATTTTGAGTTTTGATATTGATGAGTACACGTCTATAAATGTACAGACATTTTGAGTTTGATATTGATGAGTACACGTCTATAAATGTACAGACATTTTGAGTTTTGATATTGATGAGTACACGTCTATAAATGTACAGACATTTTGAGTTTTGATATTGATGAGTACACGTCTATAAATGTACAGACATTTTGAGTTTTGATATTGATGAGTACACGTCTATAAATGTACAGACATTTTGAGTTTTGATATTGATGAGTACACGTCTGTAAATATACAGACATTTTGAGTTTTGATATTGATGAGTACACGTCTGTAAATGTACAGACATTTTGAGTTTTGATATTGATGAGTACACGTCTGTAAATGTACAGACATTTTGAGTTTTGATATTGATGAGTACACGTCTGTAAATGTACAGACATTTTGAGTTTTGATATTGATGAGTACACGTCTATAAATGTACAGACATTTTGAGTTTTGATATTGATGAGTACACGTCTGTAAATGTACAGACATTTTGAGTTTTGATATTGATGAGTACACGTCTGTAAATGTACAGACATTTTGAGTTTTGATATTGATGAGTACACGTCTGTAAATGTACAGACATTTTGAGTTTTGATATTGATGAGTACACGTCTGTAAATGTACAGACATTTTGAGTTTTGATATTGATGAGTACACGTCTATAAATGTACAGACATTTTGAGTTTTGATATTGATGAGTACACGTCTGTAAATGTACAGACATTTTGAGTTTTGATATTGATGAGTACACGTCTGTAAATGTACAGACATTTTGTTAACGCTGTTGATTGTTTGAATGGATGGACATATGTTTAAGTTAACATCTATTTTTTAAACCGTTATATCACAGGATTTAAAGATGAAATGTGTACATCACATTTCATATCATCAATAGGCCTATATATGTATCTAAGAAGGTAATTATTTATCAAATTCATTCCCTTATTCTGAGGCGTATCTTGTGCTGCCTGTGGAAAAATTAATGTATCGCTAGTTGCCAGCCCCTCCCCACAATATAATAATAATTATTAAAATCATCCCCGAGATTGTAGCCCCCTACAAAAACATATTTTTGCACTTATTATGGTTTGTTTGTTGTGAACTAGAGTTAGTTAGCCTGATGTTTTGGTATGAAAGTTGTTCATGCATGGTGAGAGTTTGTATGAGAACCACTGTTGTTAGTGTAAATACTTTTTGGGTGCGTGAGTTGTTATGAATTGTATTAGTGTAGCTGAATGGTCATTGGCTGACAGGGGAATTATGAATAAACTAGTGCGTGTATAAAAGGACAGTGTGTTAGTTAGTCGGGAGAGAGACCGGGAGATTTGTATAGGAAGACAAGAGTTTGGCAGTTAGAGATGTAGGGATCGTGAGAGAGGAACACTGTTATGACCTTTACAACGTTACGGTTTCCAAATGTTACAGCCTGGTACACTTCACAATAACTCCACATAGTTTCATAAGTTAATTCTTTATTCCATTATATACAAAATGTAATGCCACATGGCCAGGAGTCACTAATACATAACGAAGTTCCTCACTACACAGTTAGGAAACTAAACTTCGACTAACACACGTTCTCTCTACTAGCTCTAAGATCTCCCTAAATAAATCTCTTGTCCTCTCTCTCGACTAACTAACACACTATCCTTTTATACACGCACTTGTTTATTCATAATTCCCCTGTCAGCCAATGACCATTCAGCAACACTAATACAATTCACAACAACTCACGCACCCAAAAAGTATTGACACTAACTACAGTGGTTCTCACATTTAAACTCACCATGCATAAACAACTTTCATACCAAGATATCACACTAACAACTCATGTTCACAACAAACACCTGTGTCAGTCAGAGTTTAGTTTTCACACCTGTGTAATAATGAGTTCAGATGATGTATTATTGACTCTTGGTAGAACCACAATCTGTATATACTGAATAAATTGACTTATGAAACTCGAGGTATTATTGTGTCATTGTGTGGACCTAGAGAAAGACCCTAGACAACGAGAGTGGGCCGTAACGTATGAAGGCAGTAACATTTGGAGGCCGCGACGAAACTAGGCTGTAACATTGTTCTTATTTGGATGATTGACAAGTGCATTAGTGAATGCTATTTGGCTATGCAGTTTCGCTGCACTTATTGCATTAAACGGCATTTTCTTATTTAATCTATACATGAAGGTTACGTTTTTATTACATTATAATTTTTTAGAAAAGTCTGTTTTTGAAATGAAACAAAAATAAAACTGATTAAATGTTATTAAAAAGCTAAAATTGTTTGTGCTATATTAACAATTTAAAAAGCAATCAATTATATTTATTAATTTTACTTTTGAGAAGGGTAAAATATATTATCAATTTGGTAACGGGCGGGTAAAATAAATTCAATGAGTTGAAAAAAACATTTGCTGATTATAACTTGGAGGGGACTAACCTCAGTTGCCTGACTGTTGATGGAGGAAAGAACATGAGTGGCAAAAAGAGAGGCTTGGTTGGACAAGTGAAGCAGATGTGTAATGAGACAAACATTCTACAACCAATGTTCATCCTCTGTAGTATAGTGAAGCAGATGTGTAATGAGAAAAACATTCTACAACCAATGGTCATCCTCTGTAGTATAGTGAAGCAGATGTGTAATGAGACAAACATTCTACAACCAATGTTCATCCTCTGTAGTATAGTGAAGCAGATGTGTAATGAGACAAACATTCTACAACCAATGTTCATCCTCTGTAGTATAGTGAAGCAGATGTGTAATGAGACAAACATTCTACAACCAATGTTCATCCTCTGTAGTATTCACCAACAAGCTTTCTGTGCTAAATATGTGGACATTAGCAGTGTATTAAATCCTGTGGTGAAGATGGGGAATTGAATAAGGTCACATGTGCTACACTATAGACAGTTCAGGGAAATGCTGAAAGATACCGACACAGAATCGCAAGATTTACCATATTACACAGCAGTAAGATGGCTAAGTTGTGAGAAAGTTCTGAGCAGAGGATTTAAGTTAAGAAAGGAAATAGATGACTTCCTGGAAAGTAAAGGCACAAGACAGCCATTATTTAAACATTACACATTTCATCATTACACATTACTCCATTACTGTGGGTATGTAAATTGACCTTTGCTGCAGACGTAACTAATCATTTAAATTGTGTGAACCTAAAACTACAAAGAGAGGAAAATCTAGTTATCATCTATACACCCACCTAAAGGCTTTCAGATCTATACACCCACCTATAGGTCTTCAGATCTATACACCAACCTAAAGGCCTTCAGATCCAAACTCATCTTGTTTTTGGAAGAAGTACAGGCCAACAACTTGACGCCCTTTCAGCAGTGCAAGGTCAGGGCTGAAGCAACAGTGGAGTTCCCCACGTCATTTGCGTGCGAGATCATCAAAGACCCCAGCTGCAATTTCAGCAGCGGTTTTCTGACTTGTTTTCAACGGCAGAAGAAGTGAGACTGTTTCAAAACCCATTTGAAGCAGATGTGGCCAGTTGCCCAGATGAACTGCAGCTGGAGGTCATTGAGTTGCAAGCAAATAACCTCCTTAAGGACAAGTTCAAAGAGGGACTGGTCGGTTTTTACCAGTTTTTGCCAAAGTAAGACTTTCCTAATGTCAAAACTTTTGCATCAAGGTACCTTTGAATCTTTGGAACAACATACCAGTGTGAACAAACATTTTCAAGAATGAAATACCCGGTACGCGAAGAACAATTTGAGAAAAAACTTGTCCGATGATAATCTCAGGTGACTTTTGATGTTAAGGACATCAAATCTAAAGCCAGAAATGGCTGCTATTTTGGCATCCATGAAATAATTTCACCATTCCCACTAATACACGTGTTCATGTGTAGTGTAATGTAACATTACTCATTTCATCATTACACAATTTATCATTATATATTTCATTAAGACATATTACAAATTTAATCATTATACATTTAATCATTACAAGTTTCATCATTAAACGAACCATTATTACACATTTTGACGTTAAACATTTTACCATTACACGTTTCGTTATTACACATTTAATTATTACACATTTCATCTTTAAACATGTATTTACTACACATTTCATCTGTACACATTTCATTATTACACATTTCATCCTTAGACATTTCAACATTACGCATTCAATCAATACAAATTAATATATTACACATTTAATTATTTCAAATTTCATCTTTATGCATATTATTGTTATATGTTTCTTCCTTACACTTTTAAACATTACACATTTCATCATTACACATTACTCCATTACACATTTAAACATAAAAAATCACTTTTACACGTTTCATGATTACACATTTAATTATGCACCTTTCATAATTACACATTTCAGTATTACACATTTCATCATTACATATTTTATCATTACACATTTCATCATGACAAAATACAAATTTCATCATTACATATTTTATCATTACACATTTCATCATGACAAAATACAAATTTCATCATTACAAATGTTATCATTACACATTTCATCATGACAAAATACAAATTTCATCAATACAAATGTTATCATTACACATTTCATCATGACAAAATACAAATTTCATCATTATAAATGTTATCATTACACATTTCATCATGACAAAATACAAATTTCATTATTACAAATGTTATCATTACACATTTCATCATAACACATTTATTTATAACACGTTTCAGCTTTGCACTTACATCATTACGCATTAAATTAAGATAAAAAATTTAACTTTTAAACATTTCGACATTAAACATTTTATAATTAAACATTTTCACACGACACCTTTAATCATGACACATTAAAAATTTCAGTATTACACATTTAATTATTATACATTTCCTCCTGCGCAATTTAAATTTACACACTTCATCATAAAACTTTCAACAATACATATTTTATCATTACACGTTTCATCAATACACATTTAATTATGATACTTTTGTTCAACTTACATATAATTATTACACATTTCATAATTTTCAAATTTCATCATTACTCTTTCAATTATTTACAAATTTAACTTTTATACATTTCATTAATACACATTTAATTATAACACATTTCATCATAACACACTTAATTATTACACTTTTGTTCATTACACATATAATTATTACACATTTCATCATTACACATTTCAACAATATAATAACAAAATAATAACAACAATTTAATAATTACAATTTTTTATTCTTACCAATTTTATAATTACACAATTGATCTTTACACATTTAAATATTACACATTTCATCATGACACATTTCATCATGACACATTTCACCATGACACATTTCATCATGACACATTCCAACAGGACACATTTCATCATGACACATTTCATCATGATTCCAACAGGACACATTTCATCATGACACATTTCATCATGACACATTTCATCATGACTCATTTCATCATGACACATTTCATCAGTTACGTATATATATGAAAACAAAGCAGCCCGCCAGCACACACTTTGCGGCCCGCCAGCACCCACTTTGCAGCCTGCCATCACCCACTTTGCGGCCTGCCATCACCCACTTTGCGGCCCGCCAGCACCCACTTTGCGGCCCGCGAATTAAAGAACTTTTCTTTTTCTTAATAGCTTTCCCCTCTGTCCTATTTTCCTTCGGTCCGTAGAGGTTTTTTATAAAGTATTACAGCCCGCCTTACATTTGAGTTGTGTAGGCCTTGGCTAGACCATGTAAGCAGCTTAAAGTTGACTAGACATTGTAAGTTCTTTCAGTTGACTAAACAGAATTAACTGCTAACAGTAGGCTGAACAGTGTATATATATTTCAGTAGACTAGATAGTTTTAACATGTTTCATTAGACTAGACCAGGGGTTTTCAACCTTTTTTGACTGAGTACCACTTTCTAAAAACACGACAATGTAAGTACCACTTTCCTTAACAACATTCTGTATCTCTTGCATGTTAAAAATTCAGCCAAGTTTGAAAACATTTCCAGACTTCCACTTTCAACTCGATTCAGCTAGAATTATATTTTCTTGTGAAATGCTGTTATTTTGTCTTCCATTGTAAAAATATTGTGGTCATAGCCCTGGAGGGATAGGTTCAGTTCATTTAACTTCTGCAAGGTATGCGAGACGGCAAACCCACACATGATCTTCAAACTTTTCCGCCAGCGAGAACGAATTGTTGAGGAATAGGTACTGTCAAGGTCATGGAATCAGTGGTAGAGTGTGTGGGTTGATTAGGGAGACATGAGGTATGTGAGCGAGGTGAACGATTGTCATGTCACGGACGGGTGAATGACCTGTGAGATGTTTAAGGTATAAAAGGGGGGTTAACTTTTCATGTGGGGAGAGATTATTATGTTCGAGAGAGAGGCTAATATGTTCACGAAGCTGGAGAGTGAACGATCGTGACTGCGAGAGATAACTTGTTTCGAGAGCTGATGTAATTTGATTCGCTCTCAAATGGATGGACGTTTGATAGCTGAAGTTTGAGTGCAAGCCTGTGAATATCGATGTCCAAGTGGATTCGTGATTATGTAATAAAGTATTATAGTGTGCTCTGAAACGTGTTGTCTCTTCATGTTAGAGAGAGGGAGACAATTATTGTGAAGTAATATCATGTACCAACAAGGCCTAGACAACGAGTATATTCTTTCGGACCAAAGAATATTTGACAGGTACTCTTCATTGCGAAGCTCAAAAAGTCTCATAACACCGTTACCTCTTGACAGCCATCTGACTTCCGTATGAAAAATCAATGCCGTATGCTCAGAGTCCAGATCTTGGCATAACTTGCGAAACAGCCTTGGATTAAGTCGTCGGCTTTTAATGTGGTTGACAATCTTGATAGCTTCGTTGAGAGTGCTGTGCAAAATGTCACTCATTGTTTTGGATGACAGCGCCTGCCTATGTAGAATGCAGTGAGTTGAAATTATCAAGTTGTTTTTCTGTTTGGCTCTAGCAATGAATCCCGCAGTTCTTCCCGTCATAGCCACCACACTATCAGAACAAATGGCAACGCACCAACTCCAGGGGATAGTATTTTCATGAAAACAATTGTCAATGACATTAAAATTGTCTTCTCCAGTTGTTCTGTCAGGTAACGACCGACAAGGCAAAATGTGTTCGATGATGTCACCAGAATGAAAACCACTAGCTGGGCTTCATTAGCAACATCAGTGCTCTCATCTAATTGTGATGCAAATTCCTTGGCACTAGCGATTTTCTCCAAGACTTGTTGTATCAGGTCGTCGGCCATGTCGACAATTCTTCTTTGTACCGTGTTATCGGAGCACGGGACGTTCTCCAAAGCGCTAGCCATTTTGTCATCGAACATAATGGATACAAGTTCTATTGCCGAAGGAATCACCAGTTTTTCTACGATGGCATGGGGCTTATTTTGCTTCGGCGCAAGTAAGGACAAAGCGAATGACGCTTGCAAACATTTATCAGATACACTAGTTGATTTTCTGAAACCAGCTTGCCGCTTCTAAATTCTTCTCTTTTTTTTTGGAAAAAAATGCCAGCGATTTTCCAACATGTTCCTTGTGCTTTGTGTTCAAATGCCTCTGAAGATGAACCGGCTTCATGCAATTATTCGAAACGATTTCCATACAGACCACACAAACAGGTTGTTGTTGTCCTCCGTTATCGATGAAGTGAAAACCCCATTGCAAGTCATCACTGTATTTGCGTCTTTGGTTTTTATTAGGTGGTTCCATCGGCGCACGTTTTTCTTCTGTCGGCCGAAAGACGATGTCGGCGTAGAAAGGGTTACCTGCATTTCGACGCTTCTTTGTGAACGGTCAGCAGATGCTGGTGAAGACCGAGTCAGAAAATTTTCCATCACTTCATCACCAAATCACTACCGCTTGCCGTGATTCCAAAGAAACAGACATTATTAGAAAGGGTGCTAAATGAGACAACTTCCGGATCACGACAGGGTGCAGTGAAAATCTCTCCACATTTTCTCATTTCTGGAATGTTTATCTCAAATGTTATTCCTGGATAGTTCGATATGTTTGTATATGAAAGTCTCATGGACGTATGAATTTAATTTATTTCGAAATTAACTAAGAATTGGTGGAATTATTCTGTGTTTTTCTATTCATCTTGATTAATATAAACAATAACAGTCAACGCAATTAACAAATACTTCCGGTTCATGAGTCGCTTGATATGCAGGAAGGGAAGGGGGTGGAGGGTTGAAAGACCATCGGTAAAATCCAAACATAAGAGAAATTTCACTACATTGTTTTCCTTACGACCTACGTTTACGTAAAAAAGGGAAGTTCATGGTACTTTGTGCCCTTTTCAAGTACCATTGCCAGGACTTCGAAGTACCACCTGTGGTACGCGTACCACAGGTTGAAAAACGGGAACTAGACAGCCTAAACAGCTTTCAGTAGGCTAACCTGTCTAAACAGCTTTCAGTAGGCTAACCTGTCTAAACAGCATTCAGTAGAGTATACAGTCTGAAAAGCTTACAATAGGCTAGACAGTGGAAGCAGCTGTGTAAACAATTTATTCTTTTCGATAAAGAGGATCTCCAGTTATTAAGATAAATTGACCTATCAATCACTGGCTTACAATTTTTTTACGAACTAAAAAATAAATTACGATGGTTCTAAAATTAATTTCATATTGCATTTAATTAGAGCTTCAAAATCAATAGAATAATTTAGTTATGACTCTTATATTCAATTTTTAAACATTTTAAAAATGTTTTCTTCAGCAATAGTTTAACCTTATAAACAATGGTTTTTACCTGAGATAGGTTGTGGCTCTGATAAACTGATTGTTAATTTTACAACTGGTTTCATGTTAAGGCTGAGAAAAATATGCTTCCTTTGATTTTAAAAAAAAAAATGCCATACTTGCATCTTCAAGGGAAAAGATCGACAATTATTTATACATCATGTTAATTAAATGTAAAGAAAACCATTATTTTGAAGCAGCAATAATTATTTACGTTGACGACTATCCAGGCTCTCCATGATTTACAAGATAAATAATGGGCTGGTCCACTGCTCTAGCAATAAACAGAAACTCGTCCATCTCCCCCCCCCCCCCCCCCCAAGACAGCGACGAGGCCAAGACTGGCAGTTCCGGCTCATACTAGCGAGAAGCCAGTACAGCAACTGCTCATTTCTGCCAAAGACAATCAGGGATTGGAACAAGCTTCCAAAAAAAACTGTTGAGACGAAAACATTTGAAACATTTGCGTCTTTTGGCTCAGGCCTCCCAACCCCCAGTTCATGATACGCTCACTGAAATATCCCCTTTAACTTTAACACCAGGCACAGAAACATTGTGAATCCCTTATACATGCATAGAAGCCAGAATGATCAATAAATTGATCGTGGGCCCTTAGCATATATAATAAGATGAAGAATATATCGAAAGAGAAAGTTTGGAAATTCAGCACAACTTTTTTCTATAGTACTTTAATAGTAGTTCATCTTTTTATAGACTTTCTTTCTACTCGCATTTGACATCGTGTTTATCAATGGAGCGTTATTTGACATCGTGTTTATCAATGGAGCGTTATTTGACATCGTGTTTATCAATGGAGCGTTATTTGACATTGTGTTTATCAATGGAGCGTTATTTCAATGTAGTTTTGTTTACATACAAACGTGGCTGGACGACGGAGGCTAACAATATCATTGCTGACCGCGTCTACCTTGCTGACCGCGTCTACCTTGCTGACCGCGTCTACCTTGCTGCCCGCGTCTACCTTGCTGACCGCGTCTACCTTGCTGACCGCGTCTACCTTGCTGACCGCGTCTTCCTTGCTGAGTGCGTCTACCTTGCTGACCGCGTCTACCTTGCTGACCGCGTCTACCTTGCTGACCGCGTCTACCTTGCTGACCGTTTCTACCTTGCTGAGTGCGTAAGTCAGCTCAGATCTACTGTTAAGTTTTATGCCTAGGTCAAGAATAATTTAGAATTTCCTGACATGCTTTACGTAAAGGTAGCCGGTAAGGAAAATATAAAAATATATAAATAATCATAATGTATGTTTGTATCGATTTGTACATTAGTGCACACAATAAAGTTCCATACATTAGTGCACATAATAAAATTCCATACATTAGTGCACACAATAAAATTCCATACATTAGTGCACACAATAAAGTTCCATACATTAGTGCACACAATAAAGTTCCATACATTAGTGCACACAATAAAGTTCCAAGAAGTTAGCACTAATTTTTATTCTTATACTAGCGAGTACCCGGCATGCGTTGCAATGCCACTCATCGAAATAAAGTGTCCGTGTTTTAATAATTTTTTTGTAAGTTCTTCTAATAAACACCTTTTTTTAACCGTCTGGTGCGTATTCGAATTAAATAGAAGGTTTTAAGAAGTGTCAGCAGACCACACGCAGCTGTCCGTGTGGGAAGCATGGATTTTCCAAATTTAGTCCCAAAACATATAGCGATTGATCCCCCCATGCAATAGCTATGTTTGAAATTATATTTATATGGCTCATTTATTACATATAAACAAATTTTGGGCCCCCGGCCCCAAAAGTAATATTGTGAAATATTTGTACTAAATCAGAAACCTATTTATTAAGTCACATATACAAAATGAAATTTCACAGTTTATATTTAATGTAATTCCACCCATTTACGCAATAGCTCTGCTTGACGTTATATTTACATAGCTCATAAAAGAAAAAAAAATAATTTAAGGCCCCCGGCCCAAAGCGGAATATTGTAAAATATTTGCACTTCTTTAGAAACCTAATGCGGGCCTGCACACAACAACTCACTTAAAGTTTACCGCATTCAGATGAATAGTATAGGAACTCATACGGACATTATATTTAAATAGCTCATATTAGAAAGAAAAACTACTATAGGGCCTCGGTCCAAAACTGGTAATTCTTTGTAAAATGAATGGGTTTTGATATTCATGGATATACTTTTGTAAATGTACTTTCGTTGTGTTAACGTCATTGTTTTTCTTAATTCGTAAAATGAGAATATAGCATCTATTTTTCACAACAGTAATATCATTGGATTTAAAGATATAAAATTGTACACACCCTATTTCCTAACCCCCATATATATGTACCTAAGAAGGCAAATTATTTGTCAAATTCATTTTGAGACGTATAGTGTGCTGCCATGTGCAAATTAAACTATTGAATTACAACTTCCCCCTCCCCCAAACAGAGTTTTAAAGAAATTAATAAAATCATCCACGGGATTGTAATCCACTTACTTACGCAAAAACAATTTTTTTGCATTTCAAATGCTTTGTTCTTATTTAAATAAGTGATAAGTGCATTAGTGGATGCTATATGGATATGTAGTTTCGCTGCACTGATTGCATTAAACGGCATTTTCGTATTAAAAGTATATTTAAAGGTTAGTTTTTTTTGTTTTGTTTTTTTTTACTAATTTATAAATTTCATAAATGTATATTTTTGGAAAGAATAAAAATAAAAATTTATTAAACGTTAAAAATAAAAAGCAAAACTTGTATTTCATTTTTTAAATTGTAGCAATTTAAAAAGCAATCTATTATATTTATTAATTTTACTTTTAGGAAGGGGGAAATACATTATAAATTTTATTACGCGCGGTTATTAAATCAGATAAATTTTTGCATTGAATAAATAGACAATTTGAGTTCTGACGTCATTTGCGTTATTATTTATAACAAATTAGTTTTACTTTTATTACGCAATATTTGGAACTACTTAAAAAATGCACTAAAATCAACAGATGTTTTGGTTTCCCCGATAAATGTGATTACAGTGTAATTCTTTGATTATAATTTGTTTTACTAATTTTCATAACTTTCAACCACATTTAAAATGTTTAAAATAGTTCCTTAGTTGTTACTCTAGATTTATTTGTAATTTATATTATTAATACTTAAAATTTTATTAAAATTAAAGCGAATATACAATATATTTTTCGCATTACCATTGATTCGAGTTCCTTAAAATAATAGAAGAAAACTATGATTGTTTTAAAAAATGGGAACGTATTTAAATCGTATCGGTTCTTTGTGAGTTACGGTCAGCATAGATCATTCTTATATAATAGATGTATTACTACATCATTGCTATTCAAAATCACAACACATTTACAAAGCTATATCCGATTCTAAAATACGTCACAAAATTCAAGCTTATTAATAAAAACAACAAAAATACTCTCTACACTAAACATGCAAAAACGTGTTTTCTCTGCTCTTGCTACAAATTGATGTCTGTTGGCATTTGTTCAAGGGCGGTTGAGTTGATAGCTCCGTTTGAAATTATTTTGATAAAGTTTGTTAAAGAAAAAAAAACGAATTTAAGGACATCGGCCCATGCGAAATATTGTAAAATGTTGTTCTAATTTAGAAACATTTGCGGGAGCGCGCATATCAATTCACCAAAGTTTTTATCGCAATCGGATGAATGGTATAGGAATGCATACGATAATTATATAGATAATAAATGGTGGAAAACGAATTAAGGCCCCCGGCCACAAACGGAATATTGTAGAATTGTTGTATTACTTCAGAAACCTACTTATTATATCACAAAATTAAAAAAAGAGAAACATATTACTGAAGTTGTATCGCATTCAGATAAATGGTATAGGAGTGCATACGGATATTATTTTTTACAAAGCTCATATAAGAAAAATAACGATGTTGGGGCCAACGGCCAAAAACGGATTATTTTAAAAGTGTTGTAACTACTTCAGAAACCTAATTACTATGTGACACACACAATTTAATGTCGCTATTTGTATTTTATTAAAAATCTATCCATCCACACATTAGCTCTGTTTGAAATTGTATTTGTATAGCTCATATAGGGAAAATAGAACTTAGGGCCCCTGGCTCAAAAAAGAATATTTTAAACGGTTGTAATAATTTGAAAAGCTTTGCGGACTTGGGTAAAACATTTTACTAAAGTTTTATCGCATTCAGATAAATGATATAGGAGCGCATACAGAAATTATTTTGTACAAAGCTCATACAAGAAAAAAAAGAATTTGGGAACAACGGCTGAAAACGGAATATTTTAAAAGTAATGTAATTACTCATTAACATGGGCGACCTTATGGACAACCTTTCAACAAAGTTTTGTTGCAATCGCATGAATGGTGTAGGAGCGCATACGGTTTGAAATTATATTTAAATAGCTCCTTTAAGAAAAAATGAACATGGGGCCCCTGGCTCAAAACGGAATATTTTAAAATAGTTGTAATAATTTAGAAACCTTTGTGGGCATGATCGCAACATCTCGTCAAAGTTTTAGCGTATTCGAATAAATGGTGTAGGAGCGCAGACGAAACCTATAGTTTACAAAGCTCATATAAGAAAAAAAAACGATTTTGGGGCCAACAGCCAAAACAAAATATTTTAAAAGTGTTATAATGACTCAATAAAATGCGCGAGCTTATGGAATACAACTCTCCAATGTTTTGTCGCAATCGCATGAATGGTGTAGGAGCGCATTCGGTTTGAAACTATATTTATATAGCTCATATAAGAAAAAACGAACATGGGGCCCCTGGCTCAAAACGGAATATTTTAAAACGGTTGTATAAATTTAGAAACCTTTGTGGGCATGCTCGCAACATCTCGTCAAAGTTTTAGCGTATTCGAATAAATGGTGTAGGAGCGCAGACGAAATCTATTGTTTACAAAGCTCATATAAGAAAAAAAAACGATTTTGGGGCCAACGGCCAAAACAAAATATTTTAAAAGTGTTATAATGACCCAGTAAAATGCGCAAGCTTATGGAATACAACTCTACAATGTTTTGTCGCAATCGCATAAATGGTGTAGGAGCGCATACGGTTTGAAACTATATTTATATAGCTCATATAAGAAAAAACGAACACGGGGCCCCTGGCTCAAAACGGAATATTTTAAAACGTTTATAATTATTTCCAAACCTTTGTGGGCGTGATTGTAACATTTTACCCAAGATTTAGCGCATTCAGACGAATGGCGTAGGAGCGCAGACGGAAATATTTTTTACAAAGCTCGTATAAGAAAAAAAACGAATGAATGGCCAACGGCCGAAAACGAAATAATTGAAAAGTTTTTTAATGTCGCAGTTAAATGCCCAGGTAGGTGGCCAACAACTCACCAAAGTTTTGTTGCAATCGCATGAATGGTGTGGGAGCGCATACGAGACAAACATACATACATACATACATTCATTTTTATATATATACTAACGAGTACCCGGCATGCGTTGCGATGCCACTCAAGAAAGAAAGTGTTTGCGTTTTAATTATGTTTCTTGAAGAGCTTTTAAATACACAATGTTTTTTGTTTTTCCGTCTGGTGCATACACGAATAAATCGGAAGGTTTTCCGACGCGAGAGCAGGCGACATACAGCTGTCCATGAGAGAAGCATGGGTTTTCCAAATTTAGTCCGCAAACTTGTAGCGATTGTCCCTGTGCTTTGTTGATGGTCATTGCAAATGCGAGTCGCACCGGAAACTGCAGACGTTTAAATTCAAATGGCATATCTGTTGGAATCATTGTGATGCGTGGCAGCAGTACATCTTCGCCTTTAAATTTTCCATTTAAAATAGTTGCTTCGATGATATTGTTCATCATCTTTTTCAATGAAAGCTTGGTGCCGTTACAAAGTCGTGGTGGATTTATGTTTCGCAAAAGAATGATAGGCACGCCAATTTTGAGTGTTAAAACGTGCGACGGGATGCCTGGCAAGTCAAGTGAATTCAAGAATTCCGTTGGATAGTTGACAACTTCGTCTTCATTCAATACAGTATCGATTGACTTGTACGTTGTCGTTTCGCCTGGGATTTCATTTTGAATGCTTAAGTTGATGGCATTGACATCGTTGTTTTTGGCTGCCAATATAGCACGTGCACTGAGCCACTGATGATTTGTGTAATTTTGTGCGATATTTGGAAAAACTCTATGAATTAATTCGTCGATGGTTGCTGTCATTTTACAGAAACTTGTTGGCAATCTGAAACATTGTGTGGATTCATCGATTGCCATTTTCCCATTCCCAATGTCCAACAACTGTTTTGCGAAACGTTCAGCGGATGCATCATTGTTTAGTTGCACACGCATATTGGTCTTCAAAGTCAATTTCTGTACATGCCGCCATAAAACTGATGATTTTAGACATGCATTTAATTCATCTGCAGCGGTTGAACGTGCTATAACTGGTAGAGTTTGTCGAAAATCACCAGATAATAGAATAAGTGCGCCACCAAAGAGCTGTTCATTTCCTCTCACATCTTTAAGTGTACGATGCAGCGCTTCCAATGCTTTTTTGTGCGCCATAGTACATTCGTCCCATATAATGAGTTGACATGATTGTAGTACTTTACCCATTCCAGAATGTTTATTTATATTGCATGTTGGTGTCTCAGTTATTTGCATGTTCAATGGCAATTTCAGTGCTGAATGCGCTGTTCGTCCACCATCCAAAAGAGTTGCTGCAATTCCAGATGATGCGATTGCCAGTGCAATATTCTTTCGAGATCGTATGGTTGCCAAAATAAGTGAAATTAGGAAAGTTTTGCCTGTCCCTCCGGGAGCATCTAGGAAATACAATCCACCTTTTTGACTTCCAATTGCATTCATAATTATGTCATACACTAAGCGTTGCTCTGGAACCAGTTTCGGATGATTCATTTGAACAAATGTACCCAATTCGTCGATATCAAAGTGTGTTTCTCGATGCAAATCTCGATGGAATAGGTTGTTTTCAGATCGATTCGGAGCAGTCATTCCCAAATCTACCAGTGTTTTGTTAGCGATTGCCAAACACATGTCCTCAATCGAAATCAATGCCTCATT
The DNA here is from genome assembly GCA_964017045.1 of Omphiscola glabra. NCBI lineage: Eukaryota > Metazoa > Mollusca > Gastropoda > Lymnaeidae > Omphiscola > Omphiscola glabra. The sequence continues at coordinate 818,381 of OZ024804.1, read as the reverse complement.
ATACACGTTTGATGTAAATTGAATATCCGGATTTTGTTTCTTTGCACGCAAACGGTGTAGAATGTCTTCACTCATGTAGTCTTTGTATTTCTCCCAAAGATCTTTTGGATTGGATGGGAAGCATGTTGTCAATATGATTGAAAACAAAGTGCGTATTTGCTGTGGTTGAGCAATATTTGATGCATCAGAAAGCGAAGTGTCCCAATGAGCATCGTTTTCCAGAAGTTTTAATTCTTGGCAAGCTTCACGATAAGTGGCACATACTTGACCGTTTACTGTTCTCAATTCTTGGAATGATGTCGGTCCACGTACGTTGATTAACAGTAATCGCAAGTAAAAGCATTCTGCATTGTTTGGGTGAACAGTGTACAGACGGCCTAATGCGTCGGTTGAATATAAATTGGGGTGTTTTTCAAATGCTTTACCCTGTTTGCGACGTTGAAACCTTTTCGCTAAAGCATTCCATGTGTAATATGTTGGCACTTCAGAGTAAAGTAGCGACTTTGCAAAAATATCATTCCCGCACAATGAGAAAAATGCAGTTAACGTTGTTGGCGGAGGTGACAAAGCTCTTGCACGTGCATTTTCTAATGTAAAGTACACGCGCTGTCCATTTTCAAGGTGCACTGCCAAATGAACAACTGTTGGATGGCGTTCATGGATTGGAAATGATAAAATGCGCCATATTGCTTCAATGCTACTAATGTAGCGTCCAAGTTGATATTGGTAGACTTCATCGAGTGATCGTGTTGTTTTTTCCAATCCAAAAATTGCCATATCGCTTCCTTTGTTAACATATTTGCAAATGTACTTGATCGATTTCACCGAATTGCAATACTCGACATTGATGTGTGCTTTGAACGTTTTCGAGAGTAACGGTGAATAAGGTACAACCCAACGATTATCAACTTCAACATCATTGTTTCGTACTTTTAAAGTGATTGATTTGCCACCATCTTCAGTTGATCGTCGACGATATAGTGGATGTCCGTCATTGCCAGTGACAGTCTCAGCAACTAAATCTCTTGGGTATCGTTTCGTACATTTCCCATCAGACATGCATGGAGAATTTTTGTTGAGTAAGCCACATGGACCGTGAATCATGTTTTTGGTGACGATTTCTAATAAGTATTGATCAATGTCGCCATCAGGTATTTCTGCAGAAATGACTTTATCAATTTGATCTGCTTGGACTTTTTCGATCAACCAAATTAAAATGTGTGCATGTGGCAATCCTCTTTTTTGCCATTCAACGGAATACATCCAAAAGCGTGTCTCTCCAAAAACATGATGCTTGACAATAAAATCGATTAAAGATTTCAATTTTTGTTTGAACACACGGGCAGCAATATCGTGACGATCTGATGGTGATTGTCCAGTTAACAACAGTTCTTGTATTTCATCCCACTTAGGGTTGCATGTAAAGGTAATAAAAAAATCTGGGCGGCCATATGCACGAACATATGTCATTGCATCTTGTGCGTATTCATGCATGTGACGTGGACTCCCAGTAAATGTGGCCGGCAGTATAACCATTTTCCCTAATTCATTTGGATTCACATTGCCATCATTCACAACTGCATCACGTAAATGAATGTACTCTTCGGAACGCAACTTGCTTTGATTTAATCGAATGTAGAGGAGTCGTTCGGTTTCGATTTTTGCATACATATCAACAATGTATTGATGGAACAATTGTCGACATTTCAAGATATGATTTTCGGCACTCTCACGAATCATCAATCGATATGAATAGTATTTCTTGGAACTGACTTTCTTATTCGATTCCTCATCTGTTTGTGGATTTCTCAATTTGATGTTGAAATGATATCCATCTTCTCCTTGCCAAAATAAAATTGTATATTGCAATGCGTCGTATGAGCGATGAGTTTCTGAGACTCGCTGAACATCACCATTTCTGCGATGAAGAATTATATCACGTAATTTAAATTCTTCGCCCACTATAACGATCGCAACTTCATCAATTGTTGGTGCGTTGTATTGTCTTTCGTGTTGGCCGGCAGGTGTTTTGTCTGCTCTAACTACAACTGAGTAATCATCTGTCGGCATTTGTTCAAGTGAATTTCTAAACAATTGAACTAATTCGTTGTGTTGCAAAAATAGAGATTGCAATACAGCTACAATTTCTCTCTTAGTGCCCATATTGATATGACAACGTTGATCGATTTGTTCATCAATATTCCCCATAAAATAAATTTGAAGAAATTTGTGATCTGTGTCTGGCAGTGGTAGTAGTGATCCTGCACGATGATAAATTTGCCCTTGCACTTTAAATGTTGGCATGTAATTCTCGCGCACGATATTTGTTGCACCGAACGATGTCATTTGGAAACATGAATTGTACTTGCGTATGTTTGCCAAGAAATGTTTCGATTGGCTTGTTTCACCTGATACCAAGGTTGATAATGGTTCTGGTGGTGAATGTAATTCTTGCAATTTCACTTTCCCACCCGCGCAGCAAATTCCCGCAGTTTCATTCTTAAATTTGAGGGCACTGCAATACACGCATAATTTATCCATTTTTCCAATAACCACGCTTGGATGAAGACTGTAATCATAATTAGCATTGTAATGGAATGCACTAAGATTTAATTCAACGTGCAGTGTTCGTCTGGTTCGAGCATTGCGTACTCGGGCGGTTGCCAGTCTTGCTTCACGTTGCTCGACTGTTTCAGATGAACGGGTTTGAGCGTTGCGTACTCGAACTGTTTCCAGTCTTGCTTCCCGCTGCTCCACTGTGTCAAAGGTACGGGCTTGAGCATTGCGTATTCGAGCGGTTGCCAGTCTTGCTTCACGTTGCTCGACTGTTTCAGATGAACGGGTTTGAGCGTTGCGTACTCGAACTGTTTCCAGTCTTGCTTCCCGTTGCTCCACTGTGTCAAATGTACGGGCTTGAGCATTGCATACTCGAGCGGTTTCCAGTCGTGCTTCTCGTTGCTCGACTGTTTCCGATGCTCGTGATGACCTTTTCTTTCGCGCTTGAGGTGTGGAAAAACCAATAGCTTTTCGTTTGGGTGGCATCAGTGATGTGACAGCAAAAGTATTGCTTTGTGACGAATATTACAAATGCATGTGATATCTGTTATTATATTTCGATAGACAATGCTAATTTCACATTTAACACCACTTGTTACCTCAAACACAAAATGAAATATCGCTGTTTGTATTTGATTCAATTAATTAACGATATTTTTAATGGTTATAGTTTTCATATGTTAGGAAGTACAATGAATTGTTGGCAGTACATTTCCAGTTGTATAAGGGTCACATTACTTTATAAATCATAAATTCCAGCGTTAAAATCTAGATGTTATTATAGTTCAATACCTTCGTTGTCTATTGGGTAATTTAAAAACTTAAGAAACCATCGATTCATGTCAAATGTCTTTTCATAAAACAAAACAACTGCGAATTTCTCACACTCTATTATAGAATTACTTTATCATTGCTGTTCAAAACCATAACACGTTTACAACGTCATATCCTATTCTAAAATACGTCACAAAATTCATGCTTATTTATAAAAACAACAAAAATACTCTCTACACTAAACATGCAACAATGTGTTTTTTCATGCTCTTACTACAAATTGCTGTCTGTTGGCATTTGTTCAAGGGTGGTTGTTTTGACGGCTCTGTTTGAAATTATATTGATGAAGCTCATTTAAGAAAACAAAACGAATTTAAGGCCCCCGGCCCAAACGAAATATTGTAAAATGGTTGCATTAATTCAGAAACCTACTTATTATGTAACACATAAACTGAAATGTCGTTATTTGTATTTGATTCAATTTCATCCACCCATGAAATAGCTCTGTTTTAAATTATATTTTTATAGTTAAATTAAGAAAAAATGGAATTAGGGGTCCCTGACCCCAAACGGAATATTGTGAAATGGTTGTAATAAATTAGAAACATTTGCGGGAGTGCGCATATCAATTCACCAAAGTTTTATCGCAATCAGATGAATGGTATAGGAATGCATATGATAATTATAAAGACAATAAAACGGTGGCACAAACGGAATATTGTAGAATTGTTGTATTACTTCAGAAACCTACTTATTATATCACACACACAGTTTAATGTTGCTATTTGTATATCATTAAAAATCTATCCATTAATGTAGTAGCTCGGTTTGAAATTATATTTGTATAGATCATATAGGAAAAATAGAACATGTGGCCCCTTGCTCAAAACGGAATATTTTTAAACGGTTGTAATAATTCAAAAACCTTTGCGGGCGTGTGCAAAACATCTTACTAAAGTTTTATCGCATTCAGATGAATGGTATAAGAGCGCATACAAAACTTATTTTTTAGAAAACTCTTATAAGTAAAAAAAAATTTGGGGCCAACGGCAAAAAACGGAATATTTTAAAAGTGTTGTAAGGGATAAGTAAAATGCGCAAGCTTATGGACAACCTTTCAAAAAAGTTTTGTTGCAATCACATGAATGGTGTAGGAGCGCATACGGTTTGAAATTATATTTATATAGTTCCTATAAGAAAAAACGAACATGGGGCCCCTGGCTCAAAACGGAATATTTTAAAACGGTTGTAATAATTTAAAAAACTTTGTGGGCGTGCTGGCAACATTTTACAAAAGATTTAGTGCATTCAGACGAATGGTGTAGCAGCGCAGACAAAAATATTTTTTACAAAGCTCGTATAAGAAAAAAAAACGAATGAAGGGCCAACGGCCGAAAACGAAATAATTGAAAAGTTTTTTAATGACGCAGTTAAATGCCCAGATAAGTGGCCAACAAATCAACAAAGTTTTGTTGCAATCGCATGAATGGTGTAGGAGCGCATACGGTTTGAAACTATATTTATATAGCTCATATAAGAAAAAACGAACATGGGGCCCTTGGCTCAAAACGGAATATTTTAAAACGGTTGTAATAATTTAGAAACCTGTGTGGGCATGCTCGCAACATCTCGTCAAAGTTTTAGCGTATTCGAATAAATGGTGTAGGAGCGCAGACAAAACCTATTGTTTACAAAGCTCATATAAGAAAAAAAACGATTTTGGGGCCAACGGCCAAAACGAAATATTTTAAAAGTGTTATAATGACCCAGTAAAATGCGCGAGCTTATGGAATACAACTCTCCAATGTTTTGTCGCAATCGCATGAATGGTGTAGGAGCGCATACGGTTTGAAACTATATTTATATAGCTCATATAAGAAAAAACGAACATGGGGCCCCTGGCTCAAAACGGAATATTTTAAAACGTTTATAATTATTTCCAAACCTTTGTGGGCGTACTTGTAACATTTTACCCAAGATTTAGCGCATTCAGACGAATGGCGTAGGAGCGCAGACGGAAATATTTTTTACAAAGCTCGTATAAGAAAAAAAACGAATGAAGGGCCAACGGCCGAAAACGAAATATTTGAAAAGTTTTTTAATGTCGCAGTTAAATGCCCAGGTAGGTGGCCAACAACTCACCAAAGTTTTGTTGCAATCGCATGAATGGTGTGGGAGCGCATACGAGACAAACATACATACATACATACATTCATTTTTATATATATAGATATATAAGATACTATTTTATTGGAATACTTTTTTTTATATATTTTAAAAATAATAAATTAACCCTTGGATGAGAATTTCAGGCAATACTTCTTCCACAATTTGTCGATTTATTTCCAGTTCAATAAAAATGTTTTAAGAACACGAGAATCATTCAGGGATTGTTTGGTTTCCATCATTTTAAGATTAAATTTGTTGATCTCCTATTTTAGCATAATAAGTTATTGCTTTTCTGTCTTGCTTTACTAAGACTACGCTGGGGTAACTGACGCTAAGTAATTACTTTGAAAACATTACACTGGGCTGGCTGACATTCAGTTATTGCATTACTAAGACTACTCCGGGCTGTCATACAACAACTTACTATCTTTCTTGCAGGTAACTTAACCTTGACAACATTCAGTATGTATATTGCATATATATATTTATATTACGTACACTATATATAGAGCGTATTGCAAAGCCATGAAACTATTAAAAATAATATAGGACCTTTATTAAAAAAATTATTTATCAGCTTCCAATCCAGTATCTTCAGCACGTACGTGTATATATTAATGCACTTACACTCTCGTATCTTAAGCACGTATGTGTCTTTATTAATGTACTTACATTCCCGTATCTTAAGCGCGTAAGTATGTTTGTAAACGTTGCATAGTAGTAGACACTACGTGTATCAAGTAGTAAAAAGAAATATATTTTGGGCAATTTGTTTTTGAAAATGGGTTTCTAAATGGAGAAAAAAAGCATTAATAGTTATGGATTATAATGGCTGAGATGTTAGTGGTCTATTTGAAATAAATTGGCTGAAAGGATTCAAGAATTATTTTAAACATGGCAATAAATTCGTATTAATTATATTATTTACGAATTTTCATAACTATTGCCATCATACCTGACGTTGTGCAGTTTATTTTAATCTCTTGAATTTGTTCTACGATATTGGCAGTTTGTGAGTAGCTTATGAGGCCGATCCCGGAAAGCGCACACGTCTCGACTTGTCCTGTCTCATGAAAATATTTATTTGGACTTCCATAATGTTCTTTTTTGTTTCTCTACCACATCTTGGGAATGTTGGATTTCCGCAATCAATGCGTTTCGCTAGCTCCCAATCCGTAGTAATGCATAAAATGGACTGTTTTTTTTCTCATGTCACTTGAATTATCTTGAGTGATCACTTACTAACATCTGTAATCCGTGGTCTTGGACTTTGAATGAAGTAGGGCGATATTGAACTCCCTACCATCTGTCTTCATAATCACTATTGGCAAAACTGATGGGGCATTTTATATTAGGCAGTAGTTGTTGAAAATAGTTCTCTCAACGGAGAAAAAACTGTTCATGGTTCTGATTTATATTTTTGAGTGTAAGCAACGTACCAAGCGTTTAGCTACTCGGGTAACGAGACGTCTGGCGCCATTTATCTTCGACCAACGCACCAAGGCGTTTATAATGCTGGAGTTTCAATGATATTTATTTTAATATATTATGTATGTATGTATGTATCTTTGTATATCTCGTATGCGCTCCCACACCATTCATGCGATTGTGACAAAACTTTGGTTAGTTGTTGGCCACCTACCCGGGAATTTTAACTTATAAAATATTCCGTTTTCGGGCGTTGGCCCTTAATTCGTTTTTTTTTCTAATATGAGCTTTGTAAAAGTAACTTCCGTATGCGCTCCTACACCATTTATTCGAATGCGATAAAACTTTGGTGAGATGTTGTGTGCACGCCCGCAAAGTTTTCTGAATTATTACAACCATTAAAAAATATTCCGTTTTGAGCCAGGGGACTAATGTTCGTTTATCCTTCAATGAACTTTATAAATATAATTTCAAACTGAGCTAATGCATAGGTGGATATAATTTTAATCAAATACAAAATACATTACATTTTGTGTATGACATAATAAGTCGGTTTTTGAAGTAATAAAACCATTCTACAATATTTCGTTTGTTGCCGGGGGCCGTACATTCGTTTTCTCCCTAATATTAGCTATCTGTATATATAAAAATGAATGTATGTATCTTTGTATGTCTCGTATGCGCTCCCAAACCATTCATGCGATTGCGACAAAACTTTGTTTGGTTGTTGTTCACATACCCGGACATTTAACTGTGTTATTACAACTTTTACAAAATGTTCCGTTTTTGGCAGTTGACCCTTAATTAGTTTTTTTTTTATACGAGCTGTGTAAAAACAATTTCCGTGTGTGCTCCTACACCATTTATCCGAATGCGCTACACCTTTAAAGAGATGTTGCGAGCATGCCCGAAAAGGTTTGGGAATAATTACAACCGTTTTAAAATATTCCGTTTTTAGCCAGGGGTCCCATGTTCGTTTCTTCTGATTTGAGCTATATAAATATAATTTCAAACCTTGTGCGCTCCTACACCATTCCTGCGATTGCGACAGAACTTTGTTGAGTTGTTGTCCATAACATTGCGCATTTTACTGAGTCATTACAACACTTTTAAAATATTCCGTTTTTTTGCCGTTGGCCCCAAAATCATTTATTTTCAAATATGAGCTTTGTAAAAAATAATTTTTGTCTGCGCTCCCATACCATTTATCCGAATGCGCTAAATCTTTGATGAAATGTTGCAAGCACGACCTCAAAGGTTTGGAAATAACTACAACCATTTTAAAATATTCCTTTTTAGCCAGGGGTCCCATGTTAGTTTTTTCTAATATGAGCTATATAAATATAATGTCAAAACGTATGCGCTCCTACGCCATTCATGCGATTGCAACAAAACTTTGGTGATTTGTTGTCCATAAATTTACACATTTTACTGAGTCGTTACAAAACTTTTGAAATATTCCGTTGTAGGCCGTTGGCCCCAAAATCGTTTTTTTACTTATATGAGCTTTGTAAAACATAAGTTCCGTCTGCGCTCCTATACCATTCACCTGAATGAGATAAAACTTTAGTAAGATGTTTTGCACATGCATGCAAAGGTTTTTTTATTTATTACAACCGTTGAAAAATATTCCGTTTTGAGCCAGGGACCCTATGTTTTATTTTCTTACATGAGCTATACAAATATAATTTCAAACATAGCGAATGTATGGATGGATAGATTTTTAATCATATACAAATAGCGACATTAAATTGTGCGTGTGACATAATAAGTAGGTTTCTGAAGTAATTACAACAAATTTAAAATATTCCATTTTTGGCCGTTGGCCCCAAAATCGTTATTTTTCTTATATGATCTTTGTAAAAAATTATTTCCGTATGCGCTCCTATACCATTCATCTGAATGAGCTAAAACTTTGGTGAGATGTTGCGAGCATGATGGCTAAGGTTTTTGAATTATTACAAACGTTTAAAAATATTTTGTTTTTTAAATTAAACCTATATAAATACAATTTCAAACCGTAGTCGTTCCTACACCGTTCAAGTTATTGCGATAAAAATGAGGTGAGTTGTCGTCCACAAGCCGGAGCATTTTTCTAAGTCATTATTACCCTTTAAAAATATTCCGTTTTGGGCCTTTGGCCCCAATGTGGTTTTTTTCTGATACGAGCTTTGCAAAGAGTAATTTCGGTATGTGCTCCTATACCATTTATCTGAATGCGATAAAACTTAAGTGAGAGGTTATGCGTACGCCTGCAAAGTATTTTAAAATATTACAACGATTTTAAAATGTGTTTTTCGCTTTTAGCCAGGGACCATAATTTCGTTTTTTTCCTATATGAGCTATATAAATATAATATGAGCTATATAAATATAATTTCAAACGGAGCTAATGCATGAATGGATAGATTTTTAATCATATACAAATAGCGACAGTAAATTGTGTGTGTGACATAATAAGTAGGTTTCTGAAGTAATACAACAATTCTACAATATTCAATTTGTGGCCGGAGCCCAAAATGCGTTTGCCACCTATACCATTCATCTGATTGCGTTAAAACTTTGGTGAATTGATATGCGCACTCCCGAAACTGTTTCTAAATTAGAACAACATTTTACAATATTCCGTGTGGGCCAGTGGCCCTAAATATAAAGAGTGATATTTCAGTTGATATGTTACATAGTAAGTAGGTTCTAGATTAGTTCCACCATTGTTCAATATTCCGTTTTTGGGTAGGGCACCCTAAATTTATTTTTTATATTTTCTATATTGGTGCTATAAAAATATAATTTCCGTTTGCGTCCCTTTACCATTCATCCGATTGCGATAAGAGGTTGGCGAGTTGTTGTGCGCATGCTCGCAAAGGTTTCTCATTTAGTACAACCATTTTACAATATTACGTTTGGGGTCGGTGGCCCCAAATTCCATTTTTTCTTAATTTGAACTATAAAAATATAATTTCAAACAGAGCTATTTCATGGGTGGATGAAATTGAATCAAATACAAATAACGAAATTTCAGTTTTTGTGTAACATAATAAGTAGGTTTCTGAATTAATGCAACCATTTTACAATATATCGTTTGGGCCTAGGGCCTTACATTCGTTTTGTTTTCTTAAATGAGATTCATCAATATAATTTCAAACAGAGCCATCAAAACAACAACCCTTGAACAAATGCCCACAGACAGCAAATTTGTAATAAGAGCAGTGAAAACACATTGTTGCATGTTTAGTGTAGAGAGTAATTGTGTTGTTTTTATAAATAAGCTTGAATTTTGTGACGTATTTTAGTATCGGATATGACGTTGTAAACGTGTTATGATTTTGAATAGGAATGATTGAGTAATTCTATAATAGAGTGTGAGAATTTCGGAGCTGTTTTGTTTTATGAAAAGACATTTGACATGAATCGATGGTTTCTTAAGTATTAAAATTACACCATAGACAACGAAGGTATTGAACTATGGTAACATCTAGATTTTTAAGCTGGAATTTATTATTTATAAAGTAATGTGACCCCTATACAACTAGAATTGTACTGCCAACAATTCATTGTACTTCCTAACATGTGAAAATTATTAGCGTTAAAAATATCGTTAATTAATTGAATCAAATACAAACAGCGATATTTCATTTTGTGTGTTATTTTCAATAACAAGTGGTGTTAAATGTGAAATTAGCATTGCCTATCGACATCTAATAACAAATATCACATGCATTTGTAATATTCGTCACAAAGCAATACTTTTGCTGTCAAATCAATGATGCCACCCAAACGAAAAGCTATTGGGTTTTTCACACCTCAAGCACGAAAGAAAAGGTCATCACGAGCATCGGAAACAGTCGAGCAACTAGAAGCACGACTGGAAACCGCTCGAGTACGCAATGCTCAAGCCCGTACCTTTGACACAGTGGAGCAACGTGAAGCAAGACTGGCAACCGCTCGAGTACGCAAAGCTCAAACCCGTTCATCTGAAACAGTCGAGCAACGTGAAGCAAGAATGGCAACCGATCGAATACGCAAAGCTCAAACCCGTTCAACTGAAACAGTCGAGCAACGTGAAGCAAGAATGGCAACCGCTCGAGTACGCTATGCTCAAGCCCGTTCAACTGAAACAGTCGAGCAACGTGAAGCAAGACTGGAAGCCGCCAGAGTACGCAACGCACGATCCAGACGAACACTGCATGCTGAATTAAATCTTAGTGCATTCCATTTCAATGCTAATTATGATTACAGTCTTCATCCAAGCGTGGTTATTGGAAAAATGGATATTCTATGCGTCTATTGCAGTGCCCTCAAATTTAAGAATGAAACTGCGGGAATTTGCTGCGCGGGTGGGAAAGTGAAATTGCCAGAATTACATTCACCACCAACAATTGATGAAGTGGTGATCGTTATAGTAGGCGAAGAATTTAACTCACGTGATATAATTCTTCATCGCAGAAATGGTGATATTCAGCGAGTCTCAGAAACTCATCGCTCATACGACGGATTGCAATATCCAATTTTATTTTGGCAAGGAGAAGATGGATATCACTTCCACATTAAAATGAGAAATCCACAAACAGATAAGGAATCGAATAAGAAAGTCAGTTCCATGAATTAATATTCATATCGATTGATGATTCGTGAGAGTGCCGAAAATCATATCTTGAAGTGTCGACAATTGTTCCATCAATACATTGTTGATATGTATGCGAAAATCGAAACGAACGACTCCTCTACATTCGATTAAATCAAAGCAAGTTGCGTTCCGAAGAGTACATCCATTTACGTGATGCAGTTGTGAATGATGACAATGTGAATCCAAATGAATTAGGGAAAATGGTTATACTGCCGGCCATATTTACTGGGAGTCCACGTCACATGCATGAATATGCACAAAATGCAATGACATATGTTCGTGCATATGGCCGCCCAGAATTTTTTATTACCTTGACATGCAACCCTACGTGGGATGAAATACAAGAACTGTTGTTAACTGGACAATCATAATTTGATCGTCACGATATTACTGCCCGTGTGTTCAAACAAAAATTGAAATCTTTAATCGATTTTATTGTCAAGCATCATGTTTTTGGAGAGACACGCTCTTGGATGTATTCCGTTAAATGGCAAAAAAAGAGGATTGCCACATGCACACATTTTAATTTGGTTGATCGAAAAAGTCAAAGCAGATCAAATTATTCTCCGTGCATGTCTGATGGGAAATGTACAAAACGATACCCAAGAGATTTAGTTGCGGAGACTGCCACTGGCAATGACGGATATCCACTATATCGTCGACGATCAACTGAAGATGGTGGCATATCAATCACTTTAAATGTACGAAACAATGATGTTGAAGTCGATAATCGTTGGGTTTTACCGTATTCACCGTTACTCTCGAAAGCGTTCAAAGCACACATCAATGTCGAGTATTGCAATTCGGTGAAATCGATCAAGTACATTTGCAAATATGTTAACAAAGTAAGCGATATGGCAATTTTTGGATTGGAAAAAACAACACGATCACTCGATGAAGTCTACCAATATCAACGTGGACGCTACATTAGTAGCAATGAAGCAATATGGAACATTTTATCATTTCCAATCCATGAACGCCATCCAACAGCTGTTCATTTGGCAGTGCAACTTGAAAATGGACAGCGCGTGTACTTTACATTAGAAAATGCACGTGCAAGAGCATTGTCACCTCCGCCAACAACGTTAACTGCATTTTTCTCATTGTGCGGGAATTATATTTTTGCAAAGTCGCTACTTTACTCTGGAGTGCCAACATATTACACATGGAATGCTTTAGTGAAAAGGTTTCTACGTCGCAAACAGGGTAAAGCATTTGAAAAACACCCCAATTTTATATTCAACCAACGCATTAGGCCGTCTGTACACTGTTCACACAAACAATGCAGAATGCTTTTACTTGCGATTACTGTTAATCGGTAAACAGTAAACAGTCAAGTATGTACCACTTATCGTGAAGCTTGCCAAGAATAAAAACTTCTGGAAAACGATGCTCATTGGGACACTTCGCTCTCTGATGCATCGAATATTGCTCAACCACAGCAAATACGCACCTTGTTTTCAATCATATTGACAACATGCTTCCCATCCAATCCAAAGATCTTTGGGAGAAATACAAAGACTACATGAGTGAAGACATTCTACACCATTTGCGTGCAAAGAAACAAAATCCGGACATTCAATTTACATCAAACGTGTATAATGAGGCATTGATTTCGATTGAGGACATGTGTTTGGCAATCGCTAACAAAGCATTGGTAGATTTGAGAATGACTGCTCCGAATCGATCTGCAAACAACCTTTTCCATCGAGATTTGCATCGAGAAACACACTTTGATATCGACGAATTAGGTAGATTTGTTCAAATGAATCATCCGAAATTGTTTCCAGAGCAACGCATGGTGTATGACATAATTATGAATGCAATTGGAAGTCAAAAAGGTGGATTCTATTTCCTAGATGCTCCCGGAGGGACAGGCAAAACTTTCCTAATTTCACTTATTTTGGCAACCATACGATCTCGAAAGAATATTGCACTGTCAATCGCATCATCTGGAATTGCAGCAACTCTTTTGGATAGTGGACGAATAGCGCATTCAGCACTGAAATTGCCATTGAACATGCAAATAACTGAGACACCAACATGCAATATAAATAAACATTCTGGAATGGGTAAAGTACTACAATCATGTCAACTCATTATATGGAACGAATGTACTATGGCGCACAAAAAAGCATTGGAATCGCTGCATCGTACACTTAAAGATGTGAGAGGAAATGAACAGCTCTTTGGTGGCGCACTTATTTTATTATCTGGTGATTTTCGACAATGCATGTCTAAAATCATCAGTTTTATGGCGGCATGTACAGAAATTGACTTTGAAGACCAATATGCGTGTGCAACTGCACAATGATGCATCCGCTGAACGTTTCGCAAAACAATTGTTGGACATTGGGAATAGGAAAATGGCAATCGATGAATCCACACAATGTTTCAAATTGCCAACAAGTTTCTGTAAAATTACAGCAACCATCGACGAATTGATTCATAGAATTTTTACAAATATCGCACAAAATTACACAAATCATCAGTGACTCAGTGCACGTGCTATATTGGCAGCCAAAAACAACGATGTCAATGCCATCAACTTAAGCATTCAAAATGAAATCCCAGGCGAAACGACAACGTACAAGTCCATCGATACTGTATTGAATGAAGACGAAGTTGTCAATTATCCAACGGAATTCTTGAATTCACTTGACTTGCTAGGCATCCCGTCGCACGTTTTAACACTCAAAATTGGCGTGCCTATCATTCTTTTACGAAACATAAATCCACCACGACTTTGTAACGGCACCAAGCTTTCAGTGAAAAACTTGATGAACAATATCATCGAAGCAACTATTTTAAATGGAAAATTTAAAGGAGAAGATGTGCTGCTGCCACGCATCCCAATGATTCCAACAAATATGTGATTTGAATTCAAACGTCTGCAGTTTCCGGTGCGACTCGCATTTGCAATGACCATCAACAAAGCACAGGGACAATCGCTACAAGTTTGCGGACTAAATTTAAAAAACCCATGCTTCTCCTATTGACAGCTGTATGTGGCCTGCTCTTGCGTCGGAAAACCTTCCGATTTATTCGTGCATGCACCAGACGGAAAAACAAAAAAACATTGTGTATTTAAAAGCTCTTCAAGAAACATAATTAAAACGCAAAAACACTTTCTTTCTTGAGTGGCATTGCAACGCATGCCGGGTACTGGCTAGTATAAATATAATTTCCGTATGCGTTCCTATACCATTTATCCGATTGCGAGAAAACTTTGATGAATTGATTAAATTAAGGTTTCTAAATTAGTACAAACATTTTAAAACATCCCGTTTCGGCCGTTTGCACTTATTTCGTTTTTACTTATATGAACCATATAAATAAAATTTCAAAAAGAACTACTAATGGATTGGAGGATGGAATTTTAATCAAATACAAACAGCGACATTTCATTTTTTGTGTGACATAAGTAGGTTTCTGAATTACGATAACCATTTTACATTATTCCTTTTGTGGTGGGGGACCCTAAATTTGTTTTTTTAATAAAAGAGTTTCACATATATAATTTTAATTAGAACTTATGCATGCATGAATGGAATTGAATCAAATACATACAGCGATATTTCCATTTCTGTATAATTTAGTAGGTTTCTGAATTTGTACAACAATTTTGCAATATTCAGTTTTGGACCGGGGACCCTAAATTATTTTTTTCTGAGCTATTTAAATACAATTTCCATATGCATCCCTATACCATTCATATGATTGCGATAAAGCTTCGGTGAGATGTTGTGTGCACACCTCTCAAAAGGTTTCTAAGTGCAACTATTTTACAATATTAAGTTTGGGGCACTAAATTCGTTTTTGTTTCTTATATGAGCCATGTAAATATAATTTTAAACAATTCTATTGCATGGGTATGGATCAACGCTACTACTGTGTGGACTACATTTTGAACATCCAAGCTTCTCACATGGAAAGCTGTGTGTGGCCTGCTCACGTTTCGAAAAACCTTTTAATTTATTAGAGTACGCACCGGACTTTAAAAACAACAACAACAACAAAATTAGTGTGTATATAAAAAATACTAAAAAAACATAATTAAAACACTTATTTATTTGAGTGGCATTGCAACGCATGCCGGGTACTCGTTAGTTCTGTATAAATGTATGCTTTTAATTTGCAGTATCCCTGAGTATACGAACCTGAGAGCTAGGTTCTGCATTCGGTAAAGTACATTTTTGGTCGTTGGGCTCGCAAAGGCCTATACCGGGAGACTTTAGTCCAGTACTCCTCCCAGTCCCAAGATATAACGTTCTTAGGAGGCTTGCACCCCAGGCAGTTCTAGCCACTTTTTTTTTTACCCGACTGAATTTTGACGTGGCTCGGGCGGTTATGTAGCTAAAGTTTCTGGTCAAACTTAATTCCCAGATAAGTGTTTTTTATCCCATTTTAGAGTCTTTCTTTCTATCCGCTAGGTTGAAGTTTTCACACTTATTCACCCTCTAGACCTTTTCCATTTAAGGATTTCTGCACGACCTTGGGACATCAAGCAGTTGTACGCTGATCGATCTGGATGTGTTTTCTTTCTGACTTCCTTCTTGCGTACTTTTGCTCTTTTGACTACAAGCGCCTTTTTTAGATTTTTGTTCCAGTAAGGTCTAAAGATTTATTGTCTTCCATCAGTTCTCGCAATTAATCGAATTAGCTCAAAATTCTTGCCTATCAAGATTTCATACTCTACATTTAAGTCTACTGAAATTCTTGCCTATGAAGAGTTCATATTCTACATTTAAGTCCACTGGTATTTTGACACGGACTTCTGCCATCTTGGCTTCGGTCTTTGTTTCGTATTCCAAAACTGACAGTGCCTTTTCTGGACGCCAGTGGCGTAGTGAGGGGGGGGGGCAAGGGGGGCATCATGTCCCGGGCGCTACTCACAATAGGGCGCCAAATGGTATATTTTACTATAATATTGTATGGTTTTCGAATAGGGGGGGCGCTAAAAAGGTATTGGGGGGCGCTAAAAAGGTATTGTGCCCCGGGGGCTAGTTAAGCTCGCTACGCCACTGCTGGAAGCATGCCTCTGTGCTAGCTAGGAAAATTCTTAGCAGGATAGGTTTGCGGTCGATACCGAGCTCCTCTAGGACAACCAGATTGAGTTTGGTCTGCTGAAGTTAACGTCAAATATGACCGGGACACCGTACTATGCTCAGTGTGGGTGGCCACACTATCCGTACTCCCAGTGTGAAGTTGTGTGGCCACACTATTTTCGACTTGAGGCAGGATGTTTAAAGCGAGACAAATATCCTCAACGCAGCGTCCAGATGCTCTACGATCGTGTATAAGCCCAGTCAGGTGAATGGACATTAAAATCAATCGCTATATTTGTCCTTTGGAAATCAATATTGTCGCCGCTAGGTACGCTGATGGGATGACTGGGTTTATTGTAGACGATTGTAATCACGATAGATTGATTAGTTGTGTGCACCCGAATGGTGAGGGTCTTTGCACCTTGGTATGATTTAACCTCAACCATTTCCATCGGGCGCTCATTATCGACCGTGATGGTCAGACCTCTACATTGTTTAAATTAGCAGTGGTAGAGCGGGTAGCCCGTGGTGGTCAGACCTCTGCATTGTTTACATTAGCAGTGGTAGGGCTAGTAGCTCGTGGTGGTCAGACCTCTGCATTGTTTACATTAGCAGTTGTAGAGCGGTAGCCCGTGGTGTGAAACGGCTTACTTTTAGGCAACGTTTCTTGGAAGAGTGCCACGTCCACGTCCCACTCGTGGGGCAGCTTGGTGATCTTCCCTTCCCTTTGTCTCACGTTTAGTTGTTTAGTAGCTTTTTTCAACAGGTCCCCCAACGATGACGTAAGAGGGGACAACACAGGAACAGTAGTCTCGACCCTCTTCCTAAAACAGGAACATTAGTCTCGTCCCTCGTTAGTCCGTCCCCAGACACCAACTGAGGGCCAGCAACACTGAAAATTGTCTAATCGTACCAGCCATCGTGCTATGATTCTGGGAAGCTCTGCTTCCATCCATTATGGATTCGGTTTTGCGTCGCCTAATCCCCTCTCCCTTGGAGCCCTTCGGTTAGACATTTGGCATATTATGCCGGGTTCTTTAGCTTCGGGTGGTCAATTCCACCATGCTGGCGAAACCCTTGCAGAAACTAGGCATACTAGAAACATCCTTTAATATTAGTTTCTTTCATTAAAAAACACTGCCCCCAATTTTAGTTTCTTTTATAAAAACATTCTATTAAGACCTAATATTTTTATCAACTATTTAGACCTACTATTTAGAAACACTATAATTTAGATCTACTATTTAGAAACATTATAATTTAGCTGAGTGGGAGGCGAGCTGGGACATGGAATTTCATCCGGTCAAGTGCCAAACACTGTCAGTCTCTAGAGTTTGTACATACACTACCCATATGAATTGCATGGCCATTTACTTGAGTCAGTTTCCTCCGTAAGGTACATGGGTGTTACCATTCAGAGAGGGGTCCGCTGGGACAAGCATATTAACAATATGTCCAACCAGGCAAACAAGACCCTGGGGTTCTTAAGGCGTAATCTAAAGATCAGCAACTCCAGTGTGAAAGAAAGAGCCTATAAAGCCTTTGTCCGGCCGCTTTTAGATTATGCATCTTCGGTCTGGGACCCATTCACCTAGAAGAGCATCGACAAGTTGGAGGCAGTACAGCGACGGGCTTTGTCATGAACCGCTACAGGAATACCTATAGTGTTGGCAGCATGCTGGAAACATTGGGTTGGTCACTATTGGAGGAATGACAACGACTATCCATGCATGGTCTCTATGATTTACAAGATAAATAATGGGCTAGTCCACTGCTCTGGCATTAAACAGAAACTCGTCCCTCTCCCCCATAAACAGTGACGAGGCCATGACAGGCAGTTCCGGCTCATACCAGCGAGAAGCCAGTATAGGAACTGCTCATTCCCGCCAAAGACAATCAGGGACTGGAACAAGCTTTCAAAAGGAACAGTTGAGGCGACAACACTTGAGACATTTGCGTCTATTGCCTCAGGCCTTCCAACCCCCAGTGCATGATACCCTTACGCAGTTACTCTTGTAACCAGTGAAGTATCCTCATCAACACAAGGCACAGAAACATTGCAAATCCCATCTACATTCATAGGAGCCATAATGATCAATAAATTGATCGTGGGCCCTTAATATATAGAAGAAGAAGAAGAAGAAACACTATAATTTAGACCTACTATTTATAAACACTATAATTTAGACTTACTATTTAGAAACATTATAATTTAGACCTACTCTTTAGAAACATTATAATTTAGACTTAATATTTAGAAACACTATAATTTAGACCTACTATTCAGAAACAGTATAATTTAGACTTACTATTCAAAAACATTATAATTTAGACTTACTATTCAAAAACACTATAATTTAGACTTACTCTTTAGAAACATTATAATTTAGACTTAATATTTAGAAACACTATAATTTAAACCTACTATTCAGAAACACTATAATTTAGACCTGATATTTAGAAACACTATAATTTAGACCTACTATTTAGAAACACTATAATTTAAACTTAGGCCTACTATTTAGAAACACTATAATTTTGACTTACTATTTAGAAACACAATAATTTAGACTAAATATTTAGAAACACTATAATTTGGACCTACTATTTAGAAACACTATAATTTAGACCGACTATTTAGAAACGCTATAATTTAGACCTACTATTTAGAAATACTATAATTTACACTTACTATTTAGACATACTATTTAGATTTCAATGTATTCATAATATTTGGACATGCGGTACTATTTTTGTAAACTAATTAGACCTGCTCCTTAGACATATTTAGGCCTCTTATTATACCAACTATTTAGACCAACTACTTAGGCCAAGTATTGGCTGTATTCTTGAAGATTCAAATATTGATACGTATAATAATTACTATACTAATTTAAAGTCAAACTATTTAATTTGAACGGATTGCGATACTCTGTGCTACGCTAGTACAAAAGGACGTACTTATTACAAGTTGTAGAAATGACCTATTTAGAATATGAGCTTGGGGGTATCAAGTTTTGTTTAGAACAATGAATTCTTTATTGTTCTCATTGAGAGTTGAGATGACAATTGATGAGATGGTTTTGTTTTGATGATTGTCTTGTAGTACACGAGGACATGATGTTGACAGTTGCCACACTTCTCATGGTGTTGATGTTGTCAGTCGCCGGCCAGTGGGAAATTCACAGCTGTAACTTCACTCCCGGAATGAAATGCTACACCAAGTGGCCCAAAGAAAGTTTCCATATGATTTGCCCGCCAGGTTTCCTCGTAGCAGCTTATAAACTCTTTGATTTTTACACATTAAAGGGCAAGGTCACCAACATGATATGTCTTTCTTCTGGCACAAGCGAGGACTGTAGAATGAGCCGTAAGTTATTTAATAATTATATGAACGGTAAGACATTTATTCATTGATTCAGCGGTGAGTTATTTAATTATTAAACGAGCAGCAATTCTTAAATCACTGAATGAGTGGTAAGTCATTTAATCATTCAATGAGTGGTAGTCATTTAATCGTTCAATGAGTGGTAGTCATTTAATCATTCAATGAGTGGTAGTCATTTAATCACTGAATGAGTGGTAGTCATTTAATCATTCAATGAGTGGTAGTCATTTAATCATTCAATGAGTGGTAGTCATTTAATCATTCAATGAGTGGTAGTCATTTAATCACTGAATGAGTGGTAGTCATTTAATCATTCAATGAGTGGTAGTCATTTAATCATTCAATGAGTGGTAAGTCATTTAATCATTCAATGAGTGGTAGTCATTTAATCATTCAATGGGTGGTAGTCATTTAATCATTCAATGAGTGGTAGTCATTTAATCATTCAATGAGTGGTAGTCATTTAATCATTCAATGAGTGGTAGTCATTTAATCATTCAATGAGTGGTAGTCATTTAATCATTCAATGAGTGGTAGTCATTTAATCACTGAATGAGTGGTAAGTCATTTAATCATTCAATGAGTGGTAGTCATTTAATCACTGAATGAGTGGTAGTCATTTAATCATTCAATGAGTGGTAGTCATTTAATTATTCAATGAGTGGTAAGTCATTTAATCATTCAATGAGTGGTAGTCATTTAATCACTGAATGAGTGGTAAGTCATTTAATCATTCAATGAGTGGTAGTCATTTAATTATTCAATTAGTGGTAAGTCATTTAATCATTCAATGAGTGGTAAGTGATTTAATCATTCAATGAGTGGTAAGTCATTTAATCATTCAATGAGTGGTAAGTGATTTAATCATTCAATGAGTGGTAGTCATTTAATCATTCAATGAGTGGTAAGTAATTAAAAAAATATAATGAGCGGTAAACCACTAACCATTAAACGAGCTATTATCTAACGAACATATTCTGGTGAAGGTATTGAGATTACTCTCTTATGACCCCGACTAGTACATTGGCTAACAGCTCCCACTACCAAGACACGAAGACTACTTACCACGATTACAGTAAAACTACTAAGACACGAGTGCTAGGTACCCGGTACAAGATTACAGTAAAACTACTAAGACATGCGTACTAGGTACCCGGTACAAGATTACAGTAAAACTACTACGGCATGAGTATTAGGTACCCGGTACAAGATTACAGTAAAACTACTACGACATGAGTACTAGGTACCCGGTACAAGATTACAGTAAAACTACTACGACATAAGTACTAGGCACCCGGTACAAGATTACAGTAAAACTACTACGACATGAGTGTTTATCTTCCATGCTTATTTCGGTGACCCTACTACAACAAATTATATGCAAAAATAAACTGTAGTAAAATAATAAAGAGCTGTTTGTTTTTTGTAATATTCAAATGGCATCTTCCGCCAAGGTCTTAATAAGGATGCATGTGAATGAAGTAAACAAATTCCTTTTTTAAATACTTCTTAATTTCTGGAAAACTTAATACACAACTGTTTCAATGATAAACGACATATTTATAGACAAGCCAAGAAAATACAATGAACATTTGGATCTCATTTACCTCCTACAAGTTTGTTTTCATGCACGTCCTACAAGTTTGTTTTCATGCACGTCCTACAAGTTTGTTTTCATGCACGTCCTACAAGTTTGTTTTCAAGCACGTCCTACAAGTTTGTTTTCATGCACGTCCTACAAGTTTGTTTTCATGCACGTCCTACAAGTTTGTTTTCATGCACGTCCTACAAGTTTGTTTTCATGCACGTCCTACAAGTTTGTTTTCATGCACGTCCTACAAGTTTGTTTTCATGCACGTCCTACAAGTTTGTTTTCATGCACGTCCTACAAGTTTGTTTTCATGCATTGTGACCAGCCCTTTTCTTTTTTTTTTTTACAGGTCCCTTGAACATTTTGGGCCAGTCGTTCGACTTCAAGTGTCATGAAGGCGCCGCCATGACCGCTGTAAAATACAACTATAACCATGAAGCAGACGACGGCATATTCGAGGTCGAGTGCTGTAAATTTAGAGGCAAGACGGTGACCAACTGTGATCGGTGGGGAGAGGAAACTCATTTCGCCCAGTACCTCCGTGCCGCGTCAGCGGGTAAATATGGATTCCCATATCCAGCGATTAGCGGCTTTACTTCGAACTTCCTCCAAACATACGGCTGGACTTATAATTATAAAACACGTCAATTCATCCTAGACATGTGCCTTTTAAAATAATCATTATTTTACCCCCGGAATCTGATTTTTCTGCATGGCAATTTTTTGTTTGATTACTAAAACATAGGAAAGCTTTGCAAAGGAAGACTTTATTTATTGTAATCAAAGGAAATACAAATAAATGTCTGAATTACATCTCTTGCTTCATTTCTATTCAATTGAAAGTTGTACAGACAACGTCTTGTTGCCATCTTGTGGACCACATTGAACACGAAACCGAAAGTATATACTTGATGTAAGATAACTAAACAATGTGAAAACACGATTACGACAAAGTGATGTAAGCACAAAAGCACAACTAAGTAATGTAAACACACACTCACTACTGAGTAATGTAAACACACAATCACAACTAAGTCTTAGTAATGTAAACACACAATCACAACTAAGTCTTAGTAATGTAAACACACAATCACAACTAAGTCTTAGTAATGTAAACACACAATCACAACTAAGTCTTAGTAATGTAAACACACAATCACAACTAAGTCTTAGTAATGTAAGCACACAATCACAACTAAGTGATTGAAACACAGGATCACCATTAACTTAATTATCTCGCTAAAAGTCTAGCAAGTCATTCTGGCAAGCTCATGGTGTCACCTTATTATCTCTGCATGACACTCACATGGTGTCATCTTATTATCTCTGCATGACACTCATATGGTGTCACTTTATTATCTCTGCATGACACTCACGTGGTGTCACCTTATTATCTCTGCATGACACTCGCATGGTGTCACCTTATTATCTCTGCATGACACTCACATGGTGTCACCTTATTATCTCTGCATGACACTCACATGGTGTCACCTTATTTTCTCTGCATGACACTCATATGGTGTCACCTTATTATCTCTGCATGACACTCACATGGTGTCACCTTATTTTCTCTGCATGACACTCACATCGTGTCACCATATTATCTCTGCATGACACTCATATGGTGCCACCATATTATCTCTGCATGACACTCACATGGTGTCACCGCATAATCTCTGCATGACACTCACATGGTGTCACCATATTATCTCTGCATGACACTCATATGGTGCCACCATATTATCTCTGCATGATACTCACATGATGTCACCTTATAATCTCTGCATGACACTCACGTGGGGGTCATCTTATTATCTCTGTATGACACTCACATGGTGTCACCTTATTATCTCTGCATGACACTCACTTGATGTCACCTTATTATCTCTGCATGACACTCGCATGGTGTCACCTTATTATCTCTGCATGACACTCGCGTGGTGTCACCTTATTATCTCTGCATGACACTCGCATGGTGTCACCTTATTATCTCTACATGACACTCACATGGTGTCACCTTATTGTATCTGCATGACACTCACATGGTGTCACCTTATTATCTCTGCATGACACTCACATGAAGTGACCTTATAATCTCTGCATGACACAGACGTGGTGTCACCTTATTATCTCTGCATGACACTCACATGGTGTCACCTTATTATCTCTGCATGACACTCACATGGTGTCATCTTATTATCTCTGCATGACACTCACATGGTGTCACCTTATTATCTCTGCATCACACTCACATGGTGTCACCTTATTATCTCTGCATGACACTCGCGTGGTGTCATCTTATTATCTCTGCATGACACTCACGTGGTGTCACCTTATTATCTCTGCATGACAATCATGTGTAGACACATTATTTACCCTAATATCCAGTCACTATGTATGGACATTTTTCACCCTAATATCTCTAGACTGAGAATTTTAGGAAATTAATTATTGTGATTTGCAATTAGTATATTTCTTAGAATCCTCCACTGTTCTTAAAATTACATTCAATGTATGAGTACATAAATGCATAAAATAAATACGCATCTTACAAAGAAAAATAGCCTTAAGTTAAATATTTTAGTTTCAAAATAGAAAAGAGATTTTCTTAAATTTGGATAAATTACTCTTAAAATTTTTAGCCGAGTGGGTAACCACAGCAAAATGGGAGCATGGATTGAAAACGTTTAAAACTAAGTTAAATTTAGGACTAACTCGAAAGAAGACAGTAGAAAAGGAAGTAAATTCCTCGCTGGGTCGCGCATATGCGGATGCGCTGACAAGGGGACCACCTTCCCCGTCAGCAAAACATCCCCTATACAACGGGAGAACCCGTCCCCAGGAGCTGCAACATCTCCTAAAACGCGGGGAACAAAAAAAGCGACCTTCCGACGGGCAAAATACCGGAGAGATGAAAACGGTTTTTCAATGCAACCTTTTCCCCGGGGACGTTCCCGTTTTTCTTGAGGACGTAATGTCTTCTGAAGAAGAATCAACTTATGTTATAGACTTTTAGATTGAAATTTACAATTTAAAAAATTAAATTAAAAAAGTTCATATAGTCTCATCAATACATCACTATCCAAACAATCATGGAGACTACACAATTCATACGTTTCTCACTAAACATTAGAAGCTGTAGAAACAAAGTACGTCATATAATTAACATAGTCAAAAAACACAAATGCGATTTCATTTTTTTTACTAAAGAGACAAATATAAACACAGAAGATGACGCACAAATATAAACACAGAAGATGACGCACAAATATAAACACAGAAGATGACGCACAAATATAAACACAGAAGATGACGCACAAATATAAACACAGAAGATGACGCACAAATATAAACACAGAAGATGACGCACAAATATAAACACAGAAGATGACGCACAAATATAAACACAGAAGATGACGCACAAATATAAACACAGAAGATGACGCACAAATATAAACACAGAAGATGGCGCACAAATATAAACACAGAAGATGACGCACAAATATAAACACAGAAGATGACGCACAAATATAAACACAGAAGATGGCGCACAAATATAAACACAGAAGATGACGCACAAATATAAACACAGAAGATGGCGCACAAATATAAACACAGAAGATGACGCAAAATATAAACACAGAAGATGACGCACAAATATAAACACAGAAGATGACGCACAAATATAAACACAGAAGATGACGCACAAATATAAACACAGAAGATGACGCACAAATATAAACACAGAAGATGGCGCACAAATATAAACACAGAAGATGACGCACAAATATAAACACAGAAGATGACGCACAAATATAAACACAGAAGATGACGCACAAATATAAACACAGAAGATGGCGCACAAATATAAACACAGAAGATGACGCACAAATATAAACACAGAAGATGGCGCACAAATATAAACACAGAAGATGACGCACAAATATAAACACAGAAGATGACGCACAAATATAAACACAGAAGATGACGCACAAAAGTACACAAAATTATTAGGTATGAAAAACAATCACTTCAGTTTAGGCAGACATTGTAAAGGAGTAGGAATAGTACAGACATCAGATAGATGGGAAATAACTCACTAGGACAGGGATAGCGAAGGAAGAACGGTCACTCTCAACATTACAGACAAGAGAGACACTTACACACTAGTCAACATATACACCCTTTCACAGCACACAAAAAACACCATTATTTTACAACACACTAGTACAAATACTGAGATACTCACACCAAAGAGGAAAGGTCATTTTAGGAGTGGATTTCAATTATATAATAAGCAGTTTAGATACAACAAGCCCAAAAAGAAAAGATCAAATTTTAGAGGAAACCACGCGAAGAGAAATAATACAATACATAACATAACAGAGACATATAACATGGTCGACTCATATAGAACACTACATAACAGACACATATAACATGGTCGACTCATATAGAACACTACATAACAGAGACATATAACATGGTCGACTCATATAGAACACTACATAACAGAGACATATAACATGGTCGACTCATATAGAACACTACATAACAGAGACATATAACATGGTCGACTCATATAGAACACTACATAACAGAGACATATAACATGGTCGACTCACAATGGAGGGAAAGAAACAACATTTACACTACACACAACACTTTTAACACCAAGAAAAGAATTGATAGATTCTACATACAAAAATAGATACTATAAATAGTATACATGAAGCAAAACACATTCCAGAAAGACTAGACACTACAGATCACAAAGGGATAAAAATTACAATAAATACATCAAGATCAAACATCATTAAAAAAAAAATCCACACATTGGAAATTCAATTATACACTTTTAGTAAACAATCAGAACACAATCACACTATGTGGCGATATGGTGCCGAAAAGCTGAGTAAATCTGTTTTCCATTTTAACTATCTATGGAGTGTTTTGGCAAAAAATAATTGCTATAATGGATACATCCAATTCACCTTAATGTTGCCCTCTGTTGAAGTGTGAAGAGACTGGGGAAAGTTGACCTTGTTCAATATCACGAAGATTTTCTGTGAACCTATCCGCCAATCTTCTCCCACATCGCAAATATTACATTACAACTAACGAATGTGAAAACCTCTTTGATGGTAAACGGTCCTTTAGGGACGCTAAGGTGCATAGGGACGCTAAGGTGAATAGGGACGCTAAGGTGTATAGGGACATGTCCTACATCGGCTTCTTGAGCATTGTTTAAGACGGGTCAGTTCGAAGGCGGCTATGAACCAGAAGGTCACCTAGATCTTTGTCCCGTCTAATGACAATCAGTGGAGGGGATGAGAATACCCTGTTAGTGGAGGGGTCAGCAAGAAGTGTGTTACGATTCTTTGTGAATATTTTTTTACTGTCAAATTGTGAGGGTGATAGGTTAGTATGAGTTTGGTGTGAGGGTGAGTGGTTAGTATGAGTTTGGTGTGAGGGTGATAGGTTAGTATGAGTTTGGTGTGAGGATGATAGGTTAGTATGAGTTTGGTGTGAGGGTGATAGGTTAGTATGAGTTTGGTGTGAGGGTGATATGTTAGTATGAGTTTTGTGTGAGGGTGACAGGTTAGTATGATCTTGGTGTGAGGGTGACAGGTTATTATGAGTTTGGTGTGAGGGTGACAGGTTAGTATGAGTTTGGTTCAACATTTATTTTTGTTTTGGCGAGGTTTAAAAGCATTGTTCCGAGTGATAGGAGAAATCATTGACACAGAAGGGGAAACACAATGACACTCCAATGATAGTAAACACATTTGAAAAATACTACACAAAACTTTTTGGAACAGAGCAAAATGAGTCAGATATACAAGATAAGTACACACAATGTACACACAATGTACACACAATGTACACACAAACTAAACAAAATCAAACATAAGAAATGAACAAAACTATTACATTAGCAGGCATGAAAACATCACTGTCCAGTTGAACAAAATCAAAACACCTGGACCATATGGCCTAACAACAGAGTTCTACCTTTTCTTCTTCTTCTTCTATATATTAAGGGCCCACGATCAATTTATTGATCATTATGGCTTCTTTTTCACAACACTAGGACCAATTTTACATGCCACACTAGAAAAAGCTTACAGCAACAAGGAGTTACCACACTCAATTACGCTTTTACCAAAAAGAAAGATACAGACAGAACGCAGCTTAAAATTCAATAACCCATATCTTTACTTAACACAGACTATAAAATTCTCATAAAAACACTAGCAAACAAATTAAAACCACATTTAAATACCCTAATACACATAGATCAACAATGCAACTGCAAAGTCAGGGACATTCATAACCACAATCACTTCATTAGAGACCTTATTCAATATTCAAATGACAAAAACATCCAAACTTGCATATTATCACTAGATCAAGAAAAAGCCTTTGATAGGGTAGACCATACATACCTACATAAAATATTACAACACAACAAACTAGGGGAGCATTTTTTTAATTGGGTTAAAATTTTATACAAGTCCCCCATTTGTAATTTAATAATAAACAATACACTTTCTAAAGACATTAAAATTGACAGATCAGTTAGACAAGGGTGTCTTGCATCCATTTACCTATATGTCCTGTCATTTGAACCCTAGTTAGAAAGAGTTAGAAGGGAGGAGATTAAAGGAGTAGGGATCCTTGGGGGTAAGGAGATGAATATCAATGCATATGACACAATTTTTTTCCTATTGATGATAAGTCAATTTTAAGAATAATTTCAAGATTTTGGGAGAGCTAGTGGGTCAAAAATAAACATAACTGAATCTGAAATTATGGGGGTTGGTAGGTGGAGAGATAGATTAGAATTCCCTTTAGGAATAGTAAAGAAGGATAGACTTAGGAGTTATGGGATTTATTTTTCAAACTAATAAAGAAACATGGCAACACATTGCAGTGGCGTAATGAGGGGGCGGCAAGGGGAGCATCATGCCCCGGGCGCTACTCACAAAGGGGCGCCAAATGGTATATTTTACTTATAATATGGTATGGTTTTCAAATTGGGGAGGGGCGCTAAAAAGGTATTGTGCCCCGGGCGGGAGTTAAGATCGCTACGCCAGTGAAACATTGAACAATCTATAAGAAACTTAATTGACAGACAAAAATACACAGCACACACAATTTTTGGCAGGTCCACAATGATAAACACATATGTAATTCCCAAAACAATATACACAGGGAACATATGGGGGCCTCCACCATAGACATAGAGATATACATTATGTTAGTGGAACCTCCTGTCTATTATGTTAGTGGAGCCTCCTGTTCATTATGTTAGTGGAACCTCCTGTCCATTATGCTAGTGGAGCCTCCTGTCCATTATGCTAGTGGAGCCTCCTGTCCATTATGTTAGGGGCGCCTCCTGTCCATTATGCTAGTGGAGCCTCCTGTCCATTATGTTAGGGGCGCCTCCTGTCCATTATGCTAGTGGAGCCTCCTAGCAAGTAGTGAAAAGCATGTCCATTATGTTAGTGGATCCTCCTGTCCATTATGCTAGTGGAGCCTCCTGTCCATTATGTTAGTGGATCCTCATGTCCATTATGTTAGTGGAGCCTACTGTACATTATGTTAGTGGAGCCTTCTGTCAATTATGCTAGTGGTGCCTCCTATTATGCTACTTGCTATGTCAAAAATGTATTAATATGCTTGATGAGGGGGATGCCATCATAACTAATTTTCAAGTGTTATGTGTTATACATTTTAATCTAGATACATCTAATTGGGCAACTTTTATAAGGTATCTTTAAGGACAGAAGAGTTCTCCTATAATTACCACAATGGCGCCGTACAAGACAAAAGATTCACTAAAATGTAATGTTTTTGATTTCGGAAAATTTGTTAAATTGTTGTTGTATTTGAACAAAAAGATGTTTTTTTACTTTTAAAAATAATTTTATTGACGTTCCATGAGGTAAAATTGAATTTAAAATTTTATTTTTCTAGAAACATCAGACTATATTTTGAATTTGGGGCCGCGTTTTGAGGAGTGCCGCATTTTCTACTACTTCTGCAGACGGGAAGCAAAGATGAGGGGTGCGGGCTCAAGGGCATTCACTCTGCGTGCTAGCTTCACACTTTCCTTCTTTACGCATGATCAGCGCGCACTCTATATATTATAGCTCTGTGACCTCCACCATTTACGCACGACCAGCGCGCACTCTATATATTATAGCTCTGTGGCCTCCACCATTTACGCATGACCAGCGCGCACTCTAGATATTATAGCTCTGTGGCCTCCACCATTTACGCACGACCAGCGCGCACTCTATATATTATAGCTCTGTGGCCTCCACCATTTACGCATGACCAGCGCGCACTCTATATATTATAGCTCTGTGGCCTCCACCATTTACGCATGACCAGCGCGCACTTTATATATTATAGCTCTGTGGCCTCCACCATTTACGCATGACCAGCGCGCACTCTATATATTATAGCTCTGTGGCCTCCACCATTTACGCATTACCAGCGCGCACTCTATATATTATAGCTCTGTGGCCTCCACCAACAATTTTTAAACAAATCAACTTACATATCAGGAATTACATATTTCAAGGAACAATACAAAACATTAAACATACAACATTAATCCAATCTAAATTAGAAGGAGGAATTAATTTACAAGACATACAAACAAAACTACAGGCACTTAAAATCAAATTTATAGGTCAAGTCATTAGAAAGAAGGAGGAAAACATATTTACACATTATTACATGGGGATAAGGTTAGGACAGTTAATAAAAATTGACAACAGCACACCACATTACATAGGTAGAAAACAATCTGATTTTCACATGGCATGCACCCAAGCATTAAAAGGCAACGAAACACTTATACACAAAACAACCAAAGAGCTCTACACACATTTAATAAAGAGACAGGCGACACCACTCTACAATAGGGGCTGATGAGACAGAACAACATTTATATCTGACATGCAAGATTGGCAACTTGATAAACCCAGAAGTCCTAGGCTCTCCAAAAGGCTCGGTACCATGGGCAACTATCCACTGAGGCTATGCCTTAAGACTGATTTGCCTAAAGAAGAGAAAAATCGTATTCACATTTAGACGGTAAACATGTCATACTTTCAGAAACTGTATTTGATATTTACTATGGTCCCTGACAATGTATTGATAGCTTACATGTCAGAATGCAATGATGGCGTAGACGTCACAATGTAATAATTGCGTAGACGTCATAATGGCATGATGGAGTAGACATCCCAATGTAAAGATGACGTAGAAGCTACAACGGGATGATGGCGTAGACGTTACAGTGTGATGATGGCATACGTTACAATGTAATGATGGCATAGACGGCACAACGAGATGATGGCGTGGAAGTAACAATGTAATGATGGCATAGACGGCACAACGAGATGATGGCGTGCAAGTAACCATGTAATGATGGCATAGACGGCACAACGAGATGATGGCGTGGAAGTAACCATGTAATGATGGCATAGACGGCACAACGAGATGATGGCGTGGAAGTAACAATGTAATGATGGCATTGACGGCACAACGAGATGATGGCGTGGAAGTAACAATGTAATGATGGCATAGACGGCACAACGAGATGATGGCGTGGAAGTAACAATGTAATGATGGCATAGACGGCACAACGAGATGATGGCTTGGAAGTAACAATGTAATGATGGCGTGGAAGTAACAATGTAATGATGGCGTGGAAGTAACAATGTAATGATGGCGTGGAAGTAACAATGTAATGATGGCGTGGAAGTAACAATGTAATGATGGCGTGGAAGTAACAATGTAATGATGGCGTGGAAGTAACAATGTAAAGATGGCGTGGAAGTAACAATGTAATGATGGCGTGGAAGTAACAATGTAATGATGGCGTGAAAGTAACAATGTAATGATGGCGTGAAAGTAACAATGTAATGATGGCGTGGAAGTAACAATGTAATGATTGTGTAGTGAAATCACAAGCCTAAATATTTTTCCTAGAATAAGCGTGTGTCCTAGTCAGTAGATCATCTCTCTCTCTCCAAGCATCCGTCGAGCATCACGTATAGATGGTATATCTTGGCAACATCACATATAGATGGTATATCTTGGCAACATCACATATAGATGGTATGATATGCCGTTACAAAATAATTAAACGATAAGTTTTTTTAATTGATCCGAACAAATGGAAATGCTTTTTGATCGCATTGCACATTTTCAGCACATAAATAAAACAATTGGAACACAAGACATCTACATCAAATTATTTCACTAGTAAAAAAAACAGCCATTCAGTGAATTCTCTGATACTTCGAAAAATTATGCGATAAGCCCTTGGATTCAGCTCATAAGCTTTAGGTATGGCTGCTTTGAATATGCTGTAGTCATTGTGTGACTCAGCTGATAATGAGGAAAAGATTTGTGACGCCTTACCATGCAATGATGTACCATGCAATGATAATAAAATGGTTTATATTTCAACTGACCATTTGAATTTGTTAGCTAACAGCTCAAAATGTTTTCAATGTAGTTCTAAGTATGCATCATACAATAGGAACAATACAAACAAATGAGTGAATATAGAATGAGACAATGTTCAGAAGAACAGAGAAGAGTAGTAGACATACTGTCATCACATTCTGACTAGAGAAGAGTAGTAGACATACTGTCATCACATTCTGACTAGAGAAGAGTAGTAGACATACTGTCATCACATTCTGACTAGAGAAGAGTAGTAGACATACTGTCATCACACTCTGACTAGAGAAGAGTAGTAGACATACTGTCATCACATTCTGACTAGAGAAGAGTAGTAGACATACTGTCATCACATTCTGACTAGAGAAGAGTAGTAGACATACTGTCATCACATTCTGACTAGAGAAGAGTAGTAGACATACTGTCATCACATTCTGACTAGAGAAGAGTAGTAGACATACTGTCATCACATTCTGACTAGAGAAGAGTAGTAGACATACTGTCATCACACTCTGACTAGAGAAGAGTAGTAGACATACTGTCATCACATTCTGACTAGAGAAGAGTAGTAGACATACTGTCATCACATTCTGACTAGAGAAGAGTAGTAGACATACTGTCATCACATTCTGACTAGAGAAGAGTAGTAGACATACTGTCATCACATTCTGACTAGAGAAGAGTAGTAGACATACTGTCATCACATTCTGACTAGAGAAGAGTAGTAGACATACTGTCATCACACTCTGACTAGAGAAGAGTAGTAGACATACTGTCATCACACTCTGACTAGAGAAGAGTAGTAGACATACTGTCATCACATTCTGACTAGAGAAGAGTAGTAGACATACTGTCATCACATTCTGACTAGAGAAGAGTAGTAGACATACTGTCATCACACTCTGACTAGAGAAGAGTAGTAGACATACTGTCATCACATTCTGACTAGAGAAGAGTAGTAGACATACTGTCATCACATTCTGACTAGAGAAGAGTAGTAGACATACTGTCATCACATTCTGACTAGAGAAGAGTAGTAGACATACTGTCATCACACTCTGACTAGAGAAGAGTAGTAGACATACTGTCATCACATTCTGACTAGAGAAGAGTAGTAGACATACTGTCATCACACTCTGACTAGAGAAGAGTAGTAGACATACTGTCATCACACTCTGACTAGAGAAGAGTAGTAGACATACTGTCATCACATTCTGACTAGAGAAGAGTAGTAGACATACTGTCATCACATTCTGACTAGAGAAGAGTAGTAGACATACTGTCATCACACTCTGACTAGAGAAGAGTAGTAGACATACTGTCATCACACTCTGACTAGAGAAGAGTAGTAGACATACTGTCATCACATTCTGACTAGAGAAGAGTAGTAGACATACTGTCATCACATTCTGACTAGAGAAGAGTAGTAGACATACTGTCATCACATTCTGACTAGAGAAGAGTAGTAGACATACTGTCATCACACTCTGACTAGAGAAGAGTAGTAGACATACTGTCATCACATTCTGACTAGAGAAGAGAAGTAGACATACTGTCATCACACTCTGACTAGAGAAGAGTAGTAGACATACTGTCATCACACTCTGACTAGAGAAGAGTAGTAGACATACTGTCATCACATTCTGACTAGAGAAGAGTAGTAGACATACTGTCATCACATTCTGACTAGAGAAGAGTAGTAGACATACTGTCATCACACTCTGACTAGAGAAGAGTAGTAGACATACTGTCATCACATTCTGACTAGAGAAGAGTAGTAGACATACTGTCATCACACTCTGACTAGAGAAGAGTAGTAGACATACTGTCATCACATTCTGACTAGAGAAGAGTAGTAGACATACTGTCATCACATTCTGACTAGAGAAGAGTAGTAGACATACTGTCATCACATTCTGACTAGAGAAGAGTAGTAGACATACTGTCATCACACTCTGACTAGAGAAGAGTAGTAGACATACTGTCATCACACTCTGACTAGAGAAGAGTAGTAGACATACTGTCATCACACTCTGACTAGAGAAGAGTAGTAGACATACTGTCATCACATTCTGACTAGAGAAGAGTAGTAGACATACTGTCATCACATTCTGACTAGAGAAGAGTAGTAGACATACTGTCATCACACTCTGACTAGAGAAGAGTAGTAGACATACTGTCATCACACTCTGACTAGAGAAGAGTAGTAGACATACTGTCATCACATTCTGACTAGAGAAGAGTAGTAGACATACTGTCATCACATTCTGACTAGAGAAGAGTAGTAGACATACTGTCATCACACTCTGACTAGAGAAGAGTAGTAGACATACTGTCATCACACTCTGACTAGAGAAGAGTAGTAGACATACTGTCATCACATTCTGACTAGAGAAGAGTAGTAGACATACTGTCATCACACTCTGACTAGAGAAGAGTAGTAGACATACTGTCATCACATTCTGACTATAGAAGAGTAGTAGACATACTGTCATCACATTCTGACTAGAGAAGAGTAGTAGACATACTGTCATCACATTCTGACTAGAGAAGAGTAGTAGACATACTGTCATCACATTCTGACTAGAGAAGAGTAGTAGACATACTGTCATCACACTCTGACTAGAGAAGAGTAGTAGACATACTGTCATCACACTCTGACTAGAGAAGAGTAGTAGACATACTGTCATCACATTCTGACTAGAGAAGAGTAGTAGACATACTGTCATCACATTCTGACTAGAGAAGAGTAGTAGACATACTGTCATCACATTCTGACTAGAGAAGAGTAGTAGACATACTGTCATCACATTCTGACTAGAGAAGAGTAGTAGACATACTGTCATCACACTCTGACTAGAGAAGAGTAGTAGACATACTGTCATCACACTCTGACTAGAGAAGAGTAGTAGACATACTGTCATCACACTCTGACTAGAGAAGAGTAGTAGACATACTGTCATCACATTCTGACTAGAGAAGAGTAGTAGACATACTGTCATCACACTCTGACTAGAGAAGAGTAGTAGACATACTGTCATCACACTCTGACTAGAGAAGAGTAGTAGACATACTGTCATCACACTCTGACTAGAGAAGAGTAGTAGACATACTGTCATCACACTCTGACTAGAGAAGAGTAGTAGACATACTGTCATCACACTCTGACTAGAGAAGAGTAGTAGACATACTGTCATCACATTCTGACTAGAGAAGAGTAGTAGACATACTGTCATCACATTCTGACTAGAGAAGAGTAGTAGACATACTGTCATCACACTCTGACTAGAGAAGAGTAGTAGACATACTGTCATCACATTCTGACTAGAGAAGAGTAGTAGACATACTGTCATCACACTCTGACTAGAGAAGAGTAGTAGACATACTGTCATCACATTCTGACTAGAGAAGAGTAGTAGACATACTGTCATCACATTCTGACTAGAGAAGAGTAGTAGACATACTGTCATCACACTCTGACTAGAGAAGAGTAGTAGACATACTGTCATCACATTCTGACTAGAGAAGAGTAGTAGACATACTGTCATCACACTCTGACTAGAGAAGAGTAGTAGACATACTGTCATCACATTCTGACTAGAGAAGAGTAGTAGACATACTGTCATCACATTCTGACTAGAGAAGAGTAGTAGACATACTGTCATCACATTCTGACTAGAGAAGAGTAGTAGACATACTGTCATCACATTCTGACTAGAGAAGAGTAGTAGACATACTGTCATCACACTCTGACTAGAGAAGAGTAGTAGACATACTGTCATCACATTCTGACTAGAGAAGAGTAGTAGACATACTGTCATCACACTCTGACTAGAGAAGAGTAGTTGACATACTGTCATCACATTCTGACTAGAGAAGAGTAGTAGACATACTGTCATCACACTCTGACTAGAGAAGAGTAGTAGACATACTGTCATCACATTCTGACTAGAGAAGAGTAGTAGACATACTGTCATCACATTCTGACTAGAGAAGAGTAGTAGACATACTGTCATCACACTCTGACTAGAGAAGAGTAGTAGACATACTGTCATCACATTCTGACTAGAGAAGAGTAGTAGACATACTGTCATCACACTCTGACTAGAGAAGAGTAGTAGACATACTGTCATCACATTCTGACTAGAGAAGAGTAGTAGACATACTGTCATCACACTCTGACTAGAGAAGAGTAGTAGACATACTGTCATCACATTCTGACTAGAGAAGAGTAGTAGACATACTGTCATCACATTCTGACTAGAGAAGAGTAGTAGACATACTGTCATCACATTCTGACTAGAGAAGAGTAGTAGACATACTGTCATCACATTCTGACTAGAGAAGAGTAGTAGACATACTGTCATCACATTCTGACTAGAGAAGAGTAGTAGACATACTGTCATCACATTCTGACTAGAGAAGAGTAGTAGACATACTGTCATCACATTCTGACTAGAGAAGAGTAGTAGACATACTGTCATCACACTCTGACTAGAGAAGAGTAGTAGACATACTGTCATCACACTCTGACTAGAGAAGAGTAGTAGACATACTGTCATCACATTCTGACTAGAGAAGAGTAGTAGACATACTGACATCACACTCTGACTAGAGAAGAGTAGTAGACATACTGTCATCACATTCTGACTAGAGAAGAGTAGTAGACATACTGTCATCACATTCTGACTAGAGAAGAGTAGTAGACATACTGTCATCACATTCTGACTAGAGAAGAGTAGTAGACATACTGTCATCACATTCTGACTAGAGAAGAGTAGTAGACATACTGTCATCACACTCTGACTAGAGAAGAGTAGTAGACATACTGTCATCACATTCTGACTAGAGAAGAGTAGTAGACATACTGTCATCACACTCTGACTAGAGAAGAGTAGTAGACATACTGTCCTCATATTCTGACTAGAGAAGAGTAGTAGACATACTGTCATCACATTCTGACTAGAGAAGAGTAGTAGACATACTGTCATCACATTCTGACTAGAGAAGAGTAGTAGACATACTGTCATCACATTCTGACTAGAGAAGAGTAGTAGACATACTGTCATCACACTCTGACTAGAGAAGAGTAGTAGACATACTGTCATCACACTCTGACTAGAGAAGAGTAGTAGACATACTGTCATCACATTCTGACTAGAGAAGAGTAGTAGACATACTGTCATTAC
Organism: Omphiscola glabra; assembly: GCA_964017045.1. Classification (NCBI taxonomy): domain Eukaryota; kingdom Metazoa; phylum Mollusca; class Gastropoda; family Lymnaeidae; genus Omphiscola; species Omphiscola glabra. The sequence continues at coordinate 781,118 of OZ024804.1, read as the reverse complement.
ATTCTGACTATAGAAGAGTAGTAGACATACTGTCATCACATTCTGACTAGAGAAGAGTAGTAGACATACTGTCATCACATTCTGACTAGAGAAGAGTAGTAGACATACTGTCATCACACTCTGACTAGAGAAGAGTAGTAGACATACTGTCATCACACTCTGACTAGAGAAGAGTAGTAGACATACTGTCATCACACTCTGACTAGAGAAGAGTAGTAGACATACTGTCATCACATTCTGACTAGAGAAGAGTAGTAGACATACTGTCATCACACTCTGACTAGAGAAGAGTAGTAGACATACTGTCATCACACTCTGACTAGAGAAGAGTAGTAGACATACTGTCATCACATTCTGACTAGAGAAGAGTAGTAGACATACTGTCATCACACTCTGACTAGAGAAGAGTAGTAGACATACTGTCATCACATTCTGACTAGAGAAGAGTAGTAGACATACTGTCATCACACTCTGACTAGAGAAGAGTAGTAGACATACTGTCATCACATTCTGACTAGAGAAGAGTAGTAGACATACTGTCATCACATTCTGACTAGAGAAGAGTAGTAGACATACTGTCATCACATTCTGACTAGAGAAGAGTAGTAGACATACTGTCATCACATTCTGACTAGAGAAGAGTAGTAGACATACTGTCATCACACTCTGACTAGAGAAGAGTAGTAGACATACTGTCATCACACTCTGACTAGAGAAGAGTAGTAGACATACTGTCATCACACTCTGACTAGAGAAGAGTAGTAGACATACTGTCATCACATTCTGACTAGAGAAGAGTAGTAGACATACTGTCATCACATTCTGACTAGAGAAGAGTAGTAGACATACTGTCATCACATTCTGACTAGAGAAGAGTAGTAGACATACTGTCATCACACTCTGACTAGAGAAGAGTAGTAGACATACTGTCATCACACTCTGACTAGAGAAGAGTAGTAGACATACTGTCATCACATTCTGACTAGAGAAGAGTAGTAGACATACTGACATCACACTCTGACTAGAGAAGAGTAGTAGACATACTGTCATCACACTCTGACTAGAGAAGAGTAGTAGACATACTGTCATCACATTCTGACTAGAGAAGAGTAGTAGACATACTGTCATCACATTCTGACTAGAGAAGAGTAGTAGACATACTGTCATCACATTCTGACTAGAGAAGAGTAGTAGACATACTGTCATCACACTCTGACTAGAGAAGAGTAGTAGACATACTGTCATCACACTCTGACTAGAGAAGAGTAGTAGACATACTGTCATCACATTCTGACTAGAGAAGAGTAGTAGACATACTGTCATCACACTCTGACTAGAGAAGAGTAGTAGACATACTGCCATCACATTCTGACTAGAGAAGAGTAGTAGACATACTGTCATCACACTCTGACTAGAGAAGAGTAGTAGACATACTGTCATCACATTCTGACTAGAGAAGAGTAGTAGACATACTGTCATCACATTCTGACTAGAGAAGAGTAGTAGACATACTGTCATCACATTCTGACTAGAGAAGAGTAGTAGACATACTGTCATCACACTCTGACTAGAGAAGAGTAGTAGACATACTGTCATCACACTCTGACTAGAGAAGAGTAGTAGACATACTGTCATCACATTCTGACTAGAGAAGAGTAGTAGACATACTGTCATCACATTCTGACTAGAGAAGAGTAGTAGACATACTGTCATCACATTCTGACTAGAGAAGAGTAGTAGACATACTGTCATCACATTCTGACTAGAGAAGAGTAGTAGACATACTGTCATCACACTCTGACTAGAGAAGAGTAGTAGACATACTGTCATCACACTCTGACTAGAGAAGAGTAGTAGACATACTGTCATCACATTCTGACTAGAGAAGAGTAGTAGACATACTGTCATCACACTCTGACTAGAGAAGAGTAGTAGACATACTGTCATCACATTCTGACTAGAGAAGAGTAGTAGACATACTGTCATCACATTCTGACTAGAGAAGAGTAGTAGACATACTGTCATCACACTCTGACTAGAGAAGAGTAGTAGACATACTGTCATCACATTCTGACTAGAGAAGAGTAGTAGACATACTGTCATCACATTCTGACTAGAGAAGAGTAGTAGACATACTGTCATCACACTCTGACTAGAGAAGAGTAGTAGACATACTGTCATCACACTCTGACTAGAGAAGAGTAGTAGACATACTGTCATCACACTCTGACTAGAGAAGAGTAGTAGACATACTGTCATCACACTCTGACTAGAGAAGAGTAGTAGACATACTGTCATCACATTCTGACTAGAGAAGAGTAGTAGACATACTGTCATCACATTCTGACTAGAGAAGAGTAGTAGACATACTGTCATCACATTCTGACTAGAGAAGAGTAGTAGACATACTGTCATCACATTCTGACTAGAGAAGAGTAGTAGACATACTGTCATCACATTCTGACTAGAGAAGAGTAGTAGACATACTGTCATCACATTCTGACTAGAGAAGAGTAGTAGACATACTGTCATCACATTCTGACTAGAGAAGAGTAGTAGACATACTGTCATCACATTCTGACTAGAGAAGAGTAGTAGACATACTGTCATCACACTCTGACTAGAGAAGAGTAGTAGACATACTGTCATCACACTCTGACTAGAGAAGAGTAGTAGACATACTGTCATCACACTCTGACTAGAGAAGAGTAGTAGACATACTGTCATCACACTCTGACTAGAGAAGAGTAGTAGACATACTGTCATCACACTCTGACTAGAGAAGAGTAGTAGACATACTGTCATCACACTCTGACTAGAGAAGAGTAGTAGACATACTGTCATCACACTCTGACTAGAGAAGAGTAGTAGACATACTGTCATCACACTCTGACTAGAGAAGAGTAGTAGACATACTGTCATCACACTCTGACTAGAGAAGAGTAGTAGACATACTGTCATCACACTCTGACTAGAGAAGAGTAGTAGACATACTGTCATCACATTCTGACTAGAGAAGAGTAGTAGACATACTGTCATCACATTCTGA